>JAWWTY010000156.1:21186315-21336072 GCA_035222235.1 Margarornis squamiger
GGGGGGTCGGGGAGGAGGGGGGTCGAGGGGAGGGGCGGGGTTACAGAGGTGGCTTCTGTGAGAAGCTGCAAGAAGTTTCCTCTATGTCTGGCAGAGCCAGGACAGACTCACTGCTGGCCAAGGCTAAGCTAATCAGAAATGGTGGTAATGACTCTGTGATAACCTATTTAAGAAGGAAAAAAAGTTATTGCACAAATGTAACTGAGGCCAGAGAAGAGCCCTTGGAAGACCATGGCAATGTGGAGATCTACCTGCAGCTCATGGAGGAGACCCACATCGCAGTAGGTAGATGCCTGAAAGAGGGCTGTGACACCATGGGAAACACATGCTGAAACAGGCTCCAGGTAGGATCTTGTGGACCCATGGACAGAAGAGCCATGCTGGAGCAGGTTTCCTGGCAGGAGTTGTGACCATGCACTTGGTACTTGGGGGCCACATTGGAGCAGGCTGTGCCTGATGGACTGCACCTCATGGAAGAGTGACCCACGTCAAAGCAGTTTGTGAAGAACTGTTGCCCATGGGATGGACTCATCCATTGGAGAAGTTCATGGAGCACTTATCTCCTGTGGGAGGGACACCACACTGGAGCAGGGGAAGAACTCCTCTCCACGGGCAGTGGGAGGAACTATGTGTGACCATAACCCCCACTCCCCACCTCCCTGTGCCACTGGCAGGGATGTAGTAGAGCTCAGGAAGAAGAGAGGAATGAGGGGTGAGGTGTTTTTAAGATTTATTTTACTTCTCATTATCCTGCTCTGATTTTTTTAGTAATAAATTCAGTTAATATCCCCACTTCAAGTCTGTTTTGACCATGATGATATTTGGTGCATGATCTCTCCCTGACCATGAATGCTTCCTTATATTTTTCTCTCCCCGGTCCAGTTGTGGAGGGGAATGATAGTGCAGGTGGGTGCCTGGCATCCAGCCAGGGTCAAACCCCTGCATTCCTCAGGCTGTGCACATTAGTGTAAAGGTATTTCAAATGTGCTCCAGTGTACTCAGCACATTGTTGAGCAGACCAAAGGACATCACTGACACACTGTCCCACAAATAATGGCATGCTGCCCTTAGGCTTTTCTCTAGTAAGCCTGGTTTCATCCCTTTCCCCCTTCAAATCTAGTTTAAAGCTTATTCAGTGAGACATGTTAACTCCCACGCAAAGATCTTTTTCCCCCTTTGAGAAAGGATTATCACTAAAGCATCAAGAAAGGAACATCACAGAAGTTCCATGATAGTCTACTCACATTATAGGTAGAAAAATGCACCCAAGAAGACACTTGAAACACAGCTAGGGACTAATGCTAGATCCTCTGGATCTCAGACCAGTTCTACCCATAAGCAAGCTATTCTTGTTTTCTGTTTACAGTAAACTACCTAAAATCAATTGGTGAAATTTTTTGTAAAGACTAATGGACTCTCATTAACAAAAACAAAAGCTCATTTCTTCTAGATAATAAAAAACCAAATTAAGTCTGGAGAAGCTAGGTTGAATTGATTAGAAATAATTTGAGTGGAAGATTCCTGAAAAGCATTTCATAAGATGAAAACTATCACCGTTTGTATAAATGAAGAAGGCAAGACCTATGCTTGCTCTCACTTTCCTGTATCAAACTTTTTGTCTGTCACAAACGCATTTATAACTTGTCCCAACTAATAAAGTCATTTCTGGTTTTTTTCAGAGGGAAAGGCTTCAGACTGTCTGCAGCAGCTACAGGTTATACAAAGACATAACTCTCAGTGTGCTGTATAAGCGCAGATTGTCAGTCTTCTGGCAGGTGCCAAACCTGACGAGGCATGGTGAAATATGGAAGCAATTTGTGAATTGTGGCAGTGGATTCTCTGAATGGTTTTAATTAACGAATGCCAGAGACCTGGAGGGAGCTCACCAGCAACAAAAAGGAAGGTATTTCCCGGACACATTTGACGGCCTAACATAGTACTCAACCAGCCAAAACATCTAGACTCCTGAGCAAAGAGAAAAGCTTTCCTCATGAAATTATGTTTTGTGCTTTTTCGGTGTTTCAAGAGATGGAGGAAGAGATCCTTATGAAAACTTCTGCAACAATAATCCCATTTTATTCTCTACCAGTGTGATTTTCCATTGTTATTTTGCTTATGCTCTGCATACATTAAAAAAGGAAAACAGCAAGTCAGCCTGTCAGATATTTCAAAATGTATCATGGGAAATGATTGGTTTAGGATGAGTTGACAAAATCTGTTTGTTCAGCAAACTTAATTTTAGCTGAGGACCAAGAAAAGTGGGTATAGCATGAACATATCATAAGTTCACTGGGCTCAAAAATACACCATATAGCCGGGCTTTTGAGACAGCAGAGAAATAATGTTCTGGTGCTTCATGGCTCAAGTCTACCTTTAACATGAAGGAAGTAGCACTAGAGTTACTCTGAGGGATGAGAGATCTTTAGTCTGCACATTCTCTGGGACTTCTGAAATGCTAGGAACAAAACATTCGTATTGAAGGCTTCAGGAGAGAAAGAGTCTCCAAAAACACAATATCAAAACCTTGAAGGTGAGATTGAAAGAACCCAATAAATCAAGATTAGGTACATTTAAAAATAAAACTATTAGCTCTTCCTGTGAAACAGCATTTTACTATGCTAAATTGTTATATGGCTGATAGGCTGTCATTTTCATTAGTTTTAATTCTTATAAGGAATTTCTTGGAAAGCTACTGCAAACTTATGACTTATTTTCTAACAGATCCACGGGAAGACAAGAAAAACCCTGCAAGATACAGTGTCCAAATTCTCCCTCACACCAGGATGGAAATTGAAACTCAGCACAGTTTAAGAAGCTCTGGAAAGATATTCAGGACACTCTGTGTAAACACTCAGACAGCAGCAAAGGTTTGTAGTCGCCTTCTCTACCAGTTGTCTGCCACGCATTCCAGCATATCCATGGAGCCTAAAAAGCTGACTGCATACCAATATCCTAGCATGAATTACCTTTTCAGTAGGTTTACCGTCTTGGGAGGTGATGTTTCTCCTCGTTTCCCAAACTACCCCTGGACCTTCCTGCTAGCCCACTGCAGACTGTTCCACATTGCTGCCTGGACCCCCCCACAGCATCCACCCTGCAGAAGAAACACATATTGAAAAACTGTGATGCAGCAATTAAATCTCCTTGAGACAGATAGTGAAGGCATTGGGAGAGAATAACTCAGACTAAAACAAGATCTAAAGCTGTCATTACACTATCTGAGAAGGGAAGTGAATTGTAGGATTACAGTGCCCCCTCAGTGTACTGGTATGTATGATAATGCTTCTGGAGGCACAGTTAAATTCAAGATGACTTTAAGGCACAAACATAAACAGAGATTTCAAAGGCAGCAATTAGTCAATAATGTGATCACCTAATCTTGCAGATAACTACCTTGCCGTTAGAAAGGCCTGTATTTTTGCATGCTTAGCAGCAATAGGAAGGGAGTGGTTACTGCTATGTCTGTAATGCATATATTTCATCATACACCATACAGGGCATGGTGGTAGAAATTAAGTCTTTTCCTCTCTTTAGTGACAGCGAAACACATCTGTGTATATCTCTTGGGGGGTATGTACACCTTTCAGCACTGGAAATTTCCTTCATCTAGTCTTACATGCATATTGTGGTAAAAATTTAAATTGCACAAAAGGTTAATCATTAATTACTTGGCTAAATAATTTTGAAGTTATAGCCTAGATTCACTGCACCGAATTTCTGATTCAGTCAGTAAATAAATAAAGATTAGAAATATTAATCATACATAAGATTTCATAGCTTGAAAACACTGATAGGAATGAGATATAAAACTGGCCTTTTGTTTCAAATCTTTTAAAAACACTGCTCATTTACTAAAGAAAAATAAATTCTACTGTCTCTTGTTTATGACAAAAGACAATTGAGTAACCGTGACTTCAGATAACCCATAAGTCACTGATTCTGTTTTCCAGAGACCTGCCTACTTTCTATTCCTTTGGCCTCGGCTGCCTAGCAACCTCCACAGAGCTTTCTTAGTCTATACTAATTCTGGAGAGTTTTCATTTATATATTTATTTATGAGAGTGTCTATAAGGAGGATACAGAGACAAAGAGCTGTTTGTTCCTTCCTTCTAACACTGGATTCCAAACATATCACCTCAGTGTCTCAGCAAAGGACACAGTCCTTGGTTTTGAAAAGAGGGGTACCTACCTTGATATTGCTGGGGAGCTAAGCAAGTCCCAGTTCCCAGCAGACAAAAGCTTAGTCTCTGTAGGAAGCTACTGATGTAATAGGCACTTACATTTCTTACCCTCCCTGTTGATTTGATTCATCAATAAGCTTTTCCACACTGAAATACTAGGTGCTTATGCAAGATTACTGTCCTCATACAGCCTCAAGCTTTTACTTAACATGAAGACAGACCTTGTGCTACTGTACTGGGTCACCAACAGTTCCTGTATCAACCAAGCACTGGAGGGAATTGGAGATTAAAACTGATCTGCTGTGTCCATGACTCAAAGCAGGACAATTTAGAAGTTATGGATGGGACTGCTTATTATAATAAGTAGTTTGGAACTGGATATGGTCTGTCTGTCCCTGAACCAGCCACGAGCTTTTAATGGAAAAGCCTGTTTCCTTAGGTTTGTTTTGAGGGGTTTTTTTTTGGTGTTTGCTTGGGGTTTTGTGTGAATGTTTTTGTTTGTTTGTTTGTGGTTTTGTTTTCTGTTTTTGTGTTCCTTCATTATTAGTGTGAAATTGAGGACACCAAAGAAGAGATCCCTACACTACATTAAAAAATACTTATTTTCTTGCCAATTCTATTCAACCAGCACTTTGCAAATACTTTATACCCTGATCAACAGAGCCATCTCCTCCAATCAGAAAAAAGGAAAAAAGAGAGAAAGTGATGGTCAAGTATGTGCCCTGAAAGCCTGAGAGGCTCTTTCAAATGATGTGGTAAAGGTATGTCAAGTATTCATAGCTTGGTGATGATGTGGTGATGTGGGTTTTGTGTCTCACTACTTCCAACCCTGAACTCAGATGGAAAAGTTTGCATTTACTTCTGGATCAAACTGAACCCTGAAACACAACAAACTAATACGTCTTAAGACATCTCAATATGCCTTAATCACTTCGTTACAATTTTTCTGATTAAGTTGACCTGAATCTGTGTTTTATCATTAAGAGACACCTGTGACAGAACATGAACAGGTAACCAGATCTTCTACTCTCAATTTCTTGCTAACAGGGCTATATACATAAAGATTAAGTTGTTTTAAACATGACAACACTTATAAGATTATGGAAGCATTTATAAATCTTGGTGTTTGCATATACTCAGGTATAAATAATAATTTACTTCAAATTTAATAGTATGAAATAATCTTCTCAGTACTGTAATAGGTAACAAAAACATATATTGGATGGTATATCCAATGAAATAAAACAGAAGTAAAAACATTAATGATAGAAATTATTGAAAAATAAGCTGCTGCTTAAAAGAGCATCATTGTTTAGAGCTACTTAGGAACAGCGAAAACATCTATGGGAACTAAGATGTACAAAATGATTCAATGAACAGGAGGAAGAAAGTTACTGGAAGTAAACAGAGATCTGGGATTTCTTTTTCTATTCATGGGCTTGCTATAAACAATTTTCTAAGTTCCTTTCTCTCTCTCACTCTACACAATAATATAAGTTTGTAGTTCCCAACAGATGTCTCAATTTGTATTCCTCAGAGTTACTGTAATACAAATAAATTTCAAAGATAATTCTTGTTTAAGTAGTTGCTTATTGAGAATGAGTTTCCATATGTATGTTCATTTTTCACAGAGTATGTTTATTGTAGCACAACTTGAGCTTGTAGTGTTTCTTCCCCTTGCAAATGATGATCACAGTTTCCTTTGCTTTTAAATGTTAAGTAAAACTTTCTGAAAATAAACATAATGAAGAGTACTAGAAACGTAGACTTACATGTCTGTTTTAATGTTTTTAGAGCAAGTCTATTCAAGGACACGTAAATAGACAACAGAGAGAAAGCTGTTCTTTCATGCATTTTTATAAAAAGTTATTATAATAGGGTTTTCTACAGAATTAATAGAATTGAGCTGTGCCAAAGCATCTAGCAAAGGAGATTGAATCACAGAAAATGAAGTCTCTCAAGATGCATGGAAAAATAATTTGCAAGCAGTCTCATCGTAAATTTCAAAGACTATAATTAGGTACTAAGTATAAGACATTTACACTAGAAAACCTCACCTGCCATGCACTTCTGCTCACAAAAGAAGAACTATATAAAAAAGACTAATTTTTTACCTTCCTTCCTCCCTGTTTGTCAAAAGAGAAAGATACAAAATGCCTTAGATTTCTGGATATGAACTACAGCAAAATGAAATGTTAAAGAAGGATTGGACAAAGGCCATGACATAGCAAATAAATTTTAGCAAGAAAAAGAGGAAAAGAAAATTATAGTCAATATAAAAGCATAATCTTTGCTTGAATAACGAATTCACCAAAGAGAATTGCAAGAAATCTTTTGAAAACAATCAATATTCCAATGCCCAGCGCCTCATTTCAAGTGCACTGATTTTACTTCAGACTTATACCAGTAAATGATCAAAATTTGGTGTAAAATCTTTAAATATTTTCTAACAATTCATTATGGCAATAAGTAAGAAAAGGTATTGAAGTTATAATAAGGCTTTAGTAATTGTTCTCAAAGCAGATATATTTTTATAGATTGCAAAGGGATGAAAAATGCTGCAGTAAAATGAAGATTTATTAAAGAAAAACTGAACACAGTAGCATGTGCTACCATGATGACATAGTGAAGAAAATAAATAAGGAGAAGAGAACAAACAAGCTACACAGTTCCTGCTAATTTTTAATAAATATCACCATCAGTATTCAACTACCAAAAGAAAGGAGGTTGTTATGCTCAGATATTATGTCTGGCCCTGAGCTGCCATTCCAGAAGAGCACAGGTTTCTTGTAGATTCAGTGTCTTAGCTGCCTGCTCCTGAAGTCTTGGATATCTCAGGATGTGTGAAATAGCATTAGATTCTGTTATTTATGAATCTGAATCACTTGCAAGCAATGTGTGAGCTCTGGATATTTATACATCAGATAACAAGCAAGAGTAAAGTTAATAAATCAGGAAAATCGTAGTGTGCTATGCCCACATAAGAGTTTCAACCGAGGGTACACAGAGAAAACATTACTCCAGACAGTTCCTTAAAAAGAAGTGTCTGTATACAAATTAATTATTACCAGTAAATATGAAGAAGTTAAATCTCACCAGTGAATAACTGCTGAATCACTGTGCAGTAAAACTAGCTCTCGGTGTTTTGTTGGTGATGTGAAAAGGTGTTCTTAGCAATTTTCAGTTTTTGACATATTCTGCTATTTCAGAGCTCTCTTTTATGTGCTTATCAGAATAGAACTTTTTTACACTTCAGAAATGGTCAAACATCTGTAAACTTTGATTAATTCTTGTGAAGGTCAAAACTAGATTTTTTCTTGATCTTTTAGGTTCATTAAATTCTGACTAAGGATTATTCTCCTGCATAAGACCTATAATTTCTGTGTATACCACACTTCTCATTTTTCTTCCTTCAAGAATGCCAAATAGAAACAAAACAAAGAATAGTTGCATGTCTGGTATGCTAATATTTTTATACTCCTGCATTTTAGTTAAACAAATGGGATTAGGTAATTCTGCATGGCTATCTCTCCAAACCAAGCTGAGATAAGGTATAAATTCTAAATTCTAAAATAATTTTCTCAGCTTTTCTATGTGATCTGCTGCAGCAAACATATTCACTCATATAGTATTGTTTTGGAATGTTTTTGTACATCTAATCAATAAACCATTTAATACATGTTAAACCAATCTTCTATACTATTTGTCCTGCCCAGCTTAATTCATACAAAGCTCTGAGTGATTCATTTCAGAGCAGCAGTACAGGGTGAAAAGCAGACTGGTGTCTTTTTAAAGTGAGTGTCTGTGTGTGTTTATAAACAAAAAATGTCATTAAAAATATTTTCCCCTGACAATATTCTCCCCCATTTTAAGATCAGTTCCATTGACTAGTAATAATAGTCTCCAGATACTCATCTGACAAATGGCTGTTTAATTTATTTTTTACTATGAAAGATTTGACCTGGTTTGTTCATCTGTAAATACACATTTTTGTGCTGTAGACACAAATATGCATTTGTGTTAGCTTTCATCCCTGCTGTGTTTGTACAACACAGTGTGATATTCATAAACAGAAAGAAAAGAGACTGAAGTGAAGAACATTTGACAGTGTCGCCCAGCATTTTAAATACAGCAAAATAAATAAATTAGTGCCCACTTCATCAACTGCTAAATTCAATGTGGCTGAAATGAAACAGAGAGTGGGCCAGAGAGAAAAAAAATTAATCACGTAAAAAAAAACTCATGTTGTCAACAAAGCAATAGAATAAGAGCTACTGAAATCTACAGAACTCTTAATTTTAAACTTATATTCACCCTCCCTACCAGGATTACTGATATAGCTCCAGTTTAACAATAATTATGAGGAATTTTGCCATACCATAATGTAAGATTGTCAAGGCAGTCTGCAAGGATCATTATCTCTACAAAAAAAGGAAGATGAGAGTCTTAAAAGATTGAGAGCCTCAGAAAAATTCAGAAAGCAATTTTGAGTTCCAGAGCCCTATTTTAATCAAAGAAAGACACAAGTAGATTTTTTTTTAAAAGCAGCTAAAACCATTGTGTTTTTTGTTTTCAAAACTAAAATTAAAATTATTTTTATTATAATTATTAATACTACTAATAGGTATTAATTATTATAATATGACGATGGTGTACATGTTGCTGATCTCATAATCTTAGGAATCTTTTACCTATTTAATACCCAGTTACTAAAGTTTTCAGTCATTAATTAGAAGGGAATTTATGAAAATCAACTTCAAAAATAAAGCACAAAAGACAAGGGGCTGGCACTAGTTGACCTTTAAGTTCCCTTCTGATCCAAACCATTCTATAATTCTGTCATATGAAAGGAGTTACAAGATGCTTCTACTCACTAATTTAAGTGGGCACAATGCATTTCCCAAGTCAGAGGGCTTCTAAACACAGAAAGTTTCAAATATATTAACAATGCAAGAGACCCACTGCATTTTAATCTATTTCCTGCCCTTTGTAGTCTCAAGGTATTGCAAAAGAAGGTATCATCACTTGCTGATGTTATACATGGCAAAAAAAAAATAAAATTCTGAGGTATCAAAAAGAAAGATTTTGAAAGATGCCTGTTTTGTAGCTGAAGAATTTCTTTCAGGAGGATTTGAAGAATATGATTTGTCTTATTAAGAACATGATTTATTTTATAGTATATATGCATAGTCACATATCATTGAGGTGAATATAAGGTGGAGAATGACAAACAGGGGCTGAAGCATAGCTAACATACTGAGTAGAAATTGCTGAGGCTTGCATTACTGGAAAGTAGTATGCAGTATTACCTGCAAAAGAACAGGAAAAGAATCCCAAAATTTTTACTGAAAACTGGAAAAAACCCCAAACCAAACAAACAGAAAAACCCACACCAAACAAACAAAAAAACCCCACAAAACAATCAGTGTAGAGGTATTAGAGATTAAAAATCAAAATATTTTCATTGAGTGCTATTACAGTAGTGCAGTCCACTAGGATACTGCAAAGCATTTAAAAACATCAGTTGCCTTCCTATCTGCAAATTGTTCTAAAATAATTATGTACTTCCCTGCTAATAATGATATTTTCAATAAACTTCCAGAACCAACTACAGCTAAAAATAATGAAAACCTATAAATTGACAGATTGATTATGTGTGATTGATCATATAGGTCATATAGTACAATAGTGATGGTTCAGACTGGATGATCCAACTTTAAGAGGTGGAAACAGGCAAGAAAAGTCTCTGAACATCTTTGGGAAAAGAAACTGGGGCTTTACACATGAAAAGGACATAAAAATCCTTTTCTCTCCTTTAAAAAGAAGATGATTTGGATATTACATCCACTTTAAAACTAGCTCTTTTCCCTCCAAAGAGTGAAAAAGGAATAGTTACCTCTACCAGGGAACTTGCTTCGTTCCTGTTATGTGAAAAATGTTATCAGTTCTGGCTTAACACTCTAGTTTTTGAAAACTGCCAAAACCATATTCATGCAAAATAACTATGCATACAAGCAAAATGAAACAAACTGATAGAAAATAGCACAAACATAACCACAGTCAGTGCTGATATTTTCAAAGTTACTATCTTCACTATCTGCCCAGCTTATGAATCTTCATTAAGATATACAGACTCAACTTGCAAATTTTTCTCTCCAAAAAATGCAGTGCCCATTTTCAGATTGCAAATTTGGAATCAAGTAAAGTTATCACCTAGTATGCCTTATAAAGCTTCATAGCAGATGTAGACTTTGCAAGAAGGTAAGCTGGTTCACCATTTTAGAAATATTTGCAAGCAGAATTTTACCGTCTCAAATATTAATTTATATGGTCTGTGAATCACAGCTCTACCTGATATTATCTATACATTAATGCGCCCTTTTTGAATTGCAAATAATGAAATGTGATATTTGCAGAAATGTCCTTTCCCACCCACCCCCTCTTTTTATTTATTTTACACTTATGTAGTCTACATTATTTTAGTGCCATGCATGAAAATTCAGTTCAATATAATTAAGAGTCTGAAGTACCCACAAAAACTAGGGAAAAACATTGTTTATTAATGGACAAGGAGTGCAAACCTTCTTCTTTTGCATAGAATCTAGCAGCTAGAGTACATGCAAAGAAAGAGGGATACTCAGTTCAATTCCTGCTTCAGCTTGGTAGGCTGAACTTCAGCTTTTCCAGAAAAGAAATCTATTTCATAGAATCATTAAGGTTGGAAAAGACCTCTATGATCACCAAGTCTAACCATTAACTACAATCACCACAATGATTGTTACCACCATTAAACCATGTGCTCAAGTGCCACATTTACAAGTGTTTTTTGGACAGTTCCAGGGATGGTGACTCCACTTCCCTGGGCAGCCTGCTCCAATTCTTGACAACTCCTTCCATGAGGAAATTTTTCCTACTATAAAGGCTAAACCTCCCCTGTCACAACTTGAGGCCATTTGCTCTCATCCTGTCACTCGTTAGCAGTGAGAAGAGCTTGACTGCCACCTTGCCACAGTCTCCTTTTAGATAGTTGTGGAGAGCAATAAGACTGGACTTATTGCTGAAGCAGAGCCACACTTGCTAGCTATGTAAAATGTCTGGAGCTAAAAGGAAAAGAAGAAGCACACAATGTGGCAATCTGGATATGAAAAGGTAGCACTGGGTTCTGATTCCTTTATTTGGAACTAATACTATTGTAACCAGATCATATAAAAGATACCAGCCCCTCAATACTGGCAACCTGAAGCTGGTCCAGAAATCAGTTGTAGTCTTTACAGCCGGTGTTAGACATTGTTCACAAGAGTATTTCAAAGATTTGAAAGTATCTATGGATATTAGATACAATATATCAATTACTATCCTGGAATACACTCCCAAAACCAACGATTATTTTCTCCTTGACAGAATACTCAAAACATGAATACCTTTTCAACAGAGTTCAAGAAGAGATTTAAGCTCAGATAAACCTAGAGTAGACAAAACTCCTGCTTTTTATTCTTGGTTGCCTAGTCATACTTCAAGAAGGATGAAGAGAAGACCTCACTGAGCGCTACCATATGTTCAGCATTTTAACTTCCTGAAAAGACTGTTAAAAATATTACCTAAAGGATTATAGGCTATAAGCTTCACCACTTTTTGAATTTCTGACTGAACATTCACAACATTTCCTATGAAAGGCTATTTTTATCCAAGATTAGGGAAAGTAAAAAAGAAAGTAAAAATAATCACACCTTGTGTGACTGCAATGGTCGAGGGCCGGACTGTACAGGAACTCATGAGACAATCTCTCCACAGAACAGGTAACTGTGCTGGAGAACTGCTTAACTTGTCCTGCAGCAATGCACACAGGACCAGGGGACTGAGCTCAGAACATGAGGTATAAAATAAAACCTGGACCATATTTTACTCTTTTATTCAGTAACATAAGGAAATCCAAAATAACTGTACTGAAGTCCCGAGTGCAAAAAAATAAAGAACATCGTTAGGAACAAATACTTATGGAACTTTCCAAAGCTTTCAAAGCACTCATTCAAATGAGAATCTACATGCAGCAAAATTTCAGCAGGTATCAAAGTATTAAAAAAGGAACCTAATTTTTGCTATAAAAATATCTCTACAAATTTGAAACTTGAAACCCAAATTCCCATGGTCCCTTTCTTCAAATGCTCTTCAGAAATAAAATTTAATCCTTGTCTGAGATCCAGTATAATGAGTCCCTTTCACCTTGAGAAGCAGATATTGTACCCAACCAATTAAAAACCCCTAAGAAAACCCACAAACCCAGTAAATTATGCTGCTATTAGACTTCAGAAATCAGAGTTAAGAGACCATCATATTTGCAACATATCTTTGCCTAAGACTGGTTTTAGTGGTTGAGAGAAGTATTAAATTCTCTCATGAAGAATTTCAGACCTCCTTTTTGCAGATCATTCTCCACATTTTCCCTGATTTTTCCCAACCTGTGGTCCAGATCACACAGCTGGTGAGTACAGCAACTGAGCTCCTGACACAATCACACAGGGAGAGTGACTCCAGCATATTCAGATCTCTCGACTCCAGCATATTCAGATCTCTCTCATCAGGTGTTACATGCATTTTCTTAAATTCAGATCATGCAATACAGTCATGAGTTGAAAACTCATATTTTGCTGACTTGTCAGTTAAGACAGGAGCTGGAATAAGTGAATCACATGTCCCTAAAGTATGTCACAATCTCAATTTTAAATTACGTTCAGGATGTTGTGCTTTTTTTGTCACTACAAGTTTAACACAATTTATGAACACTTGGAAATGCTAGCTGTTGCATTTCTACTCATATTTATTCATTAAAAGAATCAACATTAAGAAAAGTAAAGAAAATTGACATATATTTATAAAAGCCAGCTCTAGAATGAGATGGAATCTTACAATCCCCTTAATTTCTAAGCTCAAAGAAGTGCAGAGAAAGAATACCTCATTTACAAAAATTCGTTCAATTCCTTGTTTATCAGCTAAGGTTGCCAAGAGAAATGTCATTATACAAAACTGATGTTTGCTTCAGTAGCAAAGGGAATGCAACCAGAACACTTTATAAACACCTCCAAGGAATTGATAAGGGATGACTGCAGTTATCAGCCTAAGAGACATAGACAAGAAGCTTCTCACCCGCTGCTAATGCCATAAGCTACCCAATCACTCCATCTATAATGACACCCACGGGAAAATATTTGGGACCATACTCCGTATACTTCCAAAATATACAGCATTGAACATTTTTTCCTCCTCAATATATATTTTAAAATAGTTTCTAAGGAACTATGAAATGAATTTATATATTCATAATTCAGTGGATTCCTGACTGCTGACTTCTTCCAATGGCTTAGAGTTAGTAGCTTAGAGCTAGTACCTAGAAAATTTATTTTACTTCAGGTGAAAGTTCTCTTCCTTTGTAATAGGAAGATGCAAATTCTACATTGTATCTTATTAAGTTCCAGATGGTCACAGACAGCAGCACAGCAACAAATGGTAACCTGCCTGAGTAATCACAAGTATGCTAAAAAATACAGCATACCTGGACTGTTACCTTGACTGACTTTCTATGTGTGAATGACTTTTTCAGAAATTAAATAATTATTGAGCTAGTCCATGAACTTATTGCTCTTTTGTATCACACATAAAGGTAACGGTTGCTATTCCCATCCTAAGAAATATGCATAGCACAGAAAGATTTTGCTGTACTGCAGCAATGGCAGGATTATTTAAGCAAACAAAAATGTCTCCTTAAGAGCTGGTTTCTTTCTGTGCTCGTTCGCATCAGAGAGAAATAGAGCTAATGCTACGGTCTTATGAGTGCTTTATGCATTCTGACAAACCAAACGAGGTTTGTCAGGAGAGGCTCTAGGCAGCATGGAACTGCTGCAATTTTACATCTCATTGATTACCACAATGGGAATTGAAAATGGTTCTCTGCTTTCGACATGATATTAAAAATACTGTTGCAGACCTCAGAAAAATATGCAGGTCCTTCAGCAGAGGGAAAATGAGGAAAACCAACTTTGTATAGCATTGTTTCCTCATGAATTTGAGTCAGGCCCATCTGACCTTTACGAAGGCTAATAATAAAGCAATAAGGTGACATGCAGTAAAGCATGTCATTCTGTGAGTAGTTCTGCAAGAGGATACATGAAATAAAAGGGCAGTTCAATGCCCTGAGGCTTTGGACATCCATTTGTTCTCTGGTATGTGCATCCTGTATAGTGCTGGCATTACACAGAGTATGTGGGAACACACATGTCACAACAAGCAAAAAAGAACAAGGACCTAAAAACAATTGTAAGAAAATATTTATTATTACTGTCACACTGCCTCAGTCACTGGCAGGTTTGATGTTCTGAAGAGGTTTTCTATGAAATGTTCAGGAGACTAATTACTTTTATTTTTATCATACAAAAATCTCAAGTTTTTCTTGTTCCCACATCTTCAGCAACTTATTCTTGCCGGATCAAACACATCCCATCCACAGAATGTTACCACTTTATAAGGGATGGACGCACATTTTAAGCACAGAGAAACAAACCCGAAACCACAGAGAATAATCTATAGTGACAGCAGTAGAAGTTTGTTCTACTCAGAGATTGCAAGTGACATATGTAGCAGCATGTGCTAAGCAAGCTGTGACAGTCACTAACCCTTTGAGGTGCCTAGCAACCTTCAGTCGCATTCAGTGGGAAGAGAAGATTTTCAGCACTCAACAGAACTAAATTCCTAATAAAACTATTTACTCTGGATCAATTCTAGCAGTCCTCAATGCGTCTTAAGGTAGAGGTAGAGGAAAGCATACTTAGCACAAAAACAAGTCATTAGTTACTGCAATTACATCATCCAAACCAATTTAATTTGAAAAAGAAATCTCTGTATTTAAAAATAATGTCAGTTTTTCATATGTTCCAGCAGAATGGTCTACACATTGGCAATCAGAAGATCAAAGTTCTGAATTTCATCATGTCTTTCTGATATTGGAATTATATCTATACAAATATCTATGCTAATGCTTTACATCTACATCTAATTCAGATACATTTTCAACACATATACCATATAAGCCACTACTAGTATAACAGGCAACCTAATCAATGGAGTATGAAACAATTAAAAAAAACTTGAAAACCAAGTTTTGGTAAGTTAATGGCATCTGTGTTATTCCCACCAGGAATATACAATCATGGGAAGTTGGATGCAAAAATTAAATACAAGCACTTCCATTGACTCTCATTAGAACATATTGGGAGTTATGTATCAGCTAAAACTAGGTCTGTATGACAAAGAAACATGCCAATAGATAAAAAAGGGAAAACTCAAATGGCACTCAAGTACTACCAAGCATCCAATAGGAACTAAGCTATACCTAAGGACAACTGGTAGTTTGATCAGTAGCAGAACAGGAAAAGATCCCTCTCCCACCTCAAATGTAGCTTTTGAGAATTTACAAATATCTTTTTCCCGTCTGAGAAGGGTATGATAAAAGCAACAGTCCATTTAGTAATCCAGTAAGTAGTCTCATCCATCATCTTAAGGACACAAAAATGCAAGAATATATTTGGGTAAAAAATATCCTCTTGGATTTCTTGATCCTTTGATATAGAGCAAGATAAAGGATGAAAACCCCAGAGAAATAATAGTGATGGGCCAAGCCTCCTGATTCCACTTGAAAAAAACCTGATTTGTTCAGAATAGAAGCCATCTGCTATCCAAAACCAGCAAACGTTTACTCTTTCTCTAATAATATGAAAATTTTTCACAAAAAAACAGTGTGATATATACAATTGCATCTGTGACAACTGCTCACACCTACAGGTTAGTGGTCTGCTGGAGAAGCATTAATTTGAACTGTAATACTAACACAATAGTTACCATCCTTGGGTTTTGTATATAAATATACATACACACACATATTTTATATATTATATATAATTTTAGTTACCTATCACCTACTACTTCATATGGTAATGATGCCTCATAGACAATAAACCATTGCAAACTTATCAGTATGCTGAACACACAGAATATGCTTTTCTATCCTTTCTTTATTTTTGTATATGTCATATATCTATATAAACCAAACCTTACAACACCAACAGCAAGATGAAGTTGTGAGATACACAATATTTAAAAGAAAAAAAATACATAAAGGAGTACTCTATAAGTTTCAATTAATTATGACAGTTTCTAACACCAATAAAGATACCTTAATTGGCTTCAACTGTTCCAGATGGTCATCAGCTGTCATGAAATGCCTGACCTGATGATAATAGTCACTGAGAGTTCCATAAAGAAAACAGTGAAATAGTAATTTCATTAATGTAGCGCTTACACAGAACAATGCATTGGAATATCACAGAATCACATGATGGCTGAGGTTGGAAGGGACCTCGGAAAGTCATCTGGTACAAAACTCATGCTTAAACCCCCAGACTGGGTGGCCTCTGGCACTGCACTGGTGCAAGGGGTGGTGCAAGGTCCTCCCCAGGTGCAGGACTTTGCACGTCTCTGTGTTGAACTTCATGAGGTTCCTATCAGCCCATTTCTCCAGCCTTTCAGCATCCCTCTGGATGGCAGCACAACACTGAATATGGATATATAACATATTCTGGGGTAATTTGTTTAATACACTGCTAATTTTGTTACTTCTTTTTCTTTATTTCTTTTTCTCTGAAATATAAAAAAAAATATTAACACTTTCTCATTCTTTTGCAATTTACTGAATAGATAATATATATTATGTGATGTTTTGGCAGAGATTGAATTTGTTCTTACTTTCTAGAAAGTAGCTGTCACATTACAGATACTGCTACAAGAAAAAAAACCACTGCAGCTTGGGCTCATTAGTCTCACAATATTCAGAACATTCTTTATCTGAATGCATTAAGTCATGCTTTTATATATTAAAAAAAAAAAAGTGATATAATAAATGAACTATCTGTAATCTTAAATTGGTGCTCTGTTGCAAGTCTAGGGAGTCTAAAGGGCTGAATTACAGCCAAAGGGATTTTTTGTATGTTTTGGTTGGTTGGTTTAACAAAGAAAATATTAAGGCACTTTTTAAAAGTTTTGATTTTGGGTACCCAGTGATGGAAACTTCACGGCTTGAACTTCAGGGTTACTGAAATCCCAGTGAATTCAAAGTCAGGTACCATCAGCATTTTGTAAATTCAGACTTTGCAGGTATTTAAACTCAGTTACTTGTACACCAACACATCCAACACAGACCATTTAAAAAAGGTTGATGGTTCACTCCTTTGAAAAAAAGATTATGTCATTTCAAACAGTTTCTAAGAAGTGGAATGATAATAATTAGTGAAAACCAATAAAATAGTTCATAAATGGAAATCTACATAACTACATAAGTTTTATTAAGTGGTTGCACACATTATTTTGTATTTAAAGGAATCAAAATTAAATGAAGCAGGTATGAAGCTTCAAATAACTTTGAAACTTTTAACTTTAAAATAAATATGCATTCCTAATACAGATATACTGAATCTCATTTATCCTGTATTAATGGCAGACTCAGTGGAAAGAAACTCTGTAGATGAATGTCTTAAAGCTAATTGACGAAAATATATATTTTCTCTCAAATTCAGGAACTTTTTCCCTTTGGGGCAGAGGGAGAGCAAGTAACTGTCCTTTGCCCCTACTTTTTTTCCACTGACAAGGAAGGATTGTCTCTGAGGAGGAGATACTGTCAGACACTACAGCCTTGATCATGTATATTTCTTGAACCTGAATGATTATTGGATTCAAAGCATTATTGAATGACCAATAAATTTTACCAGTATACTTCACATTAACCTAGTCCTTAGTCTCCATCATATACCTCACATGAGTCCGATGCAATCACAGATGCAAAGTCACCCTAAATCTAGCAATATTGTAATCAAAATGATAATGACAAACAGAGGACATATTAGTCTGACAAGGCTAAATAAAAAAATGTGACTTTATGAATATCTGAAGGTTACCAATCTTGAGGAAGAAAATTTAGTGGGATAGAGGGAGAATGAAATGCAAAGAAAACAATAGTTTGAAATGAAGGTAATAAACTGAATAGTGGCAAAACATTTCAGGAGACTGAAATCTATCCAATAGAGACGCAATTCTGTAAGGCAGGAACATTTGGAAATAGAGTAGACAAAGCATGAGACAGCATGAAACAATTGTGTACTGATGACACAGAAGGCTAAATCATCTATATTTGCCTTTTTGTCTGTGAGATTACTTCTTCTAGTCAATCATTCTGGAGCACCACTCCATTTTAACACCTCCTTCTTTCATTTTCTTTCTCTCTTCCTCTTCCTTTTGAAAGCATTATCAAAATAGATGTGACCTCATTTCCCTTCTTTTTCCTTCTGCTTTAAAGGAACAATCTCTATAATCACTATGTTTACCCAAATGTTGTCATATTTGGTTCTTTATATCTGAAAACCTATTTTAAGCAACATCTGAACACAGTGTTCAACATTCATCCCTTACAATGTAGCTTTCTGTAGCCACATAATTTTTATAAGGTCACCTATGACAAAAGTCAGTGACCTTATAGAAAAATAGATGAACAGGTGAGGAAAGATTTGGGCTGGACAAAATGTTAAGTCTTGAGACACTTTTCCACATGCCTACATGCACATACAGAATTCACTCACAAAGAATAGACTAAGGCTCTTCCACAGAGAGCAAAAAGCCTAGAAACCTGCAAGTATTTTAGAGAAAGGATCTAGTGGTGATACAAGTCTAGAAAGTAGGATTCAAAAGTTTTTGATTACAGAAGAAAATAAATACTTATCTCTCCTTGCTTTTAAAAAAAAATAAAAATCAAACCACTTTTGGCTTTAATAGGAAATTAATTAGAATGCAAAAAATATCTGTTACCTTTATATCTTTGTTGAAATGCTCTATATTTGCTAAAGGGGAAGTGTAATGAATTTCTAGGATGTTTTTAGTAATATCCATATTTTTTCCAAGAATTTTTTTCAAATTTCAAAAGCAAAGGGAGGAAAAATGCAAAGATAGCCACTAGTATCCTAATAGCATATTTTCTGCCAATAGCTGCTAATATTTAAATTACTCAAGAATTATATGGCTCTTGAAACTCTTGTAAAATGTTATAATTTTTCCAATTCAAAAATCATGATCCACTTTGTGTCTCTTGTAACATGTATCTGAACTACAAGATTTTTGTATCTCAATCCCCTCAACAGTCTTACTGTTACACTCAATGTTAACAAGTGGAAATTTCTTGTCATTCTGCAAAATGTCAAAAGTTTTGGTCCCAAATGAAAGAAATGAAAAATCAAATAATAGTAAAAATTGTTTTTACGTTTTATTCAGTTCGACTGACTTGATTTTCACTTGTGGTCTGTAACTGGGAAATCATCTAAGAGCTTCCACTGCCTTTTGGTGGGGTTCAGGCAACAGAAATATCTTTATATGCATAGTTGTTTAACTGACTTGGTGTTTGGTATGTAAAAAAAGGATCTTTTAAAGGAAGTAAATCTATCCATACTTGTTCCTTCACACACAATAAAAAGTGAGGCAAACTTTATTTATTTATTTTTTAAATTCTCAGTAGTTCTTAGCCATCTTCCCATTTCAACTCCAGGAAAAATAATTTTCTTTTTTGATTGATAGTCTGAAAGTATGATTTAAACTGATCTATTTCACATACTCGTTTTCTCTTTCTCTCTGTTTATTAAATTTGCCTTAAATACTGATGAAATTAAACAACTGGCAGACTTCACTGAAGACACACAGGAGAATGGAATAGCAGGGGTTCTGCCTGTCTGGGACTAAGCTGCATGGTGTCTGTGTGGCAAAGAGGGTGTGATAGAGAGGGCCTACTGTAATAAAAAAGTAAAACATAAATAACCTGTAGTACTACAATCTCATGGCCCACTGACACTTTGTGTCTCATAGCAACCTGCATGAGGCAGGAACTCTAGACAGAAGAACATACAAAAAGTACTTGGAATAAAATTTATCGGAAAATCTATATGTACTGAGCTGAGTCTGGAAAAAAAAAACCCACACAGAATTCAAAGTATTGCTAGTTCTCACTAAACACTAATCTTCTTTGAATTTCAAGGAGATTTTAGAGCTTTTGTTTTCTTATTTGTAATACAATGAAAAGGAACCTTTGAAATTAAAAGTCATTTCATGAGAAAAAAACCCAACAAAACAAACAAAAAAAATCCCAATCACAATATTTGTATTTATTTCTCATAATTACAAACAAATGTTTCTTAAGAATTTAAACTAAACTACTCACAGAATTTGAAATTAAATTAGTAAATGTTTATTCAGCTCTGATCTGTCCAGCTGTAGCACATACCTGCTAATGATATCACAACCAAAGCAGAAGCATTCAGTTACTATTTAAAAAATGCATTCTGACATACTAGAATAGGTGAGCTATTTGACAGTTTATTGTGTGATAAACTTCACTGCTGTTTCTTCCAGTGCAGTCCAGCACACTTCTGAAAAACTGCAAGCCAAAAGCTTGAAGAAAATACAGTAATCTTTAGAGAAGGCAGTTATCTTTCCTGGTAATTTCCATGCTTGCTACAACAGTGAAACCTAATACATCTACAAGACCATTTTGTGGAAAGTACACCAAGATAGAAGTAATGTCAGGGTTCCTGTTAAAAGGCAGAAAGCATACTTTACCAGAAAATGCAAAGAATGGGTAAGATAAGGCAGTCTATTGTAGTCAAGTAGAATTTGGTGGTTTCTTGCCCTGGTAACCTTTATCACCTCTTAGGATAGGTATTGTGAGATAAGTGAGTGATTGCTTAGGAAGATCAAATGTTTTAGCCTAATTTGTCTCAAAAGCTCTGTCATTTGTCAAGACCAGTTAAATAAATTACTCCCTCCACCCAGGCTCTTTTTAGGGCAATTCCAGGGAGGATAATGCCTAGTGATATGCCTATTATGTATAGATAAGGAAGAGGTTTTTTTTCTGAAAATTCCGTATTTTATTACAGGAAAAAGTTTTTTGTTCTCTTTGCAGAACATTGAAAACAGCTCAAAAAGCTGTTTTACAGTAAATCCCAACTTGACAGTTTGGGGCTTTTGGTTTTGGTTTTCTGTTTTGTTGGGGGTGTTATTTGTTTGGGTTTGTTGGGGGTTTTTTTGTGTTTTTTTTTGTGTTTTTTTTTTTTTTGTTTTGTTTTGTTTATTTGTTTGTTTGGGTTTTTTTCTTGATCAAGGGCTTCTCAGCATGTTCTGGCAGCCATGAGCCAGTCCTGTGAGAAAAATATGAGGGGCAAAATTGGAGTTATGATTGAAATCTAGCCTTGCTCTAATAGCCATATGGAGCCAAATAAGAAACACAGCAGCACGAAGAACCTGGGCCTAGGCACTCAGGTGTGGCTGAGAATGGAAGGGTATGAACAATACTTGCCATTGATGGTATGCTTACTTATAGAATGGTCAGTCATATCAAAATACTAGGTATATTTATCTGTATTCTTACATCTGTAAAACAGAGAAACTATGTGATTCTACCAAAGCACATAGAAAAAAGTAACGTATTGCAAAAACAGTTGTTTTTTTCTTTAGTGAAAAAGGGAAGTGAACTCTAATTTATTGAATTTAGAAATAAATAATCTAAACCCTGAACCATCTTTTCAAATGCCATTACACAGTTAATTTCCTGAAAGAACGGGATTTTGGGAAACTTAAGGATTGAGTCAACAGAAATAATGTTGAAGTTCAAGTGCAAAAGTCTGCAACCATCATGGCTCAATACAGATATACTGACAGCTCAAGTAGAAACTCTGACAGAGAGGTCATATTGGATGGCAGGTTGAACACAAGGACTTCCACTGTGCACTGTCACTGCAAGCTAGCCAAAACACCTACTGGACTGTTGGAAGTACAAAGGCCAGTACATCAAGGGAAGTTATCAACTGTCCTTCTCTAACTGCTCCTAAAATACTGGATCCAGTTTTGGGCTCTATATTTCAAGAAGAATGTGGAGAAACTGAAGAGGGCTCAGAGAAAGAGCACCAAGAGTGTCAGGGTCTAGAGCATGTTCCTAGGAGGAGAGGTTGAGGGAGTAGAGTTGGTTTTGTCTGGCAGAGAGGAGGTTAGGGGGTGCTGCCCTGTTGGCAGCCTGCAGTGGTTTAAGGGAATTTACAAAGATGACCACAGTAAATTCTTTTTGGGAGCAGCGACAGCCAAAAATTGCAGGATAGTATTTAAGACCAGACGTTAGGAAAAATGTCCATTAGGAGGGTGATGCAGCACAGGAGCAAGAGGGGCTGTTCTTCTGGTACATCTGTTCTTGAAAGATTTTAAAACTAAACTAGAAAAATCGGGGTCTAATTTGTTGTAGCGCTAGCAATAGCCCCACTTTGGGACAACAAATGGTCAAGATGATTTCCAATAGTATTTCCATACAATAATTTCTTGATTCTATTACATTATCAAAGTAGGAACACTTGCACAGACATACTCACAAAAATATTCTCTTAAATACACAATAAAATCAATTAACAATTTCAATATGCAAAAGCTAAGTATGTAGAAGTGTGACAATTTTAGGTAGTTTGAAGGGGGTTTTAGGCACTCTAGGCACTCTAGGCACACTGTTTTTTTTAAAAAAAAACAAACAAAAAAACAGTCCAGAAATCTTATCGCAAAAGTAGAAAAAAAAATAAACGTTTTGTTATCTCAATTTCCAACTTACAGAAACAGATATAGGGGGAAAAAATCATGGTTTAATGCTTTTACGTAGTTACAAATCTACTTTTATAGGTGTCGTAGACTAAATTTCATATGTGATATAATCCAATATTATGCACAATAATTAGAATTTAAAATTAATAACCACTGTTTTGAAAGAACAGAATGCTTCATTTTAAAACCAGTTTCATTTGTTTAGTAATCTTTCCCAAGGGTCTAAAAGGTGCTAAATAACTACAGCCTCTAAGGACTTTGTAATCCAATTTTGCACTTGGCTTATTATAGCAACTTGCATTTCTCCTCTATGGCTCAGTCCTGCATGGTAGAGAGATCTAGTCCTGTTCTAGTAAAGCATCCTGATTCTTGTAGGTTGTATCCAGATCACACAGTCTCGATATTTTTGGTTTTTTTCAATAAGGATGATAGAAGAAGTAGAAAAAAATTAACACTGCTTTACTAACACAAAATAAGCTAAAAAAGGCTTATGTAAAGAAGGTGTAAAATGAACAGATTGCGATAAATTGTTTACTTTATGGATCAAGGCATTGTCTGATTTGAAACCGTAACTATATCACAATTCCCTTCCTGGGATTCATCTTGATATTCCTTCCCTACTGAAGGAGTTGAACAGCTGTTCAGTCTAACTTTTCATTTCAACCCATCTGTATTGTCATCTCATGTATGATAAAATAATTTGAATTTTATTGCTGAGTTTTTCAGATAGGTATGAGTTTTGTGGTCATGGACTAATTATACATTTTAATACACTTCTTTCCTTTTATAAATATATTTAAATTAACATTATTTAAAGTGTTGGGGTTTTTTTGTTACTCTGTTATTAATTAACAATATGCTTCTAACCAAATAATGATATATAATATTTACAAATAACAGTGCTGCTAAATTTTGCTGCACTTACTCTGCTATACACAGAAGCAAGCATGAAATGTTTGCCTTTTAGGCAAAGGGCTCCATTTAACATTAGTATCTCTCGGTTACTGCATCTTGATGACTCAGACCATTTTATCGGTACAACAACTGAGAACACTGGTAGAAGCTATGGATAAAAATTTACAGGAAATGACAATTTTTTAAAGAATTAACATGTATTAAATGTCTTTGGAGTACAAAAGATGAAAGGGGGAAATCGTTCTTTTAATGTATCATGGCACTCTACTTGGACTTAGGATCAAATGCATCAATATGAACAATGAGAATAATTATTCAATGACTTGATTTAATTTTTTTGGCCAGCTCTGGGACACTGCAAAAGAAACCCAGCTGTTCCTTGATTGCACAATTGATATTAAATGGTGTTATATTATTCTCAGTGTAAAGCAAAGAGTTACTAACACAGCAAGTCAGTTACTATGTATGTTCTCTGTTAACACTCATCTTAGCAAAATAAAAACAGATTTAAAAAAAAGAATCAGGTGAAAAATAAATATAAAGGCACTATGGAAATGCTGTATATGCCACTTGATATATTCTTATACAGCAGGAGTGGACTTAGGGGACATGTGGTGTATACACTGCATCTAGCAAAAAATACAATGTACAGTTAAGCAAAACTGCATTTATCAATTCTATTTAATATTAAAGTGTTTGCATAGCCTGTACCATAGGACTGTGATCATTCATCTTCCAGACTATTCAAGTACACTGACATATAATCTAGCAACATCATCTTTGAAAAGACAAACATAAAACCAAACTAGACTAATTCTTTTTTTATTTGAAAGACAGGTCTGATTAAATATATGATTTACTTTATGTTAGAAGGTAACATTTTTAGCAGTGTTCTAGGAGCTGCTGCTTTTCAGATTCTTTGACACAGGCAAACTACGTATATAAAGTGTCCGGATATAGGTTGAGTTCTCTTACCCAAAGAACTGAAGTTTGAGGGATTCAATTTATACCCCTCTGCTATCACTGATAAAGGTGGTAGCTAATTCCCATGCCTTCTGGAATACTGTCAATAAAGAGTCTGGAAACACAAAATCTATAATTTTTAAATTGGGGATTCTTTGTCTCAAGGCATTAATATTGACCATGCTTGTTCTTTGAAGACAATTCACCCCAGACCATCACTTCTTGCTTTTAGTTACGGTACATAACAACTGTCTCTTGTTTACTCACATCTCATTCACATTTATTCAAGAAGAATAAAACTAACTAGGAATAGCTGCTTACATTGTTTGGGTAAGTTTATTGGTAGCATGAGGCAAAATACAATGAACTTGAAAAGAAAATTTACATTTTTTAAACTAGTAATTTTTTTTCATTTCAGCTCTTTCAAAATATTGCAGATTAGGATTTAAAAATATGTATACAGTTTTACTTTTGAACGTACTGCCTGAAGAATGAGAAACATTCAATTTACTTTATTTTCCATGTGATATCAGGCATTCACTTTCTTCTAAAGATGACTGATATGCTGATCATATTTCAATGCAAGAATGTATCACCAAATAAGGCCAGCATTTTTCATTCACTTCTGCTGTATTTAGGCAATACTTGTTCCACAGAATGTTCTAGGTTTTCCCCCATATTTAGAAAATGTATTGTGTACCATGGTGAGATACTCTGACTCTTGCCAGATTTGAACAAAAAAGCAACAGAACATTCGATAATTTTAGTCATAATGATACCATTCAGAGGAACCACAGTTATGCAATGCTGTTTTCACAGCATTATGAAGTTGTGTGAGGATACTAATTTCTTGGCATTGCAGCCCAATTATTTTCATTTATGAACTCAGAGGGTGGAGGGAAACTTGCCACGCTAAAATTCGAAGCAGTCTTTTAGCTTTTTACTTTCAGTCCACTGTTGTACATACAATGTTACCATAATAGTGGAACAACTCTGCTGTTACAGAAGAGGCAAACTGGGTGGATTTGAAAACTGGATGAATACTGACAGGAACTTTTTGGTGAAGAGTAAAGGAGGGGAGTATGTGTAGAAAAGTCATGTGTGAAGCAAATCTGATTTGTGGAATGCAAACCAAAATGCTAAAAAAAAAAAAGACTATCTTGTTCTCTTCGTCAACTGAAATTTATGCAGACAAGACACCTCAACCTAACACCCATCACAAAAATAAAGAAAAATATGCATGTTTGGGAGACAGAGTATCAATTATTTTCTTTAAATTCCTATACAGTCATGGCTCTGACTCATCCAATTTTCTTAGTTTAATAAAATATGACCTCGTGGGAGTAGCCTGTTGCAAAATTTACCACAACTATCTTCTGCTTCCAGTGTAAGAAATGAATTCTGAATATGTTGGCAATTCCTCCTTTATTTGGTTAATTAACATCTAGTAATTCTAGCAACATGGACTTTAAGCAATGCACAAAACTTTGATAAGGAACTCGGAATTAATGTAAACTTTTTTGCAGAACTTTTCAACGACGATGAAGTAAAGGTAAAGGGAGGATGAGGGTGGAGGCGGGGAAGGAATAAAGAACAGAATAATTATGAGATCAATAAACAATTAGGCCATTCACCAAAGCTATTCAAAGCACCAAGGCACCAAAAGACAAAGACCTTATGTTAAATTCAATTCATAAAAGACAACTTAACGTGTCAAGCATGAAGGTGACATCGATTTCCATGTCTTAATTGTATTGTCACCTCCACAGATAGTCATAAGGAAAAAAAAAAACAAAAATATAATTAAAAGTGAGAAATAAAAAAAAAAAAAAAAACAAAATTAAAAAAAAAAAGGAAGGAACCTAACACTATGGGTTTTTTTCCCCTACCCAATGTCTGATAAAATTTTATTTTACTGAATTTGCAGTAAAAACTTATAAGCAGTTATTCATTTATAGGCACAGCACACTGGAAACATTACACTCAGCCAAAGATCTGATCTTGAACACCTTCTCTCAAATAAAACAGTTTTTACTCGTTAGAGTCTAACTCAGTAGCAGACATGCTTTCCTATATGAACTCATGGCAACTGACAGTGTAAGAAATCGAGACATCACCAAGCCCTTTGGTTGTGCTGGGAGGCTCCCAGGGGCAGGTTGGTCACAATAAATTGTCCTTAGCTGTGAATTTCACTTTCCTCCTGAGACTCTAAATCTCTTGACCTCTGAGTCACATTTCAAAGTCCATATACTCTCCATCTGCTTATTTGCAGAGAAGGGAGGGGATGAGTGTCTGCATAACTAGAGAGTAGGTTGAAAGAAGATGATAGGATATCATTACCATTTCAATAACAATGCATAACACCAGTTGCTGACTTTAGACCTTTCTATACATGTTTGCTATGACTCAATAAGCAAATTAATCATAAGAGACAAAAAGCAAGTATTGTCATGACTAAATACCTCCAACAAAAGATAAGGTTAGCTGCATCAGGTCCTAGGCCTTAACACAGCCAAAACTCTTATAGCCACATGCAGATATTTATTATACTTGGCAAGTAGCTGTCTAGATCTTTGAGAGCTTAATTGAATTGGTCTTAATCTTCCACTAAGACAAAGTAAAGAAATCAGTTTTCTGGGTTCAAAGCAAAAAAGGAAATCTCTGTATTCATGGGGCATTATAGAAAGCTGCCACCCATCAGTAGAAAGTAGTTCATCTACTAAATGCATAACAAGTTGTCATACCCATTCAAGTGGAAGAAACAAAAGTTATGAATTATGACATAAAGAGCTTTATAGTTTTAATGCTTGTGAACAATTACAATTGACAACATTGACAAAATAGGTAAAAATTCACAGTGTCTAGGGAAAAAGTTTGGGCACTATGCTTTTCAACCATTCTACTGTATGAATCGAAAAATAAAAAGAATAATAATTCTGGTGTAAAATATGCAGAAAGCTTGATAAGGTTTTGCTTGAATACTCCTTATTTATGTGGTTAGAGCTAGAATATCAAACAGTATTTGAATAAGTCTATATTTGCAATTATCTATGCTTAAGAGAAGAATTGGTAGGCTTGTGATCCTGCTTAACTTCAGGGAAGGAATTATTTTTTTCCTTGTTTAATTCAAAGTAATTTCTCTTAAGTTACAGAGACATAAAAAGGAGCATATAGAATCTGTGTGGTTTATTTCAGAAAATGAGTAAGAGGCCACAGAAAGGTCAGAGTCAAGAAATCTCTAGTGGGACCACTACAGTACAAGACTGTCCATTCTACTATATTTAAATGTATCTCTTAATTGAATTTGCTCTTTAAAAGGTATCATTTGAAATGATGGAGGGGGAAATATGTGAAACAAGATTTTTTTCTTGCTTTTGGGAGGTGGGTGATATTTTTATTATTTGTTGTGGAAAAAACTTATTTATTCTTAAACCTTTCTGAAAGCTGGTACTTTTTTACCTAGCTGCCATGTAGTAAAAGTTATAATTCATCTGAGAGGCACATGACTAGTATGTAGAGATTTATATCCTATTCCTAGGGGGGAAAAAAAAAGGAAAAAAAAAGATATATAGAAGCAGGTGCTTTGCTAAATATATATATATATAAAAGATATATGTAAAAATACTATTTCCCTGCTACTTTTCTACAATGTAATCACCTGTGCAAAAAATCATCACTTTAATATGGCATAAAGCCAAATACACTCCAAAACTTTCAAGAGCAATCTATCCACTTAAACACACATACATAAATTTATATGAATATATAGCTGTAGCAGTGAAAGTAGTTCAGCTCATACCAGTGAAACTAAACTTGACAGCTTCTCTAGTACCTTTTTTCTCAATATAGAGTTTGCTTTAGTTTCAGTGAAACTTCATTTTGTTCCATAGCTCCATCTGCATGGAAAAGCTCACAAGAACAGTGTACTATCTTAGCTTTTAACTTTTCATTAAAAAGAGCTAGAGAAATGCTCAGAAACAGGCAGCTATTAGCTTTACTCCAGTCTCCTCAGATGCCTCTCTCAATTGACATGATAATTCAATCACAGTCCTAGTCATCAAGACATCTCTGGTAGCAAAGTACTGGTTGGAAGCTGTACATGAGAAAAAGAGTGTCTGAACTCTCATGCCACTGGGAGGAGATGAGTTATTGAGAGACAATATCCATAAGGAACTCTAGTCAAGGAGTGAGGAGCAGCACAGTCAAAATTAGTTTTCCTAGTAAGCAAACCAAATCCATGTTGGTCTCAGTAGTCATTTGGCTTCTCTTCGGGGTAGATCAATGGTTTAAGAAGCAGTTTCTTCGGAGAAGAGAATGTGGAGAAGGGACTGGAAAAGAGGCAAGAGAGAAAGGACCATCCCCAAATAGTGTCTGCTAGACTCAGGCCTTGTTTTTCCAACTCCCAAATGTTCACCTATTGAAATAAGCTAATAGAAAGATGACACCAGATTTTAGCTATATGTAATTGATTTATCATTTGATTTAAAATTTAAGGCATGAACCATTGCATAAAGTGTCCACAAGAAAATTAGGGCTATGTAAAAGAAGGGCACTTCATGAAATCACAAAATGCTGGGGGAGCTTGGAGTACAAATAACATTGTAAGAATATTATCCTAGATGACCAGCTTGGTGGAATTTCAATACCTTGGTGGTAGGGAAGTTTACTGGTTTCTGTGAGAACTGTAAGGGAGGAGTAAGGCATATGTAGCCTCCTTTCTTGAAAATCCAGGACTACGCTATATGGAACATACATGCAGAATAATGTGTGAGGATTGAGATAGGGTATGAATTTTCAAAATACTGATTCCTACACTGACTACCTAGACAGACATTCTTAGTATTAAGACCTTTTGTATAATGTAACCTAATATGCAGTAACTATGCCAACAATCTTAGTGTAAGCTCAGTGCAGGTTAGCTTATTATACCCACATGATCCACATTTTCTCCCATAAGCAAGCACGAGAGACCATTTAATTCACTTTTATAGTTCCTGCAAAAGTAAGGTAATCTATGCAAAGTCAGGGTACAGTAAAGGGTGCAAAAAGGAGACCAATATAGAAAAGAATAGCAAGGTTAGAAGTATAACTTCATCTCTAACCTCACCTTGAGCATCCTAACATTAGGAATGCCCTTCACTATTTCAGAGAATACTTTCCCACATTCCATGATCCCTGGGGCTAACTACACTCAGCTGTAACAATGAAATGGCCCAATACTCCAGGATGGTTCATGAATGCAGGAAACACAATTTATGTTAAAAAATGGACTTGGACTATAAAAATAAGCTGAAAAAGTGAACATCTACTTCATCAGTAAGTATGAAATATCCATATTTGGTTTAGATTTACATCAGCAATTTTTTCAGAAGAATTTAGAAGAGTGTTCAAGAAAGGTGGAGAGTAACTAGAAATATGAGAAGACAGCCCACTGACACTGCACATAATTTCAATCTGCTCTACCAAAAGCTATTATGCAGAGATGCAGGGGAAAGTTCACTTCATTCTTTCCTCTTCTCTATCTTCCCAAACCAAGAACATGAATTAACAAAAAAGTAAACAAGTAAAATCATGTCCACAAACGGAGTTTATTTGAGACAATAAATTTGTTTGGTTTTAAATGTTGGACTCCTGTGTCAGCTTAAACAAATGGACTTCTTCAGGCTGGAGACCCAGTTTGCTGAAAAAATTTCAGAAGTACAACACTTAAAGCTTGCAAATCTCTACACCATGAAGAGAACTATGAAGGACATAGAAGCTTGGTCATATAGATAAGTTAGCAGATGAGGTTCTGAGTGGGAAAGTAAATACACGTGGTATTTGTTCACCCTCATCACAGCCTTCAAAATTAATCTCTATAGAACACTTCAGATCTGACAAATTCACAGACTTCGAAAGACATTTTACCTACTTAGCAGAAGTCTGAGGTACTGAGGCTGAGCCAAAGTACTGCCACAAAGCAGATCACACAAAAACTTCTTTGGTGTTCTGATAGCAAACTCAGCAGAGAGGGAATGATGGACTACATATCAAAATCCTTTGGGGTGATCTGCACATTGCAAGCTAGAACATATTTGTTGATGACAGGATTGGAACCTTGGTTATAGATGCCCAGGCTACATTCCTTCTACCTGATCACAGGCTGAGGGCACAGGGATCTCAGAAACATCTACTCTGCCTTTCTGAATATCAAAATATAAAAAACATTATAATGCATATTTCACTACAATAGTCTTCCAAAAAGACATCCATGTACAAGAACTCCAAAAGAGAGAGAAAATAGAACTTCTCCATGAATTTTAAAAACAGTAAATTATTTTCAAAATTAAAGTTCTACCCTTAATTTCAAATCTGAATGTATGAGATCTCAGTTTCTATCTATTGCTTCTTCTTAGAATTTTATTTGCTATATTACAAAACATTTAAATATCTGTTTTTTTCCTCAGAAACTAACCACATCAGTTCTTGACTTTCTTAAGTAATAGACTAATATTAGAGTATTGATTTTTTCCTTTTTGTTCAGCACTGAATATTTTTGTTTCTCCACTCTTTTCAACAAAATTTTTAACTTGTGGACAAATTCATATGTAAACAACATCCCACAGTGTTCCCATTGACATTGTTAGGATCACTATTCTGTTTCTCTGGCATGACCATATTTTTTAACACTAGCACTGTGGGAGCTCGTGTGCAAATACTTGCCTGTTGTAATCTCAGATCCTTTTCAGCTTGTTTTTACAGAGGAGTATCCCTAATTCTGAATCTGTTTTTCTTATACATAGCATTTTGCATTCAATATCACTCAATGTGCCTGTCTTATTTATCAAGCTGCCAACACTTAGTCTCAAGGAAAAGCTTCTCAATTCATCTGATTTAAATCACATCACTATAGCCAACAACATTTAATTAACTGGCATTCACTGCCAGCTCAGAATCAACAATACAAAAAATAAACCACTAGATACTTACAAAATGGCAATAAACACATAAAAACTTTTAAACTCCTTTATATAATTAACTCTCTAAAGTAATATTGCTCAGATATCCTCACAGGCCTTGTTGGTTACAAGCTGGCTTCTCACAGTATCCAGTGCAGAGGCAGCTCGGTCAGAACAAGGCAAAGGTTGCACTGAAATGGGTAAATGGCTGGCAACATCAAGTAATTTTTTTTGCTCTGTTTCTCTAATCTTCCCAGCCATTCATACTTTAAAAGCTTCATGTTTCTTTTATACACTTCTTCAAGCTCTGTTTCAGAAGTTTTTGGGTTTTTGTTGGCTACTGGGGGGGGTAGGGAGGGTAGGGAGAGGGGAAGATTGTTTGGGTGTTAGGTTTTTTGTTTTAGTTTAGAGTTTTGGGTCTTCTTTATGGGTCAATTCTTCTCTGTTGCATTATCTGTTTCAGGAAATGTACTCTCAGTTACCTTATTGATGCACTTTACCCTCTAAACAGCTGTTCTTACCTAGGTTATTCTGCTAACTGTGGGTTCAACACTTACATAAAGTGTAATTTTCTGTTGATCTATCTAGAACATGGGCACAACTATTACAAAAATAGCTACAATATCTGTATAGCATATTCAAGGAAATTTCCTCCCAATACTTAGTTTTGAATATCTGACCAGTGCTTCTAAACTACTTAAGTATCCTATGTCTTTCAAAGTTTGAGTGCACTTTATTTCCATGGTAACTTCTGTCTGCCAGCTGTGCAGTATGAAAGGATCAAATTGCTTGAAAGAAAATACTTTTCATAATACCATACCATTGTCACTGAACTTTTCCCTGCCTTAGGTATCTGTTGGTTGAATTCTGTGTTATATTTTCTGTTACTTTGCCTAAAATTTATGTCAGGCTAAATGGTCAGTGGTTATCAAGTTCATCACACTTGTATCACTGGACTGTTTTCTAGATACATACTCTGAATGACTCTTTGAAAAAGCGTAACAGGACTGTTGATCTAAAAATATTTGTCCCAAATAGATATTTCTCAATATCCTTTCACTTGCTTTTTCTTTTCATGATAAAAATTTTTATAATAATTTTTCCAGATACAGAATAGAAATATTGAGTTATTCTGACAGTTATGCGTTACTACTGCCAATAGCTCTTCATAAGATGTGGCCAATAAAAGCAGCAAAAGGAACAGCAATAGTTCCTTATTTCCAGTGTATTCTAAGATTACCACAGAACCATAACGTTTCTCTCCTATCAGATAAATTGTGTTCATTTTATAGGGGTTGTTATATAATGTCCTCCTTTTTTTTTTCCCTACTATATATTAGTTTCTTTTGGTTTAATTGTTAAATTTTTACTTCATTTTCCCTTGTAAATGTGAATTCTTTTATTATTTGTGTTTTCTTATATTCACAACCTGTTTATATGTCCTTTCCAATAAAATTTTCTCATAACTTTCCTCAGGATTAGTAGATAGGTATTTCTGAAGCAACATCATTGGCTGCTTTTTATCTTTGATTTGCCATAGGCAATTATCAACTTCATCTTTCTTTGCCACAAAAAAACTCTTATCAGGATGATACTTCAAATTAGATGCAATGCCTTTTGTGATAGGAATTTATTATCTATATTGCTCTGCAACTCTTAATGACATTCTACTACTGCTGCATGACATTTTCATACCTATACCCAAACCTGAAATTCCCCATTAAAAAATATAATTATTTTTTCCACATATTATGGAAAGTTACCTAAGGACTAAGCCATCCTCTGCTATGGTTTGATTCAGCAGCCTTTAACAGATACCTCCAGGCCTTTACTTAATGTATGTAACTCAATCTTCAGGTTACTCAGTAAAATGTACATTACAGAAAGAGGGATACCAACATGACCATTCACTGAAGGTGAGGTTTCTCGACCTCTTTCCAGTTCAAAGGGGAAATCCATTATGGTTTTAATTCCCTACACCATATACAGTCAAAATTCACAAGCGCGTTAAATACAATAGAACTCTTATTGAAGTAGTAGACTGTGCACTGCATATGAGCAACCTGAAAGGCTAATGGGGTCACCATCCCCTTTAGTAGCTGTGTCATTAACAAGCTTAACAAAACAAATCCCTTTTTTAAGGGATGGAACAAATATAAAAGCTTTCCCCTGAAAAAAATAATATATAACCACTTGTAGAAGAACCTGCCTATCCAATATGGGCTCACAAAGTAGTGGCAAAGTAAATTCTTGTAAAACCAAACAGCTAAGGAAAGAACCCCTAACACAACACATATGCCCTTCGGCAAAGAAGCTCATGGAATTGAATACATTTTGGCACATTTCATTTGAAACTTGCATGCATTGAGGGACAGTAAGCTATGGTTCCTTAACCCTTTTCTGTCCCTTTAGAACCTCTTCTAGCTTTTAAAGGGTAAACTACAGCATTTTTGTTAAACTAATTAAAATGGCACAATATTCAGTTACTGATGTGAATAGTCAACACACAGATCACACCATCCTAGCTGTGACTAAGAATCCTAGCTGTGAGCCCTAAAATATGTAATTTTACAAAATAGCTGTTTTTGTTAATAAATAATGAGCTTTTTCTGTGGCAGTAAGATTAATTAATCAATTATTACAATACACACTGATGAAAAAGAAGCATTAACACCTGATGTGTCAGCAGGGGTGGCAAAGGAACATGGAACATTTGGAAATTTTGAAGTTTGTGGCATATTAATTCAAAATGGTATTCGGATCACTTTTTTTATGTCTGTAAATATGAATACTTATTCTATTGTTTGTTTCTGGAAATAAAGGGAAAAAAAAAAAAAACACCACAGAAAAACCCACACAGCATGATCAGTTCTGCTGAAATAATTACTGAAGATCCATTTGAAATTATCTGGAGCAAAACTGGGTTTGTCTTCTCACAATGACAGAAGAAAAAGAAATAAAAAAGGAATAAAACTGGTTCCATGGAAGTGTTGCTACAAACTAGACTATCTCATACCTGTTACAATGCTGAATGAGGACAGAAAAACACACATTAATAAATAAAAACCTCAATCCTTTTAATTAAGTCTTGGCAAGACAGAATTCTTGCTTATATCAATTTACAGAGAGACTGTCTCTTACATGAATAGTCCACTAATAATTGGTTTTTGGAGATTAACAAGAAAGTAAAACGTTGGTCTATAGCTGATGAAGATCCAATACAATGAAACCTTTACCCCCTCCTCCCTACCTTAGGTTCCAGTCAAAATAATCGAATCTGATGATCTTCAGTAATTTGATGAGAGGACACCAGCACAGTGCCTGAGAAGCTGAGTGTGTACCCCCATCAGAGATGGCTACCTTTTTTTGCCATCTCAAAGATTCTGGGGTAAATTCAAAGTACATGAACTTAAGGGTTTGCACTTGCTTAAGACAGTCTTTTGTTTAGGATCATGACTAAGGTGCCATGATAGGTGTGAGGAAACCTGCAGTTATGATTCAAGCTGCACTTACTACATTGATAAAAAGATTCTTTATGTGCTTGGCTTTATTTCCCAAGTAACACGGCATGTCAATGAAGAAATTATTGACATGCAAATGAAGAAAGATTTGTAAGCAAAATTAAAATATGCTATACAGATCTGAACATAAACACTTTTTGCAAATTACTTCAGTGGTTTTCAGGATCAGGTCTGACTCTCAGAGCAATCATTCTTATATAAATGGTGAAGAAAAAGCACCAACCCCTGGGCCTTCAAGAAGTCAGTTCATACTATACTCTCCATACAAATGTGAAAAGAAATCACATCCATATTTCCGAGGATTTTTTTTAATACACAGAACTGTCTGAAACTCATAGCTATCAAATAACTGATTCCTCAAACACAGAGAGCTCTGAATTGCTGCTGGTTTGCAGACAAAACATCATGTATTCAACTTATCTTGCTGTGATACTTCTGAGTAAGCTTTATCTAGTTCCAAGTGAAATAATTGTTACAGGAATTTTTTGCTTTGTTTTGGGTTTAGTTGGTTTCTTTTTTAATTCTTCTCGTTCCTGGCTATATTGCTCCCCCACAGTCTTGACATAACAAGTACAAGCTCTGCAGCAAACACTATGCTAGACTTTATTCAGTGGTCTAATGCTGCCTCTCTCTCTCTTCACAAGTAGCAAGGGTAAATCTGGTCTCAGCACTGTGAAAACAGAATTTCAAGACTTATTACAGTGGTGCTAGCATTTAAATTTACACAAGCTCTGGTATATATCTAAAATGTATTTTAATCTGCCCAAGGAATAGATTCAGTCCTGGGAAGTTCATTGTTGTTTCTAATTGTCAGCGACTGCTACATTTTGTTTGCCTGCAGCTATCCAATTAACATATCTCCACTACACAAAACATTGTAATATGCTCAATGTCCTAACAACAAGAGTCTCACATCCCCCTTCTCTCCAACAATTTCCTCACAAATGGGTTTCGAATATGTTAGCAAATGTCAGTGAAGAACATACAGACAGACATACGCCGTCAGATACTGCAGCCTTCAAACACTTTTTCCTACTGCTGGCAAAGTTCCGTGGAGATACTCCTAGTTGTTTAGAATATCATGAGAAACAGAGAGACAGAGAGAAAAGGAAAGCTTAACTGCAGAACTGGAAAACATGTAACTTGTGCCCTGAGATATTGCTATGGCAACATTTAAACAATGAACAGAAAGCCCTGCAGGATTTTGCTCTTGCTTCCTTGGATACCAAATGTAAATCCTGTTTCTTTTATTGTGTGCATGCACAAGCGTCTGATTTTTGCCTTTTCCACTAACAGATAGCAAAGTATCCAGGCCCCCTACCAGGAACTATGCATTAATACACTTCCACGTATTGCAGCTTGTGAATATGCAATCAAAACACACCACTAGCATACTTATCTCCCATCTTGTGTCCACATTTGTACGCCTTAAGAGGGGAAAAAAAAAATACTGTGGCGGTATAGCTAAATAATAGGCACAGTTTCTTTCCCAATAACATCATTAAATAAACCATTCTAAAATGTCAAAAGCTAATCCCCAAGTCTTCTGCCATTACAAGAAGTAGAGGCAGGATCCTTTCCAAGGGCAGCTCCTTGTCCAAGCTGCTAGACTCAAGCATGCTGCAAGCTGCCTTCCAGACTAGCGTGGCTCCTGCTATTACTAAATCCTTCTCATCCAGATGGTCCAGTTTGAGCTGAAGGAGGCTTTTCCATTATGATTTTCATAGAGCAGCTGGCAATGGGATGAAAGGCCTCTGATAACAGTAACTCAAAATCCAGTCAGCTTGACTACTCTAGAAATTACTTAGTAGGTGCTAATTGCATATCTTCAGAGTAATTCTCAACCCAGAATGAAAACAGCACAAACTCCAGCACCATTCTCTCTCTTCTCATTCCCTCACTAGCCATCAGAAACAAAGGAATATCTCCAAGCCAACATGAAGCCACTCTGCCAAAACCAAGATGGAGGCTCTTGCACACTTCTGCTGTGCAAAGTCCACTCCTTCAGTGAATATGTTGCAACTTTAATAGCCTGGCTTGTGAGTTCTCATCAGCACCAAGCTCTCTCAAAATGTGCTAAAATCCTGTCCTGAGACCCATTCAAAATCTTCCTGCCTCATACTGCAACAGCAAGAATTTTCATTTCAAATGGGAAACAGCTTTTTAGGTCACAGGCAAATAATTTTAAGGCCTATATAGGAAGCCATAGCAACACCTCTGGAATACCTTTGTTTTCCACCAGTCCCACACTTGCTTGTATTGGCTCACATCTAGACCATTTTTTCTTGGGTCTCACCTAACCTTAAAGTCCATTTTTCACTTGTCAGGGGCATCAGGCTGGGTGATATTGTGACACAAAATTTGCTGCTCCAGCAAACTGAACCCTTCAATTTTAGACCAGTGTAAATCATTCATGACATGAGAAAAGACACAGACTAGACAACTCCTTGTATTACTAATTTACAGTTTGCCAAGAATACCTGAAGTCTGAGGTATATGATCTATGACTTTCTGGGAAACAATTAGGATAAATAGAGCACGACCCTCCAATATAGCTTTTTCTGTCTTTCTGTGCAAGAATTTAGAGCCTAAATATATAAATAATGGTTCCCTTTACAGTGCCAAAATCCCAGCTGCCTGTGGTCACTACCAAAAAGGCTGTCCATGGTTTGAAGAGGAGACAGCCTGCAGTACCAGCACGTACTACTGAACAGTACACCTGTGCTCAGACACATGCGAGGGAAGTAGCAGAGACAGCCAGCGCTTGCCTCTGGTTGAGGTTTGTTGCTCCTCGTTTAGCTGGATGTTTGGATTAATGGTTTTGGCTGTTTATTTTACAATCAGCCTCTTGGGCTCTGGATAAGCCACAGCACAAATGCTAAGAAATGCTATTACTCGTTCCCACTTTGACATTGAATGAGTTAAACTCTGGGCTGTTCCATGTGTCTTTTGGCTACTGTATTAAGTGAATGATTCACTGAAGTGTGAAACTGTTGCCTCTTTGGAACCAGACATGCATCCCTAGCTTTTTTGTTGACAAGGTTTGCCTATTTCAGCCCAAACCTGTGACTAAATTTTCCCAGTGCCTCCTTATCACATCAAGAAAATACTCCTGCCAGTTCCTGTATAAAATGAATGGGGCACCTATATCAGATTTCTGTTGTCAAAAACTGGAGTTGCTCTATCAAATTTTCTGTTTATGTGTTCACTTGACAGCAATCCAGGGAAAAGCTTGGAAATGCCTTTTCCTTAGCCAGCTTCTTTTTCCTTCAGTAATTACTGAGCTGCAGCTAAACATAAATTTAGCAGTTCTGTTACTGCAACTGCTGATGTAAGTGTAGCCCACAACAGGGCGCAGACTTATTATGAAGGAACATGAAGGAACAGACAAGAGAGTTTTGCACTTATTTTCAGATGCTGAAAAACTTATTAGCCATTTAGTGTCCCACCAGAAAACAATGCCCAGAGAAATAAATGAGGCTGAAGTACTTCATACTGAAAACAATTTAGCTATACTGAGAAAGATGAGAGTAATTGGAGCTGGAAGGAGAAATTTTTGCTGTGCGTGCTTCCTTCTTTTTCTGAACACTACAGTACAAAGGGTCTGATTTTTTTGTGTGGCCAAACAAAAACTACCAGAGATTTTCTTAGGAGCAGAATTGAGCCCTAAATCTCAACCCTTTTCAAGTAGCCAACGTTGAAGAGGCATGACCTCCAAACAGTAGCACATGGCACACCTTTGCGAGTTTTGAGAGGCAGTTCTCATTTCCTTTATGCCAAAAGATTCAGGACATTTACAGGAAGTAACAGCAGTGATGTAAGTGAATGGAGAAAGGAAAAAAAAAAAAGAAGGAAAAAAAAAAGAAAGAAAAAAAGGAGAAGGCTAATATTTACTTGAGCATTTATCCAGGGAAGTTGGAGCTCTGTTTTGTTGTTTCATGAGGGAAGCTTGTGAAGTGAGAAATGCTGCCAGAAAAAAAAAGCGCTAAAATCTGGCTCTACCAACACTTCTTCTACTCTTGCCTTCTCTCCCCTTTTCCAGAATACTGCAGCTAGAGAAAAGTAAAATGAGTGGCAAAGCTAGTTCTGCACCTTGCCTGCCAAAAAAAAAAGGAAAAAAAAAGAAATAAAGGAAAAAAAAATCCATTTCTGTTCAGTGGCTCTTTTAATTAGCTGTTTCTGCCTCTCATTCTCCACCAGTTTTGGCCTAATACTTTCAGCTGGAGCCTTTACTTGTGAAGGCCAAGGTTGAAGAGGGCAGAGGTGAGGGAGGATAGAAGGGGAAGAAAGAGAGAGAAAATTCTCTACCCACAAGCTAATGCAGTCATGACAGGAGAGGGAACGGAAGTATCACTCTTCCCCACAGGAAAACATGGACCTCTATTTTGAACACCATGTAATCCTCTCTTTATTTCACACCCCCACACCACATTTCTCTAGAAAGGCAGAGATGTTTACTGGTCTGTTACCCATAATTGTTAATCTGTGAATCCCACCATCTACAAGTCACTTTTAAATTATTTCCATTATCAGCATTATAATAAAAATCTTCTGACACCTCAGTATCCTCTCACGGTTTTCAATCAAAGTAAATCTCTGTCAACTGCCATGAAAGTCCCTGAAGGATTCACCACAAAATCACAAAGAATTTCCTAGGAGATCTGGAGGGCATGGGTGGCTAGTACAGCAGTTTCCTAAACTCCCCTTCAATAGAAGAATGTCCTCTCTCTGCCTGTTACTGTCCTTTCTTAGCAATGGAGTGTAAAATGTGCCCTTTCTCTCAGAGCTGCCTCCTCAAAATCCATTAAAATCCCCTGCTCTTCACCCCCCCACTCCTGACAAAAGCCAACCTTTACCTCCTTGCTTGATTGTAAAATTTTCCTGTTAATATACCATATTGATCTGCAGTGTTAGAGTGGATACCAGCATTCAAATTAGAGCCTTCAACTATTTTAAACACTTACTAAATAAATAAACCCCCTCTGTGTATCCAATTCTATGCAACTTGCATCTGTTTGTACCGACTGGGCTATCAGGCAGCACCCCCCACTTACTGCAAGGGCTTTCTCAAAAGATTTCTTTGCTACTGAACATTTACACATGCTATAGAGACACACAGGCAGGTGCCTGCAACATCCTACAAAGGCTCAAATTTTACTAATAGGAATCTGAGCTACTGTGAGAATTCAGTTCTATCCTCGTTCCTTCTCTCTTCCCAACCACCCCCCTCCAGCCATTATCAAAATACAGTCAGGCTCTTTATTCAGGGGGGAGAAAAGATCGAGAAAAGAGGGATAAGGATAAAAAAAGAAAGGCAATTTCCTTTTCCAAAAAAATAATAAAATGGAAAGTGTACTCACTTTATCCTCAAAGACTATCCAGCTGGAAATCCGAGTGATTATGAAAAATTCGTGTGGGGGAGGGGTTAGGAAACTATTTCATTTCAGCAACCAAATCAAAATTATAAACAAGAAAGAAAACAAAAATAAGGGATATCCAATTGCAATTTCCCAGAAATTTCAGTCCATACAGGTGCTAATCCAACCCAACACTGCTGAACTCTTCCCCTCTGGCAATTTTACTTTCTTCTTCTCTGTCCTTTATTTTCTCTGTGGCTTTCAACTTTTCTGTTTAAAATTGCTGTAGTGGTAATGTTGATGTTTGCCTTCACTGGAGAATAGTGCTTTAAAATAAGAGGAAAAAACCAAAAATTCTTGCAGAAGATGAAGGGTCCTTCTCCTTTCTGAAACTTTTCATTCCACTGTGGATCCTTTGCTTAGTTTCCTTTTTCTGAGGTTTTCTGCTTCTCTGGCTCCACTGCTCCCCATTGCTCTCTATTTGTTTTTTCTCTGGAGAGCAAAAAGGGCTGCATTACTTTTTAAGCAATACTCCATCTGTAATCTTTTAATGTAATTTTGTTGTGACACTTAAGATCCAGGTCTTGCCAGGCAATTTTTCTTTTCCCCCTTCTTTGCTGCACTATCAATTATCCAATCCATGTGTCTCCACATTAGAATGGGGATTCCCATTCTTGTTTTTCTCTATTCCCCCACACTCCTTTAGGAAAGAATCTCCTTTTGCATTTAAATTTTTATTTCTGTCTGTCAAAACAATAAACTTTTAGTCTCTCTACCCCCTCTCCAAAGATCTGATTAGATTTCCAATCACAACCCAGTGCGCAATTGGATTTTTGATTTCGGCAAGAAGCCAGCAATCCACAGCATCAGCACCCTCTCCTTGTTTCAAACTCCACGTTACATCCTTTTGCCTTCTCTCCAACTCCTCTGCATTTTCATAATTTCACATTAAATTAAATGAAGGAGAGAAGGAGTAGAGAAACATTCAAGGTTCCCACCAGCTGTCAAAAATAAATCCATCACCTCGTTATTTTTTAAACACTTGGGACGGGTGTTTTTAACACCCACTCTCGCCTTTACCCCCCCACCCCGACTTCTCAAAATCCTTCTGATGTTAAAACTCCCCCGATGGGGCACAAAGACGCCCGGGAAGACGTGAATCGTCCTCTTAGCTGTAAATTTCAGAAGCACCCTTTGCTTTGCATTTCAGCTTCCTCTCCATCTTTTGTCCAGCAGCTATATAGATCCAGCAGCACTGAGACGGATAAACTTCTATTTCTTCTTTGAGGAGAGAGAGGGAATGAGAGACAGGAAGGATAAAAGCTCTTCCATCTCTGCCTCCCTTTTCCTCCCGTTCTCTGTTTCAATGCAGCTCTGATCTTATTTCCAAGCTCAGCCTGGTGTATTTCAGATGTTCAAGTTGGATTTCCCTTCTTCACAGCAGTTAGTCACCCATCTTCTTCCACACGCCAGTTATCTTCTCCCTTTTCTTCCTTCCTTTCTCCCTCCCTTCCAAGATGACACAGTCCCAGGGGCGCAGCCGCTTCTTTCAGCTTTTAGTTTCATCCCTGACATGCATAGCCCTTTGCACAGCCGAAACGCTTCCTCCCTCCTATTAGCTTCAGCTTGAATTCTCCCTGTGTGTGCATGTACGGAGGCATGTATGCATATATCCAGCTCCCGACAGCTGCTGTTGTTGCTGGGAGCAGCTCCGCTTTTCAGTCGCTCTGGCTTTCAGCTACTCCCCTCCTTTCAGTGGCACCCTAGGATTTGCAAATGTCCCAGGGCCAGTCTCTCTGGCTACACTCCTCCTTCTCCCCTTCCGTTCTCTCCCCTCTTCCTCTCTCTCTCTTTTTTTTTTTTTTTTTTTCCTGGTGTTTTGTTGTTTTGTTTCCCACCCCCCCGGCCTGTTTCCCCCCCACCTCTTCTTCCCCTCCTGCCCCCCCACCCTCCCTTCTTTTCTCTGCTTGTGATCAGTAAAATACAATTACCCAATTACCTCCCATCATCTTAGCACTGATTGGTCAATTGCATTAACACTTGATGTCAGGGAAAAGGGCTGGGAGCTGCTGCGATGTGGCATTGCTGCCACCTGGTTGACAGTTTGGGAACAAACTCAGGGTTACCTTAAGAAATCTCTAAGTCACAAAGCAGTAATTGAAAAACAAGGGATCATCTTAAGGAAAGAAAAGTCAAAACTCATTTTCTTAAAAGCCTGCCTGATTCTGACAATTCAACCAGTATTCGCGGGTAAGAGCCTAGCCACTGAGGCAATGGAAATAAGAGCAAAATGAAATGAGGCATAAAGTTGTCTTTGTTGTCCTTGCGCAAGAAATACAGAGCAACGAGTATTCACAGGTACCAATTCTAATCACAGCTGCAGAGGCACGACAATAATATGAAATAAGGTATAAAGTTATCTTTCCAAAAAATGTAGCACTGGAAATAATTTTCATGGAAAGACAATCTGTTTTCTAATTACAGAAATAAGTATTTGTTTAAAATTGTATACATGTATAACTTACCTAAAACTCCATTTTAGCAGTTGTTCCAGGGCAACAGCCCTTTGAAGGGCTTCAAGGTTTCAGTGAGTTTAAGTAATGGCTCCAATGAGCTGATAAGTGACAGCAACACAAGAATACAATGTCTGGGCTGCCTATCAAATCTGCCACAATAAGATTAGAATGACTTCTGACCAGCATTTTAGAGTTTTCTAAACTGGCTCCTTAATTTGGGCTACTAAGGTTCTGTCGTGTTTGTTATGCACTTACCTACTTATCAAAGTACATTAGATGTACTTATCTGTGTTACCTAAAATGCTCAGAACTGGACTCGTGTCCTGGGTTTTTTTTGTTGTTTTTTTTTTTTTTTTCAGGGACCTAAATTCAATAAAAATTTTACAGAAAACTTTGCATGTATAAGGTCAGATATGCTATCCACTTCATGGAAACAGAATATGGATGATATATGTGCTGGCATTTCTCTCTCTCCAAATAAGAAAGAAATTATTTATAGATCTAACTCCTCCACACAAGCCCCAAAAAAAGAATGTCAGGTGCTTTAATGGTAATTATAGCAAACTTTAAATATTAAGCAATAACTCTGAGTTATTCCATGCATATAATAATATAACTAGCTCTTTGCTCCCTCAAATAGTCAAGTTATGTTTGGTATCTTTACTTAGGCTTCAGTTTTAGTGTGAAACTGGCATTTTGAAAATAAAGTATATTTTTAAGTTGTATGTTATATTAAAAGTTTTTTCCAGATTTATAAAATCCATAAGCTGTCTGAGTTCAGTCAAGTAACACTTACTGAATCATTAACATTGACTTTCAGATTTATTCTACTGCTCAACAAGCTTTCTGGTGAGAAAGCTCTTCCAGACGTAAGTTAAGCAACTGGCCCTTAATCACTGTTATATCATTTGGCATCTGATTTTACTATCACTGAAATCAATGGCAAACACAAACTACCTCCAGTGGGTGAAAGGCTGAGTGTTTAGTAATAATGAATAACCCAAACCTAGCAGTCTTTCAAGAATGCTAAAAAAGTCTTTGAGGATTTTTGGAGAAGGCTATGAGTGTGATAGGAGATGAAGTTGCTGACAAGTAACAATCTTTTTCTCAGTTGGTGAGCTTATTTTGTTCCTGTCTGATTCATTGATGCTGCTGGTGTATTTTGGGCCTACAAATGTCTTATGAGAGTCTTTTTCTTTTACTACTCAAATTCCAAAAAAACACAAAGTTGTTCCTTTTTCCAGAAGAATAAAACATCACAGCCTAATATGTTTCTTCTAATGTTTCTTTAAAAAGTTCCTGAACAATTTCCTGCTAGTATTAAAGAGCCTCTGAGTGAACGTGAAGGTTTCTGTGATTGAATTAAACAAATATATGGGCATCAGGTACAGAAGACACAAATATCGAGCATCTAATCAGAATCAAAGACACAAGCCTCTGCAATAGCTACAGTATCTCTGTTGATACAAACCAATATTTCACTTTCAATAGAAATGTGACCATTGTCTAATTTTGATGTCATTCAAAATATATCAAAATACACATTTCTAACAGATAACAGTTCTTAAATAGATTATTATTTGCTGGCATAGATGTGACTAAACACAAAACCAGTATCAACAATAGTATGCTCTAGGCTATGGTATGGTCTCAAAGTTTGTTATTTTTAATACATCGATTGGGCTTTATCACCTAATAAACACAGAAGATAGCATGATTAGCTTCTTTGAACATAACTTTAAAGTAATCTGAGGTATTTATGAGATGATGTTGCATGCTACATGAAAAGTAAATGTTCTTATAATAAAAAAAAATATATAATTTCATTATTTGTTTTACATGCCACCTTTGTGTGAAACCTATTTTAAACAAATATTTTGGTATTATCACAATAACTCATTAATTAATCAAGCATTAAAAGGCTATCATTTATCTCTGGAGAGACTCGTGTTATGTTTTTCCCGCAGTACATTATATGTTGTTGCCTCCAAACAATATTGTTGGTACATTTTCTTAAGTCTTTTATTTTGCAGATTTTCTGGCCAAGAAAGTCAATTCCCTAGATATCAGTTCCAAAAAAGTCATCCAACATGGTAAACTGATACTCAGAATGAAGTCACCATAGATGACACACATGATGAGATGTTTTACAAGCCCTGACAAGGTGAGACAGAGGAAATATCCTGGGGCATTCTATTGAGTTCCTAAACTAGGGAATTACTATTCTTCATGCCTATTGCCCACCTCTGAGCACATTCAGGTGGACAGCAACTGCTAAGAGCAGCTGTTACCTGGTCTCCTCCCTGCCTGGGCACTGCCCTGGCATTGCTACCACACAGCAGGCAGAATAGCCACTGCTGCTATGGTACAAAATCCCAAGCACACGGCAGAGGTCACCGGATCCTGGTTCCTCCTATAGACCAAGATCACCATGAGTCAGAATTGTGAACTGTGAAAAGAACTAAACAGACTGGCAAAGGAACTTTGTTTTTTGTATAATGAGACAAGCTTGCCCAATCCTGAGTACGGGAGGATAACAAAACTCAAATGTATGTCCTGGCAAATCTTTACATAATAAACACGGACAATAGACTGTTATAAAACACCTTTTTCTTCCTAACAGACAAGGTAAGTTACAGAACGGTAGTACTGTGTGATTAGCACTGGAAGACACTCGTGGAAAAGACTAGATATTCACAATTTTCAGTCATTTTATAGAAGAGAAACATGGCTAAAAACTAAGGAAAGAGGATTCTGACCTGTACCTAAAGGAGTAGAAAAACATTATAATTGAAGAAGCATAACCAAATTTTAAGGAAAAGAGTCACATCAGACTGCTTTGCTTAGACAAAGTGAAAAGCAGTTGCAATATTTTCCTAAGTCAGTGACAGCTCTGCCTTCATTTTAAATAAAAATGAACAAATTATAAAGGAAACTCTGGAACATAGTATTCTTTCTATTTTATTTAGGTTTTCTGTTTGCATATGGAGAGAGTACTTGCATTCTCTTATAATTTTCTACTTTCAAAAGGGAAGTAGATGAATGATTGCTGGCAAATATACTTTTGACTGCACAGATCAAGCTCACTAATCAATTTAGGAATTCAAAAGAGGCTCTAGAAATCTCAGACTACATAAAATATGTCATGCATAATCTCACAGGAAGACTGAACTTTTTTATGTAATCAGAGCTCAAACTACATAATTTCCTGTTTATGTCATTTCACTGATTATTGTGCATTTTTTTCAATACAACAAACACTAAAATCAGGTGCATAACCATTAAAATAAGCAGTTGACTGATACTTCATAATTTATTGATTTTTACATATTTTTTCTGATGTTTACAGTTCTAATGAGAAATTTTGTTTTGTAAGTAATTTTTACTGGATTATAGTGGCTTGGAAGAAATAAAAGAAACTATATCATCCTTTCAGGAAAATCTGGCCGAAAACACAGCACGTGAGATTTTGTCACATGGATGTTTACAGGACTGTTCAATAAACTCATCTCTTCATAATACCATAATATTGTTTCTGGTAAAGATGGAACTGAATGATGGGTTTTGTTGTTTACTTTTGAAGGGAACCATATTCTCAAAACTTCTGTATGTTCATTGCATGTTCACCAGGAATACTGTGTCCAGTTCTGGACTGCTTAGTACAAGACAGACACGGACAGACTGTAGAGAGTCCAACAAAGCAGCACGAACATGATAGACTGGAGCACCTCTCCTATGGCAAAGGCTGAGGGACCTGGGACTATTTATCCTGGAGGAGACAAGGCTCAGGGGAATCTCATAATGTCTACATGTATATTGGGGGAGGGTGCAGAGAGGATGGAGCAAGTGGTGCCCAGTGATCGGACCAGAGGCAATGGCCATACACTGAACCACTGGAGGTTCCCTCTGAATGTCATGAAACTTTTTTTTACTGTGAAAGTAAAAAAGCACTGGCACAGGTTTCTCAGGGAAGTTGTGGAATCTTCCTCCTTGGAAGCCATCTGGACGTGGTCCTAGGCAATTTGTTCTAGGTGGCCTTGTTTGAGCAATTGGGTTGGACTGGAAAACCTTTGAAGGTCCCTTCCATCCTCATGTATTCTATGATTCTGTAATTTAATAGTTCATAAAAGTATTTACACAGAAGGAAAGTAAGAAGTCTCATACTTAGCTGGTAAAAATATTTTTTCTAAAGTGCTTTTAGATTCTCTTAGTCTCCTGTGTGCTTAGGAGAATTATGTCTCATATGTTTAGCATTCAACTCAGAACTAGCAGAGGGCTTTTTGTAAAAAAGGACTGACACTTTGAGGAAAACAAATATGAAAAAGACACACTGCTAACAAAAAAAAAAAAAAAATAAACTTTTCCTAGTTTTGCTCTCAGGATTGTGTTATAATTCTGACTAGGGCACATACATATATATATAGCTGATGTTAGAATTTTTATGAAATTTTGTCCCTATCCAAGAGCTTACCTTTTAGGCTTGGTAATAACTTTTAAGTTTATAGTAGCATGATTTCAAGGTACCTAGCATTTAAGAGTTATGGTAATAATCCTTATACACACATTCACAAAAGTAACTACATACTAAAATAAAGTCAAAAGCTTCCTTTGTACCAAACATAAGAATTCTAGTTTCATTGAGGCCAATGACAAAATTTCTTATGATGTAAATAATACCACAGTTTTACCGAGTATCTTTTTCAAGAAGAATGGCTTTGTATTTTTCTGTTCCAATTTCCAGTTCTTATCAATGCCCATATTTTTCAACTTCTTGTAAAATGTTAATTTCAGCCTTTGACTGAAATTAAGGAATGTACTCAACATTAAAAAATCTGCCTCAAATCCTGTCATTTTCCTAGGCACTAATTTAGAATTTGAATCTAGATGAATTCTCTCCTTGCCACAACTGAGTATCATTGACATTGAACTGTTGTATATTCACTCCATAGGGAGGAATAATTCCTTTGATTTCAATGGAGCACCTCCAGATTAATGCAGGTGTAGATGAGAACAGAGCATAGTCATTCATTTTATATTCATGCCCCATTTAGTATGTATTTGGTTTTTTAAATCACAGAATCATAGAATCACTGAGGTTGGAAAATGTTAGTACAGTGAAAAAGAAGGGCTGTATCTTTTAAACTCAATTTTTAAGATTGTAAAATTTAAGAATATAGACAACTAGACTTAGGCAGGAATGATACATTACTTTGGAAATAATATCATTACAGTATGACAGCATTTTTTTCCCCTCAGTGAATTTTAAATAGCAAAAGTATGATACTCTGACAAAGAGATGAATGTATCAGGCATCTTAATTTCTTCTTACCTGTGGAGTTATTGGGACTGAAAAATACAATTTGCATTTATTGAGAATAAAATCTTAACCACATACGCTTCAAAACTTTACTGAAAAATAACCTAACAGCTATATTGGCCTACCTGGTCCTCATATTTAGCATACATTCAAAGTGAAATTCTGGTATGGGGAAAGAAAATTAATTTTAACTTCTGAGCTAAAGGAAAAGTAATATTCAAGATTTCTAAATTTTCATCACAAAAAACATAATGGTTTGCTTTAACCATGCAAGATCCTAAAGAAAGTTACAGCTTTTGATAAATTGGGGAGGAAAAGAAATGTTGTATACAAAGGGTGAATTGTTAAAATGGAAAAAAAATATAAATTCATGGCATAAATAATATTACTCAAGGAGATAACTGTCATTTTCAAGATCTATTTTCAGGTACATATAAAATAAATTACTTCAACTAAATATCTTCAGCATCTTCTACACCCAACATTGGGTCAACATTTATACATATCAACAAATTTCCACTTAGTCCTTATTGGTCAGTATGAAAAAACCACATACTCTCATAGTGTTTTTCTATTGTGTTTTGTGGGTTTTTTCCCCGCAACCTCTTTATCTTTTCTTTTCCTTTTTTTTTCTTTCTTTTTTTCTTAAATCACTAATGGCTTTAATGGCCAACAGAAAACAACTTTTTTTTTTTTCCCCCAAACTTTATTTAAATTCAAACAGATTGAAATACTGTAATGCATATAATATACATTTTCTTACCTTCAGCTCTTGTAGGACTGCAGCTAGTGAAATGGACATCAAAAGTGTTATAGCCAAAACTCACTGGAATTGTATTTCCGGAGTCTTTGCATGATCTCAAGGTAGATTATGTGATTCTCTGCACTCCTGCCACCCTGCCTGTAAAATGGAAATAATACTTATTGAATATGTTAAAGAGGATTGGACTAGGGAGAGTAAAGTTTCACAGTAGTGTTAGTGCCTGACATGACACCATAACCACCATATGACATGAACTACACCAGGCAAGGCAAATAGGAAAAATGTAAGGTATCAATTAGGGTAAAAACCCACACCTTTAAATAATTATCATTCTTTTCTGTACCTTAGGAGTCAAAATCTAATATTAAACAATTTAAGATCTCTGAATATGTTGTAATACAAATGCACTTTGACAGATGTTGACTTAAACGACACAGATGAAAAGTCAGGGAACAATTCAGTACCTAGCAATGAATGAAGTCAGGAAGCACTGTAGTTATACTCACAAATGTTCTGAATTATGGTGTAGGTTAGTTAAAAAATGATTCTTCAACCTTGGGTTCTCTGGATTTTCTCACTGAGTGTTCAGCTCTCCCTTCTGTCTCAACATGCCCATTGAAACTGTACATCATATGAAATGAGAAATATCGAATCATCTTTCAGTATCATCTTAAAGAAATGCTTGAAAAATTACAAGACAACAATGAGCCTCTTGAAATTCTTTTGGAATTTACTTGGCTACTGTCATCCAGAACAGACCAATAGTCTGTCTAGTCCACTGTGGTGCCACTTTTAAAAAGAATACCATATTGTTCCATGACTTTCACTTCATAAAGCAGTATAAGTGAAAGAATAGCCAAGACCCATTTGCACTAGATTTGCACTTAAGCCCTGGAAAGGTTACAAGTAGAAAAGGTAACTCTATAAGAGGAAATAGAGTTAATATAAATTAACACTTTTGTCCCCCTTAGGGCAGAAGCTTTTGAAAAGTTCTAGAAGGAATTTGTGGTTGAGAACTTTTCTCATTCTTTATTGACCACATGTTAGAAATCTTGATAGGGAGTTAAGAAATCCTGTCAGTCACAAGTGGTGAAAATGATGCTATGAATAATGATTATTTAAAGTGTATTTCTCTTTTTTTATCAATGAATGGCTCAATTTTTCTACCATGTCTCCAAACTTAATTCCCAGGTGATATGGTAGAGTTTTAAATCAAAACTCACCTTACTGGATCAGATCGGATATTTACAATCTAGGGAAGAGTTTACTGTTATTTCTGGTGATGGATAGGATAAAAAACCTGTAAAGGATGAAACATACTGCATTAAGAAGTTGCACATCATGATAATAGGATTGTTTGGGAGCAGGGAAAAAACCACAAGACATAACGCACAGAAGTCTGGATTTTATCCACACTTGTGTCAAATGCTTTTTGGGTTTTTCAGACATTCTCTTTCCCTCTCCTTGAACTTTTCCACCAGCTTAGATTGAGACTGCACTTCCTTGAAATTGTATTTGCTTTACACTCCTTCATGCATGTAAGTGAAAATATCAAATATATAAAACCCCTATAATTCAAGAGACAGAAGTAGTATTAGCATCAAAGATTACAGTACTGACAGTCTTTGAACAATAAGTTCAAATAATAATAATAAATAAGTTAATATTAAGAATAGGAGGCTGAAGTTCAAAAATTTTTCAAAAATTTTTCCATAACTTATTCACAGATATATTTGGTGACATTCAGGGGATCAAGGAATATGAACTTTCACTTAAAATGTTTCAAATTGGCCTTATTTTCAAAAGCAGGCACTGCAAAATTTGTTAAATCCAGCTCCATTTAAATGCGTTCTCCAAATATGAGCCAACTGACAATGAATCATCACTTTTGGAAAACATATTTAATAACTCCATATATGAAGGCATAGATCTGAAAGCAAGCATTAACCATCTGTGGTCCTGAAGTACATACACTACATTTTACTAGATTTTTTTTGGGAAAAAAAATGTAGGAAAACAGATAACATTCAAAGAAAAAATTTAAGTCAATCTCTCACAAAAGTGAGGTTAAAAAGCTGTTTCAGCTTCACATTAAAACTTTCCCCAAAACTATGATAATTAAAGACAAATTAGGTTTATTTAATTCATGCTCTTGCCCTCAGTTTTCTTAAGAAAATAAATACAAAGAAAATAGCAATCAATTGTTATTTATTGATATAAAAACCCCACAATAAATAAGGGGTTCCAAAGCATTTTTTTTTACACATTTACTTTCCCTTAACGTTCTCTTAAGAATTCAAATAGTTATTAAAATTACAGAATTGTACGGAAACAACTGTTTCATTTCCTGCATGACTACTGCAGAAATAAGAAACAAGGATTGGTTTGTTTATGCCTTTTATGGATACATATATCTGTGTACATACATGTTTATCATGAAAAATGGTAATGCTTAAATGTAATTGGCATGGGTTTTTTATCATCAAAACACTTTAGGAATGGATATTTTTATAAAAGAAGTTTTAAAAAAATCTGTGACTAAAAGAATTGAGAAAATTTATATATTTATTCTACAATAAACTAGTTTTTAGATATGGGGAAGTATATACATTTTAGAGAGACAGATGCAGTTTGGTCCTTGAACTTGATAGACTAGGATTTTCTGTTTGTTTGTTGGCAGAGTGGCATTGGCATGTTTCCATTAAAGTAATGTGTTGAAAGTAAGAAATTCTTATTTTTCACATAAGAATTTGAGCTTGCTGAAATTCTTTAATTTAAACTTTTCTGAACAACATCTGAACATCACAAAACCTGATTTTCTTCCACAAGCACAGCTTCTAGAATAGTTTAGAAAAGGTATTCAGGTGCTTAAACATGTGGATTTGGAACATTTTGTGATTTACAGATTTTGCCTAAGTGTATTAATCAGCTAACTCCCATATGTTTTTATCTCTAAAAGCCTTTCAGATGAGAACACTATTTGCTTGCTAATATAACAGAAAATAATAGTTGCTAAATGTTTAATGTCCATGTGCCACTTTGCAGGAAGAAGGAGTATATCTTATAGGTAGTCAGCACCATCATACCATATTGGTGGCTATCCCATTTTTTTGAAAGACTTAATTGCTATTTCTTATTTCTTTTGAACAGAAGAAAACCAGCAGCTTGTCACTATGGCATTAGGTGGGAGGCAGTGCATGGCAGGATATGACTCAGTCATTAAGCCTGCTGGTCAGTGAAAAAAACACCCAGAACTCAAACTAAAACTTGTCATAATGACTGGGGCGATTCTATGCAGAGAGAAAATGCATTAGACAATTTATTCACAGATACGAATTATTTCCAGAACATGCTAATACTAAGACAGAGAAAACATTTGAGATACTCCTTCCCTGCCTTGCTGCAGAAAACTTCAAACATCTGCATCTTATATGTTCTTAGTCTAGCAAAGTGATTGATGTTTTCTCTGGACTAGTTCTGTATTATACCCATGCCCACCTTTGGGATTTGATTCTGTAAGGTATTTAAGTGGGATATTTATAGGGCAACTATGCTGATGAAGACCTTGTATGCTAAGCTCTAGAATGATAAGAATTTCAGCTTTGGTTAAATGAGAGCAAGTATATAAATAAATCTCAGCTCTTTGTCAGAAAACTGTGTGGGAGAGGCACATTAGGCAAGGTGCTAGAAGTGAGGGAAGCTCTAACCAATTGCAGCTATGACACATTATTATTCATTGCATGGTGTGTCATTCAGACTGTCATAATGCACAGGAAAGGGTATGCACATTATCAGTGCTGAACAGAACTGAGAGGGACTGCAGAGGCACAGGTCATTTGGGGGAAATACCTCAGTAACAATCCAGGCACAGGTATGCTGCTCTTTGTGAAGTGGATCTGACACCACAAGCTAGAGGGATCATCAACTGGTTACTATCAACCAACAAAATTCAACCATTACAAATGAAGACATATTTGAAAAGATTTCCTGAGATGAAGTCAGAATACTGTAAGCAAAGTACTCACTAAATATGATTCAACCACATATATAGGTCTTGGAGAAAGTGGTCTGAACAAAGAACAGGTCAACTGTGTAAACAGTTGTATGGGTATGCGTGTCAGCACAATGCCTTGCACTGAGGAAAAAGGCTAATCAAGAGAAGGTAGAATCTGCAGCGTCAAAGAATGCACAAATATAAAAATTTCAAATCATCCAGGAAGAGCTAAAAGAAATAAGGTGTCAAAGTAAGGAAATCAGATGTAAGCATGAGGTTTAAACACACACACACTAAACAGAAGATGACTCAATTAGACAAAAAAGGCAGTCTGAATTTCTTGAATAAGAAAATCTCAAGTTATAGGTATAAAAACAAATTTTATATATATATATATATATTTGTAAATTATCTTATATGAACAAAAAATTATGTAATTATGTGTTACTTAAAATCTGCTTCCTAACTTCCTCAATTGTTCTGCCTCTCTCTCTTTTCTTTCCCCATATACAGCAGCACTTTCTCTTTAAGGGTTTGGGGTTTTCATAATTTTATTATTTTTTTTTAAATAAATTTCTGACCAGGAGTCAAGAATTAAAAAAAAAAAAAAAAAAAAAGTCAGATTCTAGCAGCAATTCAGAGAAATAATCCTCAAACATACTTACCAGGTCAGAAAGCATTACTGTAGTACCATTACACCCAGCCCTGCATGTGACCTTCTAGCAGCTGGTATCAGCACTTTGAAAACTTATCCATACTTCACTCTTGCTAATATGCTTCTTTCAGAATACATTGGATAACAGGATATAAATCACACTGTAATCTTCCTTGTTAAACAAAGACTTTGAGCAATTATGATTGAGGTGCAGAACATTTCCTAGGAAACTATTAAGAGGAGCTAATGATATGCTCCTCTCTCAAGAATATAAATTTGTTAGTAATATTATAATATATATAAAAAACCCTGTAAGCTTATTACCTTTAAATTAACAAAACACCCATACATTAAGTGGTATTGATGCAAGTCTTTTCATCAGTGTGTCTAAAATCATTGCATAGGAAACATCTTACAGACCAAAAAGATAAAGCAGCCTAATAACTTCTAGTAAATGATTCACAGTAGTACCACAGAGAATTTTCACATCAAGAAAAAGAATTTTTATTCCTGTTCAATTTCAGTAAGAAAAATACAATCATGAAACTATCATCATAATTTTTTTTTTTTTTTATCATATTCAAAAGACACCGATATCAAAGGACCTGAACCAAACTTTCTTACTTGTTCAGGAATTTAATGGCTGAAGCAGTACAAAGCATGTTCATCATTGTGTGACCATTTCTTAACTCTCTGAACAGTTTGAGCACCACAGCGAGCAAGCAATTTAGGACAATGGCAAAGGTGATATGGGAAGGCTAGGATGAATATCAAACTGAAAACAAGAAAGGATTTATATATTCATATCTTCATTAAAAAGTCAATTTCTTTCAATAAGCACTGCACCCTGTATGATTAATTTTTCATAACATTCAGAATTGTTATCCAATGACTTCGAGCAAAGCTTGGTATAAAAACAAATCTTTATGTTTTTTATGGAACAAACAAACAAGTTAAAGAAAAATAAAGGAGAGAAAAAGTATACTATGGTAGTATGTGACATTCTGTCTAATAGTCCCTTATTTTGCATTTAGTTGGTTTTTCGTTGATTTTCTTTCTTTTCTTTAATTAATATTTACAAGGGACAAGCCTCCAGCTCAAAATAGATCTGGTTAGAGCAGGTATCTCAGGGCACATCCAGTGGAGACTTATACCACATACAAGAGCCCAAAATCTCTCTGGCCAACCTTATCTACTTTTTAACCATCCCAGAGTTTGGGGTTTTTCCCCCATATTATTAATGTGAAAGCTGGGAGCTACCATGAGAGAGAAATGGCTTAGGAATGTTGCCTTTCTGTCCTGGGAGCTGAATTTGCCATTGCAATTATGGTAATCAATGTCTTTTGAATGGGAACCTACTGCACAATGTCAAGGGAATAAACAGCATCAGCTATGCTAATCTATGCACTAGAAAACTTTCGCAAGGAACAAAATATTATAATTTTAAATGCAGAATGAAAATACTGAAAAGGAAACTCTAAAAACAGAAAAGGTGGGATCAAAGAATTAAGAATGAACAGAGAACATCTGTATCTCAAGTGTCTCAGTAAGATTAGCTAAAGAAGTTATGACAATTACACAAAATTACAAAATTATCAACCAGGCATTGTGAGACATCCGTTTTTGCACTGTGAGTTTTAATGATATCACGCTGTTCCCTGTGATATTCTGGTGTTCTGGACATATTCACTATTGAAAATCAAGTTAGAAGGAGGAAAATTATCTGACATAGAAATGTTTTTCTCAAATTCCAGTCTTTAATATACAAATAAAATATAACTGGTACTGTAGAACTATTACCTGAATCTGGGAGAAGCAGCTGTGTTTTCCTTTTCAAATTACATTGCCAGAAACTGGCCTAATTTAGCCTACATAAACTTATGTTGTTATTAGGTATGAAATATGTTTCTGAATTATTAGAAATCAGACTAAAAACAAATTTTATGAAAGAGAAAATGCAACTTTTTTAAAAAATCTTGATTAAAATTATATAAAGGTTTTTCTAATAGACTGATACGTAAGGTTACATAAAGTAAAATATTTAACCCAAATAAAATGATACAAAATACAAGATTTAATCATAGAAAATTTTAGAATATGAATATACTATGAAACAAAATTACTGAGGTTATAAAAATGTTCTGCTTTTGAAAGATACTTGAAAAAAACAAGAAAGCATGATAGTCTGTGGTCAAACATGGTGCATGTCAATTGAAATGGGAGGCCAAATGTCTACCAAAGATTTATTCTCAGATATTTCTAGATACCAGCCAGTTCCTACTGGACTTGCTCAAGCAAGTAAACACAATGACTTTGTCAGAAGTACCTTCATAACAAAACCTGAATTGCAGGGCCAGGAGTTGGACTTCAATGATTCTTGTGAGTACCATCCAACTCCGAATATTCTGTGATTCTATGATTATTCATTCACTTATATAAAATAATTGTCAGCTGTACTTGTTTTATACATACATACATACATGCATACGTACATACATACATGTGTGTATACACACACATACTTTGCACCTTACAAGCAGAATAAAAATAATTTTCTGTGCAAATATAGCTCTAAATATTAACCTTGAGAAAATAACTGGGAGATACTGACAGAATTTACAGGTATCATATGAGGAAAGAGAAAACTAAATTATCAGAAGACAAGAAAAATCTACTAGGGATCAGCATATAAACTGAAGTATTTCCTGACAACTGTCATTCTTGTGCCAAAGTTCAGACAAGCAATAGAGATGTCTCACTCTGACAGTCTTCTATGCTGCCTGCCAGCGCTATCATAGCATCAAGGAATCTGAAAAAAAACCCAACTGATTAAAAAACTAGAAGAAAAGAAAACCAAATTTTATTCTTTCTTATTACCTATTTACAAGAACAACTCTGTATTGTAAAGATCTCCAAAAGAATCTTTTATTTAAAGCTGTTTCATCAAGAAACTTACTCTTCAGTAAAGGTGAGAGTGATAGAAAATGCAGCAGAATACACTTCTGTCTACATATGCCTTTTTTTATCATGTGTATAAGACATGACCACAGAACTGCGAAAGACAAGCTGTGAAATTGCAGAGCATTGTTTTGACTTATGCCTACTTGGTTGCACATGATTTACACTAAATGGGTTATTTAAAGAGTTAGGATGTGTTGTCACCAACTCTTAAAATATCCATTAATAATAATAATAAAAATTTCACATGAAATCTTAAAAATAAAAAGACTGATTTCTAATTGTTCCTAACAGAAAAAAATAAAAAATCAAAAATCTTTAAATAACTTTAAAACACAGTCCTGTACTCCTCCAGAACACAGCTGGTGGAACAAAATAAGCAAGACTAAGTTGTATGCATATTGTAATAAATTGGCATCTGCATGAGTTAAATTCAGCTTAATTCACAGCAACAGAAGTGAACTGGAGGAGTGGGGGGAAAAATCTTTCTAGCTTTATGAATATGTAACAACAAACTTCTTCAAACTGCACAGTAACCTTGATTGTAATTCCAGTTCCAAAATGTTCAAATCACCTACTAGAAATAAATGAAGTTGTATGTTCCCCATTCCAGGTAAACTCACCAAACATGAGTCAACCCTTGACTTTCTCTTTGCCCTCAATAATCACTCTAATGACACTCAAATCTGTTGCTAAGTAATGTCACTTTACAGGAGAAAGTGTCTGCACAGAGACTTTTCAAATATTTGTATTTGTATGACCTTCAGTTACAAAGCACACATTTTATGCCTGCATTTCCACATTTTCTAGCCTTGTCTTAAATCCTGATATATCCAAATCAATGAATCCTCGAATAATTCTCAAGTTACTAGAAAAGTACAAGAGAAAATGAAGACATTCTAATGTCACTTGAATTTGCCACAAATTCAGACACTGAAAACAAAACCATTTTTCAACAATATTAAGAGCTGTACAGATACTTTGCAACAGATTCTTAGAGTCACATTTTATTCAAGTAAAATAAACTTCAGTCATTCTGTTAGTATGAAAGCAAACCTTTCGAAGACTACAACTCCACGCTTAGTAATCTTCCACACAGACTAGCCTTTCTACCAGATATGATAATCTGCAATTGACAAATGAAAGCTGTAAAACCTTATGCACTGAACTATTGCCATTCCTCGGATGTATATAGTTCCCTGGAAACATTTAGGTAAAGTGCCACCTATTTCTGGGATGAATCATGCAGAAGATAAGGTGATCAGGAGTAGTCAGCATGCATTCACCACAGAGAAATCATGATAACCAAACTGATAGCCTTCTATGATGACACAATCAGCTGGATAGATGAAGGGAGAGCAGTGGATATTGCCTACCTGTACTTCAGCAAGGCTTTCAACACTGTCTCCCGTGATATCCTTATAGGCAAGCTCAGGAAGTGCAGGCAGGATGAGTGGGTGTTAAGGTGTATTGAGAACTGGCTGAATGGCAGAGCTCAGAGGGTTGTGATCAGTGACACAGGGTCTAGTTGGAGGCTTGTCACTAGTGGTGTCCCCTAAGGTTCAACACTGGGCCTAGTCTTGTATAACTCAGTCATGGATTACTTGGATGAGGGGGCAGATGTCTCCTCAGCCGTTCACTGATGATACAAAGCTGGGAGAAGTGGCTTCAGAAGGACCTCGACAGGCTGGAGAGATGGGCAGAGAGTGATGTTCAAAAATTCAACAAAGGCAAGTGCAGAGTTCAGTACCTGGTGTAGAATAACCCCAGGCACCAGCACAGGCTGGGGGCTGACCTGCTAGAAAGCAGCGCTGTGGAGAAGGACCTAGGGGTCCTGGTGGACAACAAGCTGTCTATCAGCCAGCAGTGCCCTCATGGCCAAGAAGGTCAAGGGTATCCTGGGGTGCATTAGGAAGAGCATTGCCAGCAAGATGAGGGAGGTGATCTTGTCCCTCTACTCAGCCCTGGTGAGGCCTCACCTGGCATACTAGGTCCTCAGTACAAGAGAGGCATGAAGCCCCTAGAATGGGCCCAGCAGAGGGCTACAAGGATGATTAAGGGACTGGAGCATCTCTCTGATGAAGACAGGCTGAAGAAGCTGGGCCTGTTCAGACTCTAGAGCGAAATGACTAAGAGGAGACTTCATCAATGTATAGAAGTATCTGAAGGGAATATCTGAAGAGATCCATCAAGATGATGGATCCAGGCTCTTGGTGGTGGTGCCAAGCAATAGGACAAAAGGCAACGTGCAGAAACTTGGAACACAGGAAGTTCAGGTTCCAAGTTCACCTGAACATGTGAAAGAACTTCTTTACTATGAGGGTGACTGAGCACTGGAACAGGCTGCCCAAAGAGGTCGTGGAGTCTCCTTCTCTGGAGGTACTCAAAAGTCATTGGGATGCAATCCTGAGTAATGTGCTCTAGGGGACCCTGTTTGAGCAGGGAGTTGGACTAGATGACCTTCCAACTTAACCCATTCTGTGACTGTGTGATTCCTATCAGCTGAAAAGCCGGAACAATTTTATTTGAGGGATCAAACCCAGGAAATTTGTGCCTTAGTAAAAATCCATGTCAGTCCATGTTAGTCCATGTCAGATTCTGTTGCAGTTTACTATATGAGAAAGTCTGAAATTTACATCAAAATAGGAAACAGTCATAAAGCTGTGGTAGCTATCTTAGTAACAAGATGGCAAGGCAGGAAAGAATATTTCCTTCCTTCCTAGGTTCTTCAGAATTTCTCAATGGGAAGTGAAAATGCTTCAAACATGTGAAAGTTACATGAATTTGTAAAACACGAGCTCAAGATGATGTAGAAAGGAGCTCAGATAAACCTTGCATGATCACACTGCCTCTCCTGCTTTAACTCACAAACAAACAAAAAAAAAAGGGTTAAGACCCAGCCATCTTAAACCATACTTTGTGCCTTCATTGTCTTGGAAAAAGCAGTTCATTGCTTCATTTAGCCTTTAATTAATTCAGTATATTACTCTGAACTTCAGCTGCCACTGAAACGAAAACGATGCTGGGGAGAAAACACATTTAAGAATATCTCATAAACATGAAATTGTTTTCTGCTGTGAAAAAAACAGGTAATCTGCCTTTGAATTTAGAAATGGCCATCTTACCATTAGAATTGGAGAATTTGCACACATCTACTTGTTGGACTTGCCATGTTTTAATGATCTGTATGAACTAAGTACCTGAGGGGAAAATCAATTCTCTTAGCAAAAATTTCAAAATATTTAGCTCAGAGAGGTTTTGTGATATTCTTGTACTTAATTATCACGAACTGGCTCCCAAGTAACCATAAACAGTTTGTCTCAAACATCACCATCATTACTTTAAGCCACCACTTTAACTAATTTATTTTATTACAGTTGTTGTTTGAGGAAAATAAGTCAATTCAATCCATGGGAAAATCACTGCCATTTTATTTTCTGAGAGTCTGAAGGCAGGCTGTAAATAGCAGAAATATATTATCAATATTTTCAAGTGAGAGAGGCCATACAAACCAGTCTGATCACCATTTTGAAACTAAGAATAGGTTTGTACTTTGAACACCGATAAAAAAGACATTAAAAACTTCAGAAATCCAGAGCAAAACATAAAATTGCATGAGATTAAAAAGAAAAAAAAAAAGTGCCTTTTGGTCTGAAATTATTTTTTAAAAAATGGCTTTAGTGGGGGGGGGGAAAGGGAAAATTTATTTTAATTTGACCCCAGCAAATTTTTATTTTTGATTTTGTATTTAAACGGATTAGCTGAAAGATAATGAAATATGCATGCATTCCTGCCTTGTGTCTTTCAAAATGAGGAAGCTTTACACAAAGTCAAAAGTTAAAATGTAAACCCTTGCAATAACCTCAAAATTCTAATTATTAACAGATACACAATCTGCCCTCATAAAATACCTTACTCATAAGAAATTTTTTGCCAAGATTGAACACATTTTAAAACTACTTTTGAAAATGTCAATCAGTTTATAAATGTTTTGTCCATTTCCTCAAGTACTTCTGAATTATTTTCTACATCATATTCTGAAATGCTTTGTCAGATTCAGTGTTAAGTAACTCTCAAATCCTTCTACTAATACAGCTATTATTTTGTTATTCAGATGGTTCTGTCTGTGCTTAACAATACAATTTTCTGTCCAGCTTTTCTTTGTTTGGTTTCCATTCATTTTTCTCATTTGAAGCTTCTGTATTAAAGAGAGTACTATGTTTTACAAGGATGAAAGACCACATACCACCCCTTTAATCATACTTGCTTAAATTCATATCTGATCTCTTAATATTTGTAATTTAGATCAGCAATTTAAGAAAGAGAGATACAAACAATAAATGTTATAGCAAAAAATTAAGATGGGAGAGAAAAATGACACTGTATGTGACTCAGAGTGATGATTTTCAACTGGTCGCTCTACATTTGAAAAGAGACAATGCTGACGCATGACAAGATACAAACCATTGCATGCAAGCATGTCTTTATCATTCCCATAAGAATGCCTGTGTGGGTTTTATTAGGAGAAAAAAAGACTACTGTCTGAAAATCTCTTAAAGTATATTGCTAGGTTTAATAAGAGCATTAGTGCTGAGTATCATCTTACAGTGCTTTTTCAACACTTACAAAACATGACTTTTTTAATCTTAAATAGGATGAAGAGTACATACTCTCCATAACTGAATTTTAATGACTAAGAGATCTGTGGAGAGAAAGTGAAAAATAGAAATACTGTTACCCAACTCGTTCCATCATCATTGATCATGAAACAACCTGAAAATCTGAGCATGTCATTTAGACCATATTAACTGAATGTTATTATGTATATTGATATCTGAGTTTTGAAATGTAACAAGAACTAGTAGCTTTTGCAGCTGAATGTACCATAGATACTACATATAGCTGAGCCAAGTGATTTAGAGAAACTAACCAAGCAAAGTAAAGAAATAATGAAGAAGGGAACTGAGGCAGCCAGCCAAGCAACACCAAGTTACTCTATAACCAGGTGAATTGTTTTGAAGAAGTTCATAAGGCAGTAACTTTCAAGTTCAAGTGCAGTTTTGTAACTTTAATTTCTTTAAAGATTTCTGTTCACTGAATGTGGTAATGTTAACATGACAGAAGCTTTTTAACTAAGAGGGAAAGCTTTCTTTCTGCTATTAGAAACATTCTAAGTTTTACATTTTCTTGGGTTTTACATACAATTAAACTAATTGACTACCATTTTAATGCTCTGTGAGTCACAGCTAATTGCAAATGTACATTTACTTTTGGAAGCCCTAGTCCAAATACAACCCTTACACAATGAGACACATAGCAGCTCTGTTTCATTTTCAAAAAGATTTCTATATTCACCTTAGCTGGATTTTCTTCTCCTCCCCCCCCCCCCAAAAAAAAAAAACACACCACAAAAACAACAAACAAAAACAATCCACAAAAGCAAACAAAAAACAAATTACCCACAAAAACAAACAACTCCCCATCTAGGCCAAAAAATGCCACAACAACAACAAAAAAATACCTCTGAACAAACAAACAAAAGCCTAAGGAGGATAATTAATAGTCTCAGTGAAAAGCACCGAGATTCTCAAGTTCTAAACAAATTTGTATGAGAATTTGTTAATTCTGTAGTTTTAGGATATTCTGCTTTTTCTTTAATTTGAACACCAAAGCAATAAAGACAACTGTCTGCCATGTGCTGAAGACAACTGTGTTCTGAACACAGTTTGTATTTCAGTAGCCAGATAATACTCCTTCTATCAAAGATCCTAATTTAACCCTCCAGTACAATACACAGCCACCAGAAGGCCTAGCAACCATTTACAAACTAATTAAATTCTACATGAGTATTTAAAGAGTCTATAGCTCTTGTGGGAAACTTTTCTGCAGTGGACTACTTCATTTGCTAAGCTAACGAAGACTTCCTATTGATAAGTTAGTAGCAAGCTATATGTGGAATAATTCCTATATCTGTATGATGTGTATATCAACTAATTATAGTCTAATTCTTATCACATCTAGAACATTAGGCAATGAGTATTAATGTCTTTCACAATCAGCTTTCTGAAGCTCCACGTCAGTCATGTCTTAAGCACTTAAATTTCAGGACATTTTTCTGATCATGCATGTACATTGCTGTATATCAGAAATATTGTGTTTCAACTTCACTGTAGTGTGGCAAGAATAACCATGAATAAATGCCAACTAAATCTTGCTATGGAACCACAATCTCCATACAGCATTTCAACGACTAAGACAGAGAGCCAAATTTACCATCTTAACATGCAATAATTACACTCTTCAACCCCTTGAAAACCACCTCTAAGTAGACAAAATAAGAACTGCTAAGTTTGAGGGCAGAAAGATCAAGTAAGTTGTTAATAAAACTATTATGAACTGGGTAACTTGGGGCATTTTTATCTTCTTTTATAATTAAGAAATATTATGTACCATACCATGCAGACATTAATATTTAAAGCAGCATTGCTTATGAAAGTAACAGAAGAATTGAGGCCTAGTTTTTTTAAGAGTTTGAGGCAATTTCACTATGAAACTGATGAGATATTTCAGAGGATCTAAATAATGAATTGACAAATCCTGTTGCTCTTGTGGACAGCTATGTGAAACATCTTATGTCCACTCCAATTTTTTTTAGTCAAATATGTTGACATGCTTTCTTTTTACTAGCTAGCTAATGGCTGAGAGGAAAACCAGCAAATCTCAATGAAAGAGTTTCAAGAAATTTCTACATTTACAAAGGAACAAAAAGCATCAAACTCCGGCAAAAGCTGTAATAATGTAGCATCAAAACACAAATTGAAAGTGAAAGATATTTTTTTCTATTCAGTACTCAAGTCAAAAATGAGTCAGTATTAAAATTCAATTCTTGCTGCTGCATCTGCAGGCACAAGAATGAATATTAGCCACATCATTAAAGGACAGACAGACCATCACAAAAGTGCTTTTGTTAAACTTTGTGAAAGGTATCTCAGCAACCATTAATAATAACTAGTAGAAATATTTACTTGAGATCATGGAGTCACAAAGGGCGTGATAAACATGGTTGATACATTCTTGGCATGACTGAGAAACGACTTTTGACCTGGCTGAGGTCTGCCATATGTGTCCTGTAAGCCCAGCTAATGAGGCAGGACAATCATTAAACTTGGACAAATTAATATGACATGAATAGGAGAATCTGCAGATACAGTGACAGAGATGAAAGTAGGTCACAATCTCACAGTTTAAATAGAAACAGTCTAGACAGCATTACCATGAGCCTTGTAAGACTTGTACTGAAACCTAGAGCACAAATCTGTAACATCTATTTTGACTGACAAAAAATACAAGAATAGAATAACCAACAAAAAGATCATAGATATACATAAAAAGAGAAAAATACCCCACAAACTTTAAAAGCCTTAGCTTTAACTGTGAATTAAAAATTATTCAGTGAATTAAAAATATTTACAACATAACCAATAAATATGATGTCTAAGTTGATAAAAAAGAATGGACAAAAAATGCAGGTGACTGTAACAAAAATAGCTATCTCACTATTAGCATATATAAAATATTTCAAAAAATTGAATAAGAGTGAGAACAGAATAACAATATTTTACAAGAGTTTTGAAAAGGCTTGTTTTCTCTAAAGCTCTTGGTAGAACATGCAGCTTTCAAAAAAAAAAAAAAAGTATTCATTTACAAGCCAATTAAGTTCAAGAGTTGCTTTAAGTGTAGAGCAGATGCATTTTCCTGTCGTTCCAAAACAAATAGTTATGTTATTTTCAATGAGGTAGACCTTTTGCAGCACAGGGAGGAAAACAAGAATTATTCTGAAAAGGCAAAGGAAAATATCTGAACCTTGATAAAAGGTAAATGTTTCTGCTTCAACATTTTTTTCTAAGAACTACCATTAGAAAGTTAAAAATAATACTAGATAGTGCCTTCTTTTTTGCCCTACGTTCATATAGTTTCTTATTAGAAATCTATTCACTGGATTGAGCCAAGTACAGGTACATATAGTAGCCTTTTATTGCTTTTTTAAACTATCATTTCAAGACACATGTAATAGTTTTGGTGTCCACAACTACAAGTGTTGAAGCAGCAAGACTCAAACGGAAAAAAAAAAAAGCCATAAATATTGTGTCTTGAAGATCTCAAGATGAAACACAGAAATAAGCAGTGTCTTCAAAGTCTTCTTGCCCTAAAACAACAACTAAATATTTTACCTATTTAGCCCACAAGCATGTTTGCAGATGAGTTTCAGAGGGAAAAAAAAAAAAGGAGTTACTTGGAGAGTTCTGAGGAGTAGACCAACTTTATTATATACACCAATATCAAATGTTACACAAGTGGAAAGGCATCTGTCTTGGACGTATCTTTATATGATTGTTAGTCATGGATTTAAACTGAGATTCTCCCAGGGAGATTAAACAGCTTAACAGCCAGATGCTGCAGAGCAGTATTTGGCATATATAGAGTTGATAAAGTTACTGACTTTGAAGTGAACAGAAGAGACTGCAAATGTTCCCAACCCTTACAATCAAAACAGCAGAATGTATAGGTAAAAAAAAAATAATTATTGAGTAGTGTGTGGCTTAAAGCAGAGGTAAATACCAACTGGTATATGGACATGTAGACTACATAGGTTATTCTGATATCTAGATTTCTGATTCCAATTATTGAAAGTTATACCAAGAAAGTAGACTTCTGCATTTAGGATGATTTGTTACTTCTTGTTCTGAAATTCTTGAGAACTCAATAAGCCAATAACTTTTACTGAAAAGTATTCTAAATAGAGGAAGCTGATTTTTCTATTCTGATAGACTGGCTTGATTCAAGCAATATCTTAGAGATGGTCCAAATTATTATTGGCGTTAATAAACTTGTCAAAATTATACCATTTAATGTAAAACATTCTATTTTTATGAATTCTAATGAATAATAATGCCTCAGAGGGAAGAATTCCCCTAGATTTCCAGGGGCAGTGGCTTCAGGATATGAACAGAGAAATTATTTTTCAGACACTGTTACATAAACTGTGCAGGTAACATAAAAATATTTTGGTTTTCCTTGCAAAGTAACTTTCTGGATGCATCTCTGCTATTGACAAGTGACATGAATAATGTCCTGATTTCTTTCATCAAAATACCTCATTTTGTACTAAACAGTGCGTCCTGTAAAAATACATCCTTCTTCATATTCAGAGTAGAAAATTTCAGCAAAACAATGTCATCTATATTTTCAAAATTTCAAAAGTCTGAATTTGAAAAATCTCATCTTTAGTATCTGGTAAGTACTGCTGATTATTTTGTTCATCTGTGCAGAATTTAATTAAAAACAAATCCACAAAAAATTATTCTTGGAAGAACACTCCAAATACCTTTAACAAAATTTCAGGGAAGTGAAAACTGCCTGCAGACAAACACCTATATGTTATTCTATTATTTTCTTACAAGTCACCTGCAGCAAATAGGACAGCACTCATTTTTCCCCTTAGAATCACAACACTACTAATGCTTTTCTCCCCAAGCAAGTTACAATACAGACTGGCAGGCCAACAATTGCGTTTTGATAAATGGGGGTACATTATATGCATTCCTGTAGAGGTAACAGTATAGAAAACCCTTTACTATTAAGTAGTGGGAGGAAATACTCCATCTATCCCAGCAAGAAAACAGCATTCTTTATCATCTATATGAACTAGATTAGCATGTTTACCTTACCTTTCAAGGGTAAAGATGCCAGTAACATAGGAAACATCAAGTTTAGACACTGGCTAGCTTTTTTTTTGCATGCCCACAGAGAAAAAGGTTATGGTTCAGCTCCTAGAAGCAGACCTCTCACAGGGTTTACTGAATGTCAGAAGATTTTGCTGTTCCTGTCTGCTAGACTTGCACTGCAGATAGACAGCAGGATTTCAGCATACAGTTTGCCTCTTTCTGTCAGCTTCTAAATTCTATTAAAAGTGCCTATGGCACTTCTTTGCTAGGAAACATTTAGCACTGCCACAGACACTCATTCCGAGAAGAAGTCATTTCGAGGCACCAGAATGCTTTTTAAAACCATGTGTATGCATGGACACCAGAAGCACAAGTACCTGGACACAGAAAAAAAGGTACTAATGACCTACACTAACCTAGGGGTGACAACAGAAATGAAACAATGCCCATGGCTGCTTTTGGTTACAATTCTGTTATTTTGACAGAGCACTTCTGTCCATGTTTATATTTTATACAAGACACACTTTTCCTTCCAAGTTTGGGTTTTTTTCCCTCTTACATATACTGTAGTAACTTAAAAGAGAATGGAGAAGTCACGTGTTCCACCCTGGCAGTGAGATTTTCCATGAACATACAACAAAAACCTATCTGATAACAGTATTTCAATTTCAAAGGCTCATCTTGCCACAGAAGGAAATCCATTTGGTCACTCCAAACCAAAAAAATCCATGGATTTTGTGAGGCAATAAAGACCTCAAATCACAGGAGAATAACAGTGCCATTCTCCTTGCCCACATATCTGCTGTGCCTTATTTAGCCAGAAGAAAAATAAAATTTTAGGTCATCTAAAGAGTCCCCAAACAAGTTAATTGCAAGTTTTCCAAGTCAGGCCAAGGCAATGAGAATCGAGGTTTGAAATTTATGTGAAAGTCAAATCTTTACACTGAGGAAATAATTAATATATATTTTTAAAACAAAAATAATAAGATTTCAAGGAGATGTAAATTATCTTTTGCTGAATATTGTTGTCATTGTCCCAGCCCCATGATATTTTTATGTGAAAATTGTGACTTCAGTTCCTAAGTTGAACACAAACAAAATCTTTCCAATAGGTTCAGTTTTTGTCAGTGCACATTGAAATGATAGTAGTAAAACAGCAATTCTGATGTGTATTTAAAAGATTTACAATATTTATCCACATTCTACCTTCACTTCCACTCAGAGAAGTTCCTGGGAACTAAATTGTTTTCATATTTTTCATACTGAAATTATTATTTTAATTGGCAACAGAAGTTATAATTCAGTCTTCAATTAAAGGCAAAGAAATAACAAAAACTATCACAAACATTTCATCCCTCAACATCTAATCAAGAAGTAAAGCCAGAATGGGACTAAACGGTAGATGTGAATAATGTAAACATTCATTCAGTTAACCCATTTGGAGGTGTTTTCCCAGTTACATTCATAACCATCAATCAGGATGGAAGTTTAGTTACTAGCTGATGTTGACTGTTTAGTAATTTACACCAGAACAGGTTGTGTTCTCAATGTCATGATTTCCAAATGGGTTTGAGAAGTATCTGCGATTTAGATGATTCAGAAAAAAAGCCAGTAACAGGTTGGGTCACAGTTCACCCACTGGAAGGAATTCCTTCTGACTCAGTTATTTCAGTAGAGAAGAAAGTTTTCTTTACTTTGTAGTTTTCCAGTCCAATAGGTTTTAAAATATCTCCTATGACTCATATAAAGAAAGAGGACATTGAGAGGAACAATAGTGAAAAATGCAAAATTGATTGAAAACACTGAGAATATTGAAAGAGAAAATAGTAGTATAGAAACCCCTTTTCCTTTTCATCTTTCTTTCAAGAAAGATGCTGTTATGATTGGAATGGAATTTAATAAGGGTGTAATAGAAAATTCCGACCAACTGCCATAGTCAGATAGCACACTGAAAATCTTACAGAAATTCCCTGACAATCACACAAAGATCCTCCAACTATTTTTCTGTAATGACTAGCTGCACAATTCATATTTAAAAGAATGATTGAGGATTAAGAAGATAAATGCAATTTCAGACTATGAGACCATACTAGTCAATAGATTAATTTTATTTAGAAGACAAGGTGAAAATTATTTACATCTTATATTATTTTTAAGTCAATTCCTTGGAAAAAAAAAAATACACTGGTAACAAAGGAAGGTTGTGAAGCAGACAGAAATTTTAAAAGCTAACTGAATTTTTGCAGTCTTTCTAATGAGTCTATCCTTCCTACACAATCTTAGAGGCAGGATGTTCAAGTAAACAAACACTACTGCATTCAAGAGGAATGCAAGCAGTCCTCCATCACTTTGTGTGTAATCAGTACTTATGAAAGCAACTATTGAAGGCTGTGGCTATGCTGAAGTGTTCCTATGCTGACTGTGTTCCCAACTGCACTCTGATGAAATGAAGCAGAGATGAGAATTACTGAAAGTGAAACCACTACTGTGTTCTTCCTGAGTGTTATTCTGGTTTCTGTCATAAATCAAAGCTAAAAAGCTTCTCTGATGTTTCAGTGATTGCCAACAGAAACAATTAGCCACTTACATCAAGGTGGGAGGCTGATATGTAATAGGATGTAAGCAAGAGCACTATTTTCCCTAGAAATACGCTGCCATCCAGAAAAGAAAAAATAATTTCTTTCTGCTTTGAACACTCATTCTAAAATAAATGCATGAAAGAAGGATGGGGGCAAAGTTTTAGACCCAGGGCCTGAGACCTCCAGTATTCCTGTCCCAGTGCAATTATGCAGGAGGCTCACATTAGAGCTCCAGTTGTTTGGAGTGACAGCACAGACACCTGCTCACACGTCGGGGGAATATGGGCCTAAGGAAAAGAGGAATCAGTTAACTCATTTAAATCGAGCCCTTTGTGCTACCCACTCAGTTCCTGAACACTGCCAGCCACAGAGCTGAGAGACAGTCTGCTATTCAGGCTTCCACAACTGCCTGACCTTTCCTCTAAGCACATTAGCCTACAGCAGATCTAGCCGCAGCAGTCTTTTGGGGCCATGGACTTTGCTGAGTTTTATCCGACCATCAGTGTTCTGAGCCCCAGGCAAATCCTTCGGTGCTGCTCTTCTTATCACAAAGCAATTACCTGGCCTTTCTTATGGCCTGTTTGAATTCATGGGTGGAACTCGCTGAAAAGGTTAAAGAGTCAAAAAATAAATTTAGAACTTGTTTTCTGTCAGTTTTCCTGACTTCATACCAGATGGAGTCAGCAACTTGAGAAGTCTGACAGGCAACTTGACTGAGTTGATCAGATGGTCAATTGATCACTTTCACATTTGCCAAAACATTAAGGGATAAAAAACAGAAGCATATTCTATTGATATTAAAATACATAGACTAGAGACAGATTTCTGAAATAACACAGTAAACCACTCTGGAGTGGGAGGATTTTTTTGCATAAGAATTGGAGATTTTCTCTCTATGAAGAGTGACTGTAGTCTACGAACACTTCATGTGGAGTTTTAGTCAAGGCGAGTACTTTGTGAAACAGAAGAGAAGACATTTCTCTGAGTAACTGATTTATACACACTGCAAAAGACAGTATTTGGTTAATTAGCTAGAGAAGTGTGGACTAAGAAGTCCTGGAATATCTGTATGCTATGCTTTGTCTTGTTCCAAGCATACTTCTTTCTCTGATCAAGTCAGACAAACACTGAAGTCTGTGACATTGGCAGATCACAACTGGATTAATTTCAAATAGGTTCAAATTGCTGGGCTACCTGAATTTATTCATTTGAGATGCTGTCATACTCAATGCAGATCCAATAGGATCTTTCAGCAGCCTTTTGCTGAGGGCTGCCATGCCCTCCCTTACCTTTCTTATTAGACAGAGAGCTTAGAAGGAAGATATACTAAGCTAAATACTGCCAATAATCCTTTTATTCAATATACTGCAAGTCGTTAACATTTCCAAATAACACAATAAGAAGTTACATAGTAAAGATGATAAATACTGCATTGGATGCATTGATATTTTTCCCATTTCATGTCAATGGCAATCATCCCTCCTCATCTGTTAGATATATCTGAAATTCTGAGATGTTAAAAAGGACCAAAATCTCATATTTTCTTCTTGGGGCAAAAAAACCCCAAAAAAACCAACATCCTTTTCAGATTGCTTGTGTAGAACCTTCTCTGAAAACACTATTTTGGTTAGAGTTATAGTAATTCCTATTACTTGATGAAGACCATGTGCAAATAATTAAAGAAATACATAGCTATTTATTTAATCTCCACCCATACAGTCTTTGTATCAAGAATTAGTCAAGAATATTACTTATAAGGTATTTTCATTTCTATTTTTCATTATGGTCTCTTTGTTAGCTCAATACTTTGATCAAGACTTAAAATTGTGCAACAATATTTCTGTTATATTTATGACTGAGGGAAGCAGATCCATTTCTGAAAGCAAAAGCCCTCCAGAACAAAATATTGAAATATAGACAGTTGCTTTTTTTTAATTCCTCCATCATTACATGTAGCCCATATGTTGTAATTCACACACAGACTCTGTGCATGTGTACAGATATATATTCACTACATGTTGTTATGAATATAGAGTTTTGCCAGCATATTAGCCTCCACTTTATGCAAAAAGTAGCAGATATATTACTTATTTTAGCACAATAATATTAAAGTTTAACATTCTCAGATTCTCCCACTTAATTTTTTTTTTCATAAGCCAATTCAATATCATATTTTTATACAACAAGCCATAAGTCTCTTCCCCCTCTGTAGTATGTACTTTATTGGACTAATTTAGGTAGATTTAATAGTGTGTCTGTGCTATATAAGTAAATAATTTTAATTTGGCTATCTGCCTTAGAAAATGCTTCCATATACAACATCTCCAAGACCATACTCAGGCTTGCACTCAGAGACATCAGGGAAGATATCTACTGAAAGTTTATGAGGGCACCAGATGTTCAGTCCTGCTGTTTGATGTTGGTGACATCTGAAACTTTACCACTAAGAAATCCAAGAATAGAAAAAGTCACAAGAGCAACATGCAAGCTTCCTACAAAGACACTACTAATCAGATCGTTATTAAAACTGGTAGGAATTTATGTGAAGGCAATTCCAGGAGCTTCTTTAGTAGTTTACATCTCTTTGATATATTCCCTTCCCTTACCTGTAAGCGGAACTCAGAAGTGACCCATTGGTCATGCTTATTTTAGGAAAGCTAAATACCTGATGCTGTGTAAGGCTTTTAAGGCTTGGAGTCTCCACATAATCAGAGGGTTCTTGTGATAAGTATCTTCAACTAGAACAGAGGAATTTACTCAACTGTTTACTCCTGTTGGACCTAAAATTTACTGAGTAGAATGGTTGCTGTTTTCATTCATGTAAAGTTGTTTTTGATTTTTTTTTTTTAAATATTTACACATATATCTTTATCACATACTCAGTAGCTGATACCAGAAAATTTTGTGCCTGTTTTGTAGCAACAACACAACATAAAAATATTCAAGTGCTTAAATGATTTATAAGCCTAGGTTCTGTTTTCCATACTGTCAGTGGCATTTACAGACCTAAACCTAATTGATTTTCAATGGGTTTTTGTTTCTGTTTCTATTTATGTAATTAATTTATGATTACGAAACTTAGGCTCCTAAGTCACATAACAATGGTTAATAAGTCTCTATTAATGAATACTTAAATTCATAAAGATTAAATGAAGAATTATGTGACACATACACTGAGGGATGAAAAGTTATTAGCAAGGATTGCTTGTAGTTGTCTGCTGATGCATTTCCATTCTGGTCTATGGACTATGACTTTCAAAAAAAAAATATTCCCAGGTATTAACCTTTCCAGGAATAAATATGAATTTATCATATCAATGGAATTTAAAACTATCTACTATTGACCTTACTCCTAGGGCTTTTTTTCTGAAGGGGAGAAAGAGTATACAGGTAGGGCAGTTTTGATGAAGGAAACTAGAGATTTATCATCTGATAAGATCCATATATAAAAAAGTATGCTGCAAGAACCCCTATCAATAGGTGAAATATTTTAGTCACTAGATTTGTACCACTTACATAAAAAGTCTCATTGTTTTCCATTACACAAGTGATTGTAACCTGTGAGGGAAGACAAAAGGAAAAAAAAGACTCCTGTCTCCATTACTAAATGTAGCTCTGCAGTAGTAGGTCCTTTCAACTCACTTGTCTGAGCTTTAGATTAAGTCTTCAGTGACCAGCTGATCAGAGAAAGAATAGAATGTATTACGTTAACAACTCAGGTTCCTGCAAGAATTACTCAGTGTGAAAATATATTCACATGGTATCTGCAAAACTTCTTTATAGTTCAAAGTACATGTACATATGTACATTTTAAAGGTTTGAATTAACTGGAAAACACAGACAAGACAGAAAAAATTTCTTAACTATATTTTTCTAAGGAAACACTGAACTCTCTCCACAATTCACAGGATTCAGTATTGTTATATTCAAAGAGTAAATGAAAGGCACAGCAGAAGCAGACTATTCATGACATTCCTAGAGGTGACAATAACAATTACAGAAGTTTAAATTCCTTTCCTTTTACTTATTCCCCCTTCTATGACTTTACATTTCATTTGGAAGATAATTTGGTTTTTAGTAAAATACTTTCAGGATTTAGAAAACTTTCATTTTTGTTGTTGTTATGACTTATTACAAGCAATGCACCAGTAAAACAAAGTGAACAACTAACCTCCAGACAAATATGTGTGAAATCAACCTCATTTCCATGGAATCATTTCTTTTTGCCTTAGAAATTTTCCACCTTATTTGAGCTCTTATGCTTAGTGTTTTGTACAGCATGATTGAATGGGCAAATCACTGCAGCCCAGAAATGTTCTTTCACATACCCAGGTCCTAATTAGCCACTTTAGCATGTATTTATTCATTAAAAAAAAAAAAAAAATAAAAAGTAATTTCGTTTACAAAAACAGAATCTCTCTAGAACATTGCTTAATCTGTTGTCGTTGTTACTTATCTGTTCCCTTTACCTTTATTCAGCAATGCATTTTTTAAAAACTGTTTTGCTGTGTCATGTAAAATAAAAGACACTGTTAACCAGTTACACCTCTTAATTTTTCTTGATTAATTATATTCTGATTCCCTGCCCTGACTTTATTACTCCAAATGGACAGAAACAGCCTTACTGGCATAATTAAGTATTACTGATAGTGAACAACTAAGTAGGCCCAAGAAAAATCACTCTTTTACTTCACACATTTGAGTCTTAGTCTTTTCATCTTCTAGATAAATTCTCATATGTTGTTGGTAGAATCCCCAAATCAACCAATTTTAAATTTTATCTGAGATATGCTATAATGCAACAGAATTACCTTTTAACTAAACCAGTACTAAACTTCACCTAAACTACAGCATCAAAATACCATCTTCCACGAGAAACTATGTGTCTGTGCTTTGGCATTTAGTGACTATAAGTCAAATGAATAGATGCATTAGATAAAACTATGTTAAGGATAAATTAAGTATTGATAAACTCGATAAAACATGATATTACTCTGGTGTGTCACAACACAGAGTGACATATGGCAGAACCAAATGTCAACTTAGAATGCTGTAATGTACTACAGACTTGAATCAGCATACTGATATGACAAGAATCCTAAATAACAAAATAAAAAGCTGGAAGAGTTGCTTACGGTAGTGAAAACTTTCAGCTTTTAGTTGTAATTTAGCCAAATATAAGACTACAGAGAGAAAAAAAAATGTCCACAACCCACCAAAACCAAACCCACAACCCAATAATTGTGATAATTGTCTTTCTTGTTTATCCTTATATCAATAAATATGCCTGTAAATTTAAATATTTGAACAATTGTTAGGAACAGGGCTCAGGACAAACTTTAAAGGAAAAACAGTAACCAAGGTTCAAAATGTTAATTTCTCAATTAGGATCAGTGTCATTGATTCACTGAGGAGGACCAGTCATCATCCAATCTCACGTATGAATGTATACAGAAACAGTAAGAGAAGTTTTCTGCTTTGGATACTATACAATAATAAGAACATATTACTGAGATTTTGAAATCCTGTACCCATAGTGCTGTCTTGGTCCATTTACAAATCCTATTTCCTAAAACAGTGGATGTTTGAATATTGAGAGTTACAAGAAAAATCCTTTAGTCCTGTAAAGAGATTTATTCTACAAACAGACCATAATCCTTTCTTAAATATTTTCATGTCAAAAGAGATATTTAATCAAAATCAACTTCCTACTTTTGAGGTACATGTATAATTTCTCTACTTCTAGCAGAAAAATAAGTATCAGAAACATGGTAGAAGCAGACGTGACGTAACGGTTAACAGAGTAACATAACCATTTTGTAAATTATATGCTGCAGTTGTCATACACGTTTTCACTTTCATGAAATCAAGGCTACACCTCCTGTCCCAAAATTTAAAATCTTCACAAGTTGTCAGGCTTTGACAAGGGGCTTCTCTAGGAAAGCATCAGAAAAAAAAATAATTATTTGTTCCATGTAAGCACTTGACATCTGGAACTCAAATGAAACATGACCCTGAGAAATGAAGGAATCTGCACTACAGAGACAGTATCGGCTTCCATTTCACACAGAGCAAAGAGCAAGTAGGTGAAAATGTATATTTAAAAAGAAATAACAATAAAAATATAATAATTAATAATCTTGACTTCTACAGAAATGGTGATTAGTGTATTTAACACAACCTAAACTGGCTGCCATGGAGACAGATATAATTTTCTTAAGCCAAAATGCAAATAGAGTGTCTCACAAGCTTTCCAATGAACTAAAGCATGTAAGAACCATTTAAAGAGATGACAGGACATTCATTAATTCAAAAGCCCTTGAAAAGACTGTTAGGAAGAACATTATATTTGCAGGACTTTTATTGTAGGAGCTGTAACAGATCTTTTACATTAGTTCTCTTATTTACACAGTTCTCCCAACAATCACTTGCAACGACTTGTAAGGTTTTCACTGCGTGACCCCAGACACTGGTCCAGGCTCTCTAACATAGAATGTGACAAAGCCAAAACAACCAACTTCATCCATACATTTTATTCCAGCCATTTTTTAAAAAATTTCAAATAAAGGAAAAGACAGTAGCCACTGTGTTCCTCACACCTAAGACATCAGGTTAAAAAGCATGTCTGTAGGAATATAATATTTATAAATTATGCTGCGGACCAAATATACACAAAGAGGATACTCTGCATAGACAATGATCAGATCTTTTTGAGGGTATCAGCAGATCAAAATTTCATCAACTTAGTGTGTCATTAGAAGACAGCAACAAATGAAAGAGACACAACTGGAAAAAAGGGCCCCAACATGTTTAAACAAAGGCTGTCAGAATCAGGCTCATAATTTGCCAGCCAAGGGATCCTTTGAAGTTTAGGTGAGGTTTTTAAGAATGGGCTAGATAAACACATGTCTGGAACTAGTTATATTTCATCTTAGTTTTGAAGATGGAGATAGCCTGGTTGATCTCTTTAGGTCTCTTTAAATAGAGCCCTGCTCATCCTGGATGATTGCTTTATTACTCATAGTAGGTCTCCTTGCTGTACAACTCAGCAAAAACCTATTTAGTAAGTGTTATTGTCTTTTAAAATACTGATTTAAGGAAAATGAAGAAGTAGTTAAGGCAAGGTGTTTTTTTCTAAATCAGTGGAAATAAAGGTCTTGGATAATCACCATCTAGTTCCATAATTTAGGTAAGATTAATATTATATTCAGTCAGTCTTTGGCTACTAGATATGAAATGTAACATAGGATTGGGCATTTCTTAGTATACCACTTCTAGTCATGTGTAGTGATGCTGTGGCAGAAAATAAGAAGTTTCACACCCTATTTAGCTAACAAAGTAATATGCAACCTGGTTCCAACAGCCTTGATATCAACTTACACTGTTACGCTATTGGTATTAGGGCAAAAGAAGTAAAGTTTCTTCTTCAGCTTTTCTGTGAGAATTGCCTGAAACTTGAGTTCCAATTGCCATATGTTGATGTGAATATTAAATTAACAATGCTACAATAATAAAATAGCAAATCCTCCTAAATATACTAGCAAATTTTTTGATATTATAGCAGAAATAATTGGCTAGACAAGAAGCAGCACGAAAGACTTCATTATTTCTAGCTGAACAACAGACAGAGCTAGAGACAAGCAAATCTAGACAACCTACCAGCTATGTATCTTTTCCTTTTTAAACAGCAGTACAAAAGAATGGATAGATTCAAAGTCGATACTGAACAATCAGAATAGAGAAAAACATGAGGATCTGCTAACAGCCATCTGGAATCAGTTTCTTCTTACTTGCCTGAGTATCCTGTTTTTAACAATTCAAGCGGCAAACACATTGAAGTAACCCGAAAATCATTTAACAACTTGACATATACAGAGAGAAAGAGCTGAGGCAAGAGCAATGTATGTAGTTCCCAGGAGGATAATCCACCTGAGTTATAACATTTCCAAATGTGCTGCATAATGTAAGTATTAATAGGACACAGGTGCCTTTGCTGTTGCATAGAAACAGGTGCACTGAGGCAAAACAAGTTATTTTTAATAAAGTAATTTCCATTTTAGACAACATAAGGTGGAGATTCTAGAAACAGCTTCCAAATTCTGAAGCGCCTGTTGCTGCCCACTAACACACACGAGTCTCCATGCTTTACAAAAATACATTACCATATCGGATTAAACATCAAAACTGGAGATTAAACCTGGGTGCCAAAAATTAATCCAGAAAGTGCTACAATTCAAGCATATCTACCAGGTTAAAGGTCTAGGAAACAAAGAACTATGCCACTGAAAGTATAACTGGCATGCAGATTAACCAAATTAAATCAATGTAACAAACCGGAAGAGCAAAAAAAAAAAATAAGTAGATATGCTATAATAGTATCTTTAGCTTGCACTACGACTTAAAATCTAAGCAATTTCTCTAATGGCAGACTGCTGTCATCATATTACAATACAGGCTCAGGCTCTGATTGTAAACCACTGTGGAGCAGGATTAGCTGTACTTGGATAGAAACTTCAGAGGAAAGATGGGGTATTTCTAATGCATTGTCAGCAACACACTAGCCAGGCTGATATCCTTTTTTTTTCAGAAAAACAATGTAAGCCAGCATCTATGCTTGGCACTTAAAACCTCTCATGAACACAACTCTTCCATTTCAGGTTCATCACTAGCCACAGGTAGTTCCTGAAATGGCATGCGTTTGGAGAAAATATGGCTATTACTAGTTCTAGAGTTTCCAGAACATTATAGTGTGAGGAAACTGACTACATTTTCAGTAGGTTCTTTTCTGTTTCCTCACTTAAACTATTTTGAAATATTGTTCAGTGTTAAGAAACAGCTGTAGCATTCCAACGCAGAAATAGTTCATTTAACTGCTAAGGAAATGATAAATAGCTTCAATTAGTTGCAGCCTGAAGGAGCAATGTTTTATGCTGATTAAAGATTTGGTACCTTAAACTCAAAAGTGTTTGCCCTAATAGCATTTTGGCTGCAGAATGCAACTACCTTCTTGTACTAGATTTGATGGATAAAATCCAATTCTTGGGACATGCTTCGCTATTTCTGTATGATCCAGCGGGGTTCCCATTTCAGCTCCAGTATAACATATCCAGTCCAAATGTATGCAAAGCTTTTTGGGAGACTCTGAAGGTAACAAGTTCCATAAAAAATAAAAATAAAAATAAAAATAAAAATAAAAATAAAAATAAAAATAAAAAAAAAAAAGTCATAGCCACAGTCCAGTCTATAAAATAGTATAGCCTAAAGGTAAAAGAGAAATGGAGATGAAAATGAGTATACATATGGGTTATTAAAACTGTAATTTGTCATCTGTTATTACAAAACCAAGACCTCCATTAACAATATGGGGAAAAATTGTAAAAATGCTGAAAAACACCTCCTAGTATATGGTGAAATACAAGACGCAGCCTATATCATGGCTAGCAGAACCAGTGCTAAGAATCAGAAGACTTAGGGGATGGCAAATTTCAGGGTCATTTCTCAACATAATTGAAAAAAAAAAAATCTGTATTTTTGAAAAAAAAAAAAGAAATCAGCTAACAAAGTTTTTAGTTAATAATTATTCAAAGAATTTGAAAAGCTAGTTTTAAGAGAGCTACAGTGACCTAATCCTCAAGCAGAGAACCTTGATAATTATATGAGACCTTAATTTTTCCATGTATCAACTGCTCATTATGATTTCTGGAAAGTATGCAAATGTTTCTTACTTTCGGTAATCTTTAAATCTTTCTTACAACGAATGGACAATTTTATATTAAACAAACTGTGAGATTTGTTTGTTTCTAACTCTGCTATTGAGTTCCTCTGTAATTTTGAATTTAATTTTACCGTACATCTCCGCATCTGCTTTCAAAATGCTGTGATACTACAATAATGAAGACCACATAAGAAACCAGACATATAAATTGCAACCTTCCTTAGAAACAGAAAATTTAGGTTTTTTTTTTTCTCCTTAGAAAGATAATAATGGATATGCAGTCTTAACATCCTGAGAAGAAATATTTTTAACCAGGACTGTGTACCTTGATTAACTGGATAGCTACAGTATAAAAATAAACTTCAGGGCCATTAGGTGAGTGTTTGTAGCTTTTCTTAGTTCAAAACTCATAATCCAAAATTGGTAGTGTTACATATTTTAAAAATTATTTATATGTGTGTGTGTGTGTGTGTGTGTGTGTTAAGAGTCTACACAAATACCTCTCATACGTGGAAAATGCTTTTGTAAGAAGTACATCCTCAAGTCACATGCCTCACACTACTGTGTATCACCTGCACCTAGCAATGTGTTTTGAAGATGTATACCCTGATGTGATTAAGTTCTTGAGATCACAGATTATTTTGTCAACATTCTTTAAAAAGACTGCTTAATGTTAAGACATTTTAACCAAGATAAATCTATGTAACTTCTTAATTCCATCGGTTTTAGATTCTTTGTTCATCACTAGCCCTCTGCTTAATTCTGTTCTACGCTCATCAGCAAGACCTCTAAAAATATGTCTCTACATTTCTTAAGACTTTTTTTTTTTTAATTTAGTGTAAACACTGTCTATAGGAAGAAAGGCATTTACACACTCTCTTAGGAAGAAATACAGAATGAAATTAACATTATCATAAGACATAATTGACTGGATGCTGAAAAGTGTGAACTGAGCCAAAAGACAATTTAAATATTCCCAGAGTTAATTACTTTTCCTTCCACTCCAAGAATTTACAGTTGTCAGCTGCTTTACTTTGCTCCCTCATAAATTGAATAATAGGTTCTCTAACAGCAGGACAGCCTATTGATCCAATAATTTATATAAAATATTGTTCTTTCAAAAAAAAGACCAAACCAGTGTTTCATATACTTTTCCATTTGCTTAACTCAGTCTGAACTGAAAGAAATCTTTTAGTATGTTGCTTCAATGGATGTTACTTAAAGCACTGAGTGCCTACATCCTCAGAGATCTAGGTCTTAGAAAAAGAAGGTTTAAAGAAGGGCAAAGACCATTCATCTTGGTCATTATAATTCTCAGATGCAAGCCTGTTGCTCTGTGGGATAACATTCATGGAAGCTATACTCAGTAAAGTCAGCTCTTTGACAGATGGCTCTCTCCCTTCAAGAAGAGCAGGCTTTTTGAGAAAGACTTTTGTCTTTATTTCTTCTACCTAAGACAGGAATTGCTGAACGTACCACTCTAAACACAAGGGAGGACTCGAACCTTGGTCTTTGAAGTAGTTTTATCCACTGTATAGGAGACTGTGAACATTATTTTTAGCACAGTAAGCAAGATAAACTGTGTAGATTTATACTTTAGTACAGACCAAGGTAATTCAGGGGAAAAAATATATATATCTGTGTATTTGTTTGGCAATTAATACAACATAATACCATTACTAATGTTAGGTAAATATTAGAGCCTTAGGAATTATCATTGTTCACCCACCAATTGTTTTGTTTGTTTGTTTGTTTGTTTGTTTTAAAATCATCTTATTTCAGGTTTGTTTTTTCTTTCCTCTCTGGATATAGTCTTGTAAAGTTTTTTTCTAAGAGAGATCTTTCTCAAAAATTACTGGTATATTTAAAGTATCTGCAGTAGAGTATTTTCAATTTATCCTATATATTTATTCAGATCAGAAGCTGAAGTTAGAGAATTATAAGATAGGAGCAGATTACCTCTGCACTGTATCAGAAACAAGTAATTTCTTTCATATTTTAAAATTCAAAAAAACACCGTAAGTCGCTCACTATTGAACTACAGAAGAATTATTAATGTAATTAAACATCAAATATTTGTAAATACCCAATACATTGAAGAAGACAGCAATCTGATTGCAGACAAGTGAAAATATGTTGAAAATAAAGTATTACTTATCTACTCAGTGTAATCACATTTTATCCATATAAGTGTGCAGAGAAAATTGTAGAGGTAAAACATAAATAAGACCTCTATGAAGAGGTTTATTATTGCAGCTTGTGGAAAAAAAAAACAAAAAAAACCCATGAATTTTTATGTCAGCAGGTGTGTCTGGATCTTCCAATCACAAATTAGTTGCCGGAAAATTTGAGTTATGCAGTGATATATACCTTAAAATTCAACCTTTTCCTCCAGAACTTTGGTAAAAATTTACGACAAACTCCATCTGGTTTTATACCATACTAGAAGAATGAATATTTTAACTAGATGAATCCTCCTATCTTTTTTACCTTTTATTTTCCTATGTGGGTCTGTATCCTGTCACTAAGTACATTTCAAAGAGAACATATTTTGAGAAAAACATAGATAGGAAGATGTTTTCCAAGCCTTGTGAGTCAAAATGTGAGTATCATTTTTAGAGTGTGAGGAAAAATTAAGTGAATTCAGTGTTCATTCTTTGGCATTAAGAGTAATGGCATTTAAACTAATTTTCATTCTACTCTACCGTAATCATGGTCCCAATCAGAAAAAGTATGTAAGCAGATGCACAGTATCATTACATGTAAAAAGGCTTACAGTTAACCAAGCACTCAAGTGATTTTTTGGATTGAAGACAATATTGCAAGTATCCTTGATGACTAGAGCTGCTGAAGGGCAGAAACCCAAGGCCTTTTACAAGTCATATGCATAAGCAATCACCTGGAATACATAATCAGTTTGTTCAAGCCCAGTTATAGTACTCAATAAATATAAAAATATTGGTTCAGTCTATTCATCCAAACAAATATCATAGACAAATTAAGGGGACTCATAACTTTTTTTAAAAATCCTGAAAAAGAGCAATATGGAATAAGAAGTTTGTTTGTTTGTTTGTTTTTTCCATATAAGTTTTGCAGTCTATAAGCAACTACTTTGTAAATAAACAGGAATAGCTCATTTTCTTAGAGTACATGCTTTTGTGGGAAATCCATGCACAAGGCAAATGTAGAATGATGCAAGTTTTATTATCAGCATCTCTAGACTTCAGCCATTTGGGAAGAATATCTCCACTTTTCCAGTGATAACAGGAAAGGAGATTATGAGACAAGATAAGACACAGTCTTCAAACTGATGTCTTAACCAGCTTCTTATAACACCTATAATACTGAAAAGTAGTTTACTGGCACACAAGACTGCAACAGGATTACAACATGCAGGCTCATGTGGTTTTCCTGATATTAAGGAAGTTCTGTTTGTAAGACTTTTCAAACCCAAAGTATTTCACAAAGGACATGGAAAATGAAAACTTACATGAAAAAAAAAGCAAAAAAAAAGCAATCCTCCATCTGGACAGTAGTTTAAAAGACTTAATAAAATTCATTTTTTTTTCTTCCTATCTGGATAGGAACCATCAACATTACCTAGAAGACAACTATGTTTTATTAGTTAATCCAGATATTGCCCTAATTCTGGCAACATTGCAATGTAAAATATTGCAAATTACAAATTTCAGATTCCTGTCTCTAAATAAACGAAGGGATCAATATTAGTTGTTTCTTCCTGATTCCTGGAAAGTGTGTACATGGAATTAGAGACACACTTAAGGTGATGGATTTTGGATAGATTTCTACTTTTAACACTTGTTTGCACAGGATCATTTATCCAACCATCTTAGTATATGACTTAATGATTTGTGTACATCTTTGATACAGCTAATTTCAGAACAGAAATATCTGCTATAAATAGAAAGACAGTCACAGATTTTTCTGATGCTATGAAGATGCTGAGACCAATCATGTACTTTGAACAACAAAACCAAACCACAATCAACACATAATCCAAACAATTAGATAATTAGAATAATTGCTGAAGATGTTGCAACCCAAAATAAACTTGGGGATTTTAGTGGAGGCAAAGTGCAAGCCTGTCATATTGATTTTCCTGTTTGTCAGCATTTAGAAACAACCTATCTGTTTTAATTTAAACTTTCCCTCCAGGTATTTAAATTCCTTTGATTGATTAGGGTGTGCAGCAGTGATTTCTGGATTTCTTACAGATAAACTGATTCAGGAATGAACCATTGTGATGTGCTAGATCGTAGGAAGCCTCTATTACTCATCAATTTAGGGAACACTGGTCATTCATTATTAGATTTCTTCTCTCTCTACCAAAATAAACACCAATACTAGAGATTCACTGCAAAAAGTATTTCTGATCACTTTCTGTGGGGGGAAAAAGGAGAAGCAAACAGGTGTAGAGGGGTGTGAGAAATTAATTCAATCTTGTTAGCAACTAAAAGTACTAGATTAGATAGATAGTAAAAATAGTAAATAGTAGATTATTTACTTAAAGAATAAAATTAAAACAGAACTATTAGTAAGCATTACTTTTATAATTTTGCTTTGCCACACTACAACAATTCCAATGTGTAAACTCAATTACTACAGAGAACCCAGTATTAAAACAGACCAATTTATTAGCCAGACAAAATAAGAGTGATGGTTGTGTTACAGTTCAACAACGTTTAAAAAGATAGGACAGTTCAATTAATATTTTAAGTAGATATGCTGAATTTTACCCAGCCATTAGAATTGAAAATAAATTTTTTAAAAAAATCATTTTTAAGCAAAGATTGCAATGGATTAATTGAAAAAAGTGTTCTTTAGAAAAAAAGTTATATTGTAAAACATGACATAAGTTTCTAATCATTAATCAGTTGCCAAAAGGAGTCAAAGTACAATCACAAGATACTTGAAGACGGAAGGCAGTTCTGGAGATATGTCATCTAGACTCTCTGCTCAGAGCACGGTCAGCTAGAGCAGGCTGCTCAAAATAGACACTCCACAGTCTTTCTGGGCAACCTGTTCCACTGTTTCACAATTCTGACGGTAGTTTTGTTTCTTTTCAATGTTTAAATGAAGTTTTGCACAGCTAAAAAAAATACCGTAGGGCAGAAAGAGGAAGAAAAGTGCCCTTGATGGCTTCCAGATGTTTCGGAGAGTGTGAAGAAAGAAGTTTAAATGCTGAGTAATCAAATTCAAGATGAAAAATTAACATTTTAGGGGGATATTTAGAGAAAAGGTGTTTGAATAGTTGTTTAATAGGTTTGGGAAAGGTTTTGAACTTGAAAGTTTACATAAAACTTCTGCACACAAAATCTACAGTATTGAATTGAGATTTGAACCTTGACTCGGTTATGTTCAGTTCCAAAGGATCCAATAAATCAGTTCATCACAATTATGTTCCACCATCAGGCTATTTGGCAGTGGTACATACATACAATTTTTACATTAAACTGTTTTGTTATTTGGGCCTGATTGTGTGTGCCTCATTATACAGAATGGTAAAATAGCTGTCTGTATTCAAGTTAGCCAGCATAAAAAGGTCTGATATAAATCAAAAAATTGCCTGTCGTTGTTTAATGCCAAAGGGAAGAGACCTGCCTTCTATTTCCTATAAGAAAACATAACTCTTTTCTTCCTATACCCTGAGCTCTGAAAATAATGCACTGTCTGCATTGAGTGCCAGCCACATTTCAGTCATTGCAGTTTATATCCTCTAGAGATATTACAATAGTTACCCAACTCTCCCTTTGATTCTTTTTCCAAAAATCAATTCATTCTGCTAAACTATATACTACACATTAAGCTCAATTAATGCTATAAATTAATCCTCTGACCCCCGTTCTTACCACTCTTATCTACATCTTAAAAATATTTAGTCTTTGCTTCTCTCAGATTTTAAGGTCAAATAATGATAAAGTTCAATATATGGGGAAGTATGTTACCAGTGTGAAGAATACTAAAAAAATTTGCATAAATGTAGGGGGAGGTTGTGTCTCATGAACTACTGCCATCTGCTTTGAAAATGACACCTAATCATAAAGACACAGAAAAACAAACAGAACAATAAGAAGGTGGAATTAAAAAGCAAACCAACCAAACAAACAAACAAAAAGAACAAATTATCCCTTTATGAATTCTTTAACTTGCTATAGAAGGTATGGATTGTCATTTGATTTTTATAGTTGTTATGAAAAAGCCACCTGACATATATCAATAAAATCTACATGACATCCCTTTCCTCTGTGATCTAGTTTATACCCTTATTCCTTTTCAATCTAGCTTATATTTGTATCTCCTACTGATTAGAAGTTTCAGAGTATCTTGAGGAGAGATTAATTTAATATCAATACATGGCCTTTCAAGATGCTTTAAAAACCTTAGAAAATTTGCATCTATTAGATCGTGAACTTCTCACAAGAGCTGATGTATTTAAATGCCTATCTAGTAGAATTATTGTTAGTAACACAGTAGAAGCATAAAAGAATGATTAGCATACCTTGTCATCATCTACCTTTTAAAAATAGATAAGCTGAGTCACAAAGTGCCAAATGTATTTTTACATTACCAAGATGAAACAGATTTGTTCCACTGTACCATGTGGGTACCTTACACTCAAATCCTACACAAAGACTTACCACATAAAGATGCATGCAGATATGATAGACCCTACAAAAACTGTCCTCAGAGTCAACCGGCTGTGTGCGGGCTGTGATAACTTGTAAAGTAAAACAATATTGTAAAGATAAAAGAGCAATTTTTTTTAAAAAAATGTGAGCTATTAAGAAGCAATCAAACTTGCCTAATGACATATTTCAGTAGGCCAAAATTCCAGTAAAGAGGCCATACAGTGTAGTTATTAATGACAAACATGGTTAATTTAGCCTAGTACAGACAGAAAGTGAATATTTCAAGGAAATTTTGCAAGACACCATTTCCTGAAATAGCTCCTCCCTTCAAAATACACAAAGTAATTTTAGAGGTTTTGATAGCTCTTTTAAGAAAGGTTAATCATTATAGAAGACATGCCAGGAATTTGCAATACTATCTGCTTTAGAAACTGAGCCTCTAGCTACAAGCAAGAAAAAAGAAAGAATAGATAAATTTGTTCACTTTCACCTGACATTCCCTGGACAATTTCTGAATAAAGTAAACTCAGCTTGAAGGAAAGACATTGAAAAAAACTGCTCAGCTGCCAGTCATAACAGTAGCTGAAAATCTTTTTCCTTGCCCATGAAAAACACTCAGTACGTAAATGTTGGGTTACAAGGAACAGTCACACAAAGGAACAGAACAATTCTAAAACCAGAAAAATTGTTAAGGACACAAAGAAAACTTTTAAGAAATCTAGGATGAGAACAAGCTGAACTCAATTGTCTATCACTCTGACTCGTACAAAACTTAACACAAATGAGTATGCTTTGTTTTTCTCGTAATGATTTTCCTGTAATAAATGCGATGAACAAGGCAATTTTGATGTGGCTTCCAGCAAATGAAAACTCTGAATTCTTATTGTATTTGAACAAACAAATTCAAAAGAAAAGGTTGCTTTGTGATACAGCATTTTGATAGAATATTTTAATCATATTTCAGTGATTTTATTTTTTAGTCTTTTTCCAACTTTCTTGCTGAAATCCTAAATCAATTTTTAAGATACGGATTTTTACAATACAAATTTACGTATTTCCATAATAGCTTAAGAAAGAAGCTGCAATATATGTCAGGGTTAATCTCAAAGAGAAAAAAACACAGTTTTTTTAATAAAAAAAAATTATGTTAAAATAACTTTTAATCTATTTGCTGCTCTAATTTCAGGGTAATTTCCTTTAAATGCATAAAATACTTGGCAGTTTTCTGTATTTTCTCCTTCAAAAATGTTTTTTTCCTCACAAATGAACCCAAAATCAGAAATTGTCTATATTCCGATTAGTCATTTTTGTTTGCTTCTTCAATCTTATACATATCTACCCATAGTAATAAAAAGGCTGAAAACCAGCATAGGAGGCAGATCCATTTTCATAGTGTACAGAGATAATAATAAATCATCTTAAAGTCCAGGTTTATTAGAAATGACTGAAATACATTACAGGGCAGCAATAACTTCAATGGTTGGTTTGCCAACCAGTGGTGTGGAATTAAAAATGCATTAAAATTTATAGAAAGGAAAGTAAATAGCAGAGGGTTTAGATTGGTTTTGACATAGTTAAATGAAGCATTATTTCTCTTTGTGTGGCTAATAAAATAAAACTCTACAGAATGCGAGCAACATTCTCTTTTGGAATCTGAAAGGTGAAAAAAATCCATTATTAATTAAATTTACTGCTTAGTCTCTCCACTGCATGTCAGTGACGCATTTAAGAAGAGAGAAGCAACAAAAGGTTCTTCTCCCTGCTTCCCCAGAGAATTATCTACCTCTTTAGATTTTTAACAGGTTCTGTTCAACGTTTGTAGATACAAATATAAAACAAACACACACATTTGCAGGAAGACTTACTGTAATAATAATAATACCTCACAATTATACAGTTGCCTGATTCCCACAAATTTCTCAAAGCTTGTCAGACCATTGGCCAAATTCTTCCTCGCAGCCTTAAGTGCAGGAAACAATAAGAATGGAGATGTAGGAAGTAGCTGATTAAGACATACTTCCTGTATAAGAACAACTTTTAGGGGTCTATGAGGATGATAATTTTCTAAGGGCTCAGTTGCCCCAGTGAAACAGGGACTGGCAGTGAAGCTACACAGCCATGCAGCTGTTGAGCACAGGATTATTAGAGCTCCTCGAATGACACATTTTTCAGTTTCTACAGGAACAGGCAAAAGTGCAATTGGAAGGGTGTTTTGTCCCATGCCAATGCTCTAAGAAGATACAAAATTCTCTTTCTATACAGTAAGGTGACCTGCATCCTAGAGATGGCATAAGACAACATGCAATGTGCCAAAATGTGGTAGACACTGATGAGAACAAGCTATCAAAAAATACCCTTTTTCCAACTTAAAACATTACAGAGGCATGTAAATTTCACCTTTAATTTTCAGTACTAGTCCAGCTGTTTCTGGCTACAGCCATTCTTCATTAGCTTTTAAACTACATAGACATTTCTACCAGATAAAGCAAAACAAGTGAATTGGGTCTGATTTGGTCTCTTATACTCACTTTGCATTGACCAAGTAGACTGCTTGGAAGAAGGCTAAGGAAGAAAGAGGTCACTCATTGTAACCAATGGAGAGAGAAAAATAAAGTTTCACAGGTGAAATATAATTAGACAAATTGTATTTGACTGTGACATGAAGGTTAGCGACCTAACATTCACAGTGTCAGAGTCTTATTTCAGAGCTTTAACAATGGGCATGGAAAAGATCTTCTCTATCTGTATCTCTCAAAGCACTTTCTGGAAATATTCCAGAACTATCCTCAGAAATATCCCAAAAAATATCCTTACAACTTCCAGAAGTCTGGTTTCTCTCCCACTCCCCTTTCCCCGTTGCCCCATGTCTCCTTCACCTCTTGTCCAGGTTTTGCCTGCTCAGCTTCATGTTCTCATTAGGCCATTCTTGCAGGTAGAAAAATCATTGTAGCTGACTCTGTAAAAGTCACGTCAACTAAGAACAAAGAGCATCAGTTTTTGCTGGTTTATAGAACTCCCGAGATCCCAATGAGAATATTTGTTGAGATCACACCAAATGGTAAATCATTAACTTTCTTCACAGATCCAGTGCTTTCTTTTGGCAAATAAGTATTTCTGAAAACTTCGTCATGGCACAATTACCTAACTTTACTCTCACTGAAATAAAGCAGGTAATTTTGGCAGGCACAATCAAGATGTGAATACTGGACTGAAAGAAAAGTAGGTTTACCCAAATAAAAGAAAACTAAAGTTTTCTTTCAATTAAACATTCATGCATCTATGAACAGACTTCAGATACATTAGCAGTAATGTATACAATATTAATTAATAATTAATATAATAATTAATATAAGAACTGCCTCTATTTGTCATTAGAATAAATCCAGGCTTATTCTACAAAAATATAAACAAAGGATGAAACTATCATCATAGCAGCACTCAAATCTTAAAGATCTATTTAAGATTTGAAAATGTAAGTTTGGTTGGTTTGGTTTTATTAATTTTAGTGCACATACTGTAATACAGATACTCTAAGATAGAAGAAAATACTTAAATATGCAATGTGTAGTCAACCTATAGAACTTAATTACTGAATTTGATTTTCAAAGCATGTTTATAGCCATGCAAGTTGGAGCAGTAACGCCTCATGCTTCAGGAATATAAATTGCTAGTCTCTGCTAGTCATAAAGAAGACTCTTCTTTAGAGCAACAGTCGGGATTAGACATACACAACTTGAAGGGAAGGATGCTGGATTGCTTGAATCTTACTTTCATCTGAAAAAAACCTCCAAAACCAACCCCCCCAAAAAAGTCTAAAAAACCTCAACCCAGATCCCAAGAGAAATACCAAAATACTTTGAGTTTTTAAGATGTGATGTTGGTCATTAGACTGATCAGAAATTTAATGATGAATTATTGCAGGTTTTTTACATCACCAATTTCCATCCAGGAAAATTTCCTGATGTTCTTTTATTTTGTCCTCATTTTTGTTACAGTATTTTATTGGGTTATAAGAATTATGAATAGGCATCCATAACACAATGTTATGCATAATTACCAAAAACAAAGGAGGATATATCCATCTTTTTTTTTTTTTTTTTTTTTTTCAAGATGAAATGTGACATGTACATTTCCTGTAACAATATTATGGTATCTCTAAGGAAGATCACATTCTCACCTGTCTCTGTATTCCTTCAATTTCTTCAAGGTTTCCAAGAAAAATGAACATTTACCCTTTAATATTAAATACAAGGTCAGGCAGAATAAGTGATTACAAATGTCCATTATTTCCATGTCATCTGCTCAATTAAGGTTTCCAGCTGTCAGTATCTAATGTTACTGCACCATTAAAAAACAAAGGGATATTCAGATGCATTGATCTGTATCAAAAGTGCTTTATCAGAAAAAAAAAAAGGCAGAAATTATAAGTTTCTTAAAGGGTCAAACTATTATATGAAAATTTCAGAAGCAAGAAAGGAAGAGAGAACTCCCTCAGAGTTGAACAGATGCCATTTGGTGCAAATAAGTTAATTGTTGCTGCACCCACCATTACTCTTCACCTTCAGCTAGGCATCCTGTCTTTGGTCAGAAAGGTAAGACATTCCAGAATACCAAAAGGGGGTGTGTGTGTATATATATATATATATATATATATATATATATATATATATTTATGTATGTATTTTCCAGACAACTATGTTTTCATTTTTGTTTGACACCTTTAAAATAAAACTGACAAGGTGTGTACTGAGTAATAAAGATACATTAAGTGTACTGGAACTGTGGAACACATCACAGAATCAAACACGGTGATGGTAAAATAACTTTTTTTTTTTTTTTTTTTTTAAATCACATATGGAAAGCATCTATTATTTAGCAAGCAGGAATATAATCAGTCTTAAATAAAAATGTCTACCTCTTTAGAAACAACTTATTCCTATTTTTTTACTCTTTTACAGTTTCTTTTTACAATTTAACAGAGGGAAAAAGTTTACTTTTTCTACATTAAGAAGATATTTACCATAAAAGTAATATTTTAAAAATAAATAAATTGTGTTTGAAAGCCATTAGCAACCATAAAAATATAAACAATACCTTCTTGCACCTGAAAAATAACTTAAAAAGAGAGAATAATGAACAATATTCCAGATTCATATATTAGACACTATTTTAACTGCTAAAACAATATATATTATATGCTAAATGTATTCTCTGTAATCCAAATGTAGCAATATATAAGCTTCTTGTTTCCTCAAAGCTAATTGTTTCTTTAAGCTCATTCTAGTTCAACTTCATGGCAGGGGATCAGTAAAAATTTCAGATTTTCAGTACAGAAGGATTGTCCAATTTATTTAGTCAGCTAAAACCAGACAGCAAGTCAGTGAGGTTTATAAAAGATCGAAAACAACTAACACCTCTAAGACCTTGATGAAATAAATAAGATTGATTCTTAACTGATATTGTTTTCCTGGATGCCAAAATACCTTTGAATATCTGCCCTGTTGCTTTTAAAAATTGTGAACCTTTGGAAATGGAAATATTATTTCATTTGTCACCTCCAAAGAAGCAGCAGCTACACAAGAGGAGAGTCTGCTTGCACTATGTAGTGAAGGTGTGTACACCCTTCATTTCAAGTTCAGAGAGAGAATACCTGCACTAAGTCATGCAAACCTAGAGAACAGCCACTCTTTTCACCTTTGAGTTTCTCAGCGAGTGGATCAGATATCCAGCCTGATAACAAACAATAAATATTTGACTTTCTTCTTATACAACAGAGAAGAAAGATGTATCTGCTTTTATATGGTCACTGAAAGTTCATGTTGGGCTTCTTTCAAAGTCAGCTGAGGGCAGCTGGGATAAAATAACTTTTAGATTTTAGACTAACTTTTTTAACTTTTTAGATTTTTTAAATCATGCTGACAGTGTGTGTGTATATATATGAAATATTATTTTATTGAAATAATTTAAATAATATTGAATTCACTGTGATAAACACTACCTTGTGCATTAGCAGATTTTCTTTCAACATCTTGTTTTTAAACTGAATATAGTGCTTTCAAAAATAGAAGTCAGACAATTTTGAGTACAAAAGTCTTGTGAGTAGGACATACTGTTTATATATTTCATTTAGACAACTTAGTCTAATGCTAAACAACTCCCATCTTCTTGCCAGATCATTAAAGCTTTGGAAACCATTCAGATGCAACTGTAAATCATTATTAGTGATAGTTCAGTAAAATGTACAAAGATGGTGAAATACCACTGAGCAAACTAAGAGTTGTAAAATGTTAAAGGAACCTGCAGAGCTAACATCGAATTAAGTTTCTTTGAATCTCAGCTTTAGATGCATGTCATCTAAGGAAAGAAAGATTTCTTAGATACCAGAACTCCACTTTCAGGTTTGGTGGTGTGGAGGGTTTGTTTTTGTGACACAATCTGGTAAGGGAGGCAGCCCTTATAGAAGGAACATGAAAATAATATGAATACTTTCTGATGTTCTGTAATGGATATTTGAATCCAGTCATTGTCTGTTATACAGAATGATAGTTTAAATCAGGGGGTCTTTTTACAAAAAAGGTATACAAAAAAAGTTGATACTTCACGTTGAAGGTTTCCAAAATACAACTACAAAATCAAATTATCAAACATCTGTAATCAGATTACTTCTATAAATCATAAGATATTTTGCACCTTAAACTGTTACATGGCAGGTGATCTTGTGACATGAGCTGTAAAATTGGGTTTTGCAAGCATTCATTTTTAAGAATTTCATGATGTCATTCATGAGCAGACAGACCTTGCTCTTGATGTTCTACCAAACTCCTAAATTCCCTAGTCAGGTTCGCTTAACCTAGCTTTCTCAACAGAAGAATGTATTCATTTTTTTACATCCCAATCCTTGTTGCATAGTAAATACAGTGGCTGATTAACTGTGCAGGAATGATGAACACAGAACTTCATCTGAACACAGCTTGGCAAAACCAGATTACATTTAAATTAATTTATCGAGCTATCAAGTGACCACATAGCATATCAAGCATAGTCAGGGTTCTTATGTAGCTAGAGAGTCCCGGACACCACAGACAGTAGGCATTTTAGAGGCTGCAGCTGGATGGCATCCTATAGTTCAGAAAAATCACCTTGCATGGTCTCCATCTATTATGGTGGGTGTTGATCTCTTTTCCCAAGTAAAAAGTGATAGGATTCGAGGAAAAGGTCTCAAGTTGTGCCAGTGGAGGTTTAGATTGGATATTACTAAATATTTCTTCGCCAAAAGGATGGTAAAGCATTGTAACAGTCTGTCCAGGGAAATGGTTAAGTCACCATACCTGGAGACATTTAAAAGATGTCTAGACATGACACTGATGGACACATTTAGTTCTGGACTTGACAGTATTAGGTTAGTGATTGGACTTAATGATCTGAAAGATCTTTTCCAACCTAAATGATTCTGTGATTCTATGGTTATGCTAGTATGACAATATATACTAGTCCCTGGATGTATTTTTATTATCCACCTGGAGTAGACAATACAGCTTCCTCAAAAAAGGTAAATGTGACTAAATGACCTGTTTCAAACTACACAGGGAACTTTTTGCAGAGACAGGAATTGAAGTCAAGCTATCCAAGCCTCACAACGCTGCTGGTTCTTGCATACACACTGTCCTACGGTTCCTGACCTCAGGCAGCAACCTTGGCCACAGGATAGACACACAGATCACTGTGGGCCAATGGTGCTGCATGAATATAAATTACCATGCATATACAGCCCAGTAAGCACTCTGCTTTGTAATGAGTACACCTGGTATTATCGTTATTTGTCTTCTGTACTATATCCACTCAGAAGCAAAGATGACTCATATTTTTCTGGCTTCACCTATTGCATAACATGCTCAACAGGCCATTTTGGTTCTCATTTTCCAAGGTGCTGTAGAAAAAACAGGGAACTGTACTACTGTATTGTAATACATTGTGTTATATTCTTTTCTGTTAAAGACAAATTCATATTTAAAACAGCTGAAATGACACTGGCTGTCTCAGTGGTCTCTCCTCACAATTTTCCTCAAATAAATTCAAAGAATCGATTGCATGGTGCAGACATCTCCGTTTTAATCAACATACTGACTATAAAAAAAAGCTTTCTCCTTACCTAATGAGGGTATACTGTCCTGTAGATAGTAGAAGGAGTAGTGCTACTAGACTTTTCTTCTTCCTTACCCATCCCTTCATGACCTCCCACTTCTAGCATGGGCATGTGTACTAAACCATAGAGCTCTGCAGTATTTTGGAACAAATTCAAATTTTAGAAGGGGCTGCTCTGACGTGGTCACTACAACCAGAAGAGAAAATGCTTGCAGATCACACAGACAATTAAAAGAGCTAAAGTATAATGGAATGCCTTACTGGACTGAAACTGTAGCATACATAAAAATAATCCATACTCTGTTAAGCGTATGCTGGGCAGGCTAGTTTTGTCCCTATCAGAGACTGAACCACTAGTTTTCCAGATGTTCAATAATTTAAAAGAAATGACAACTAAGAGTTTCTAAACAGCATAAATGCCAAGCAGTAGGACAAACGTTAGTTATAGTCAATACATGAATTTCCACCCATTCAGGTAACATTACAATTCAAGTAAATGGCTTTTGTCATGGCTGACTGCATACTTGACCCTGATGCTCCTCCTGTCCCAATTTTTCATGATTGTTGTGCACTGACCCCCTGCCATGGTTTGTACAGTTCTCTAAGTGGTGATTAAAAAAAAAAAAAACAAACAAAAAAAAAAAACCCAAACATTTGCTCTGTCACAGCCAGAACTTGTCAGGGGGCATATATTGTCCTCTCTTGCCTGGAACCCCCACAGTTCAAGTCTGCTCTCACAGTCAGCTAGAAAAGTGAGTACTTCAAAATGAGACAGTACTATCATTCAAAAATTGTTGATGACAAAATGGAAGTGAAATGGAATGGAAGTGAATCAAAGTAGATATAAAATACTATTAAAATTATAGTACATTACTATAGCTCACTTTCAGATTTCATTTTTTTTCATTTCAACCTGCTTCAAATGATTTTGCAAAGTGTAGAGCAAGACATCAAAAATTGTTGTATTGATCAAGAAATAAAGGCAAAATTTTAGTACAATACTCACAGAAACATTGTGAAACAATTACAAGTTAAAAATCAAGAAGAAACTCTCTACTTTCAAAAAACATAGGGAAAAGTAGTAAGGAAATTAGAATACACTAATTAGTTATTAACAACACTAGAATTTGAACTAGAATTCATACCATAATTTATAACAACAGTAACACTACAAAAATTGTGTGGAAATATTAATGAACACAAGCAATTTCTACTGTTACAAAGGCTTGGTTTTAAATTTCATTTAGAATTAACACAATATTTCCTATTATTTATAAAAACTATTTCAGGAAAACACCAGATAGGTATTTACACAATCCTATGATATCTCAGGTATTGAAATGGTTTAAGCCTACAGAAGATTCTGAATCTTTCCCAGCATCTCCCATGGTAAGAGGATGAATTGAATCAGAAACAGACTAACTTTCTCAACTGTTTAAAAAAAAACAAAAACAACCAAACAACAACAACAACAAAAACCACACAAAAAAAAAAAAAAGAAAGAAAAAAAGCATCAAAATACCTGGAAATCCACAACCATATGTTGTAAGAAAATGTCCAGCCCCATCAATCTTCATGGAGTTTTATTTATACACAGCTTTGATGGGCAAATTCAGTGTAACCATGCAGCAGACTAACAGCATATGCTGTGCAACTGCTACCACCTTCATGCCATTATAGGAAGCAGCATGTGTATACACATGCAAGCTGTGTCAGATCAATGTGGGCATCAAGTGATCCTCTGATTAAAACCACAGGATATCCTAAGAACAAGCTCATCAGCTTTATGGAAACTGAATCTAAATATTTGTTGCTACTTTTTGCCACCTTTTATGAAAAAAAAAAAAAAAAAAAGGAGGAGAAAGGGATGGAAAGCCTAACTCTTAATTTATTCTTTAACCCTCAATATAATAAGGAGTGTATAAGACGCCTTTTTATTAAAAGAAAGTTATATTCCTTTAATAGGTTCAGTCTTATGATATAACAAAATACAGTACTTTGAAACCTGGCTTTATAGTCAACCTACGTCATCATTAACTAACCTCAAACTTTCTGAACACTGTTATTTCTACAGAAATGTATTTTCCTGGCCAAGGAATCTAGTTTCTGCTTCTTCAGCACTGTGAAAATATTTAGTTCAAGGACAACACTGAATCAATTATAAATTCAACAATAACTGTGTCTTACATGTCACCATATTAAAGTGAAAACATACGGGAAGTCTGCATTTTCAGGTTTTGAAGCATAGATTTTCACTAAAAGTGTTAGTGAACAGAAACCCCATGGCTAGTCACCCATGCAAAAGGAGCAAAACAGCATGAGTGTCGTATTGTTGCTGAACAGTTCCTTCATGCTATCTCTACACCTCACATCCATTACCATAGTTTAATCCAATTTTTAATTTATAGAAAGTCTTTAGGTATGGAATAAGAATATCCTCTTTGATGTCAAAGAAGCAGTTCAGTTTCGATAGCTGTATCAACTGCATTTTCCTATATTCCTCTAGAAAGAAATGCCTTCAAAGGTCATCACTGTTTCCTTAAAAATGGCAGTACTGGCAGAATGAGACAGTGACATAGTGTGTCCCTCAGGCAGAGAGATAGATAAGATAAAGCTGAAACACTGTCTACAGAAACAATATCTAACAAACCAATTTCCAATCCTGGAAACAAACAATTTAATTTAATTCTTAATATAATCTGTTTTCAGGTGCAGGAATGGAAAAGGAAGAGTGGAGTACCTTCCTAACAAGCCACAGAATCTGGAGACCCTGGGTTTGGGCTAACTACACTTCAGAAGGATCTCACTTCTTGTACAGTGTTCACAGTCTAATGATTACTCCAAAGATTTACCAAGTAGTTTGGAAGCTTTGGGAGCACTTGATAAGCATGATATAACAACGGTCCTCCTGTTCTATTACAAGACATTATTGGGATGGCAACAAGATAATGTCAATCATTAGTATCTCTAGCTGTTATGTTGGGGTTTTTTTTCCTGTAACAGAAATTATTCAAAAGCTGTGCCTCTCTCATGAACCCATAAATTAGTTATCTATAATTTTTGCTTTGTAAATTTACATTAAACTGGCTTTTGCTATTACTTTTGCTAGTGGGTCTCTAAGTGACCTAAACTACTCACTCATGACATTTATGTAAGAATCTACTATGAAGTAATGACTGCAAACACATTACACCATATTATTTAATGAACTTCCTAATAGGAAAGATTAGATGCATTTTGGTAAGAAGCACTTTAACTTTTAGTTTAAAAGAAGCCATGATCTATATCTACCCCGAAGACATGATTTTATGTAATCATCAAAACTCCTGTGAACTATAAGTTTAAATAAAAATGCACGATCATCTGCTGTCCCCTATTTATTTGGGAAACTCTACCATGTTTTGTTACATGCTACTCTGCATCACAAGTTTTCCCTTTAGAAGCAGAGAAAAAGATAAACACACCAAGTTCTTATAGTCCCAGACATTCCAGGATCTTAATCCATATAAACCTTGAAGATGTGCTCTGGAATAATTTCAAGCAGATGGAGAGCTTCATATTTCAATGTCTGCAAAAATTTTCTAACTGAAACTGGTTTGATATTCATCATATGGAAAAGATGAAAATTAATGTGAAAATGTAATAGTAAGCTTATGGACGTATCACCCTAAACTGTAATAGTAATATCAGTGTGACTTTCAGCTGCCATGTAACCTCTCTCTTGGGAAAAATGCAAATAGATCTAAAATCCAACCAGCACAGCTCCTGGTGTCCTTTACCTGAACTGAGTATCTTAGCTGTCCATCTGTACTTTGAAAGGCAATGGCTGCATTACCTTCTTCCATAGCCACATTTTGAAAAGAATGCAGCTGCAGTTGATCCATGTTGAATCCCCTATAGAATAATATATTCATAAAGTTTCATTAACCTGGCTTTAGCTCGTCCATACGAGTTACAAAGTTTTTTTACTGAGGCACAGGCAAAAGAAGTATGACTTGTCTGAAATATATATATAATAAATGTAAAAAGACTCAAAGACAACAGCAAACTTTTATGATCCTCAATGTTGACACTTCACAGTTCATGATCAAATCCACACCAATCTTGGTAAATGCCCCGAATTTCTAATGACAAAAATCTTCCAATGCACACAGAATAAAGAATGAAAAATTATAGCTATGATGTGTTCAGTAAGTTCAAAGTGATATCCAGGACCTTAATATCGGAAATGTCATGCAAGCCCAGAAATAGCTGGTCTATATTTATCTTCAAAAGAAAAAAAGAACCAATAATTTGCCCAAGTATTTTAGCCTGCAACTTAACATATATTTTTATGGCAAGCTAATCTTCCACCCCAAAATTCTCAGATAAAATAACTAGTTGCGTCTCTTGGAAATTTATTTAAAATATAACTTGTTTACATTAAAACAAATTTGCAGCATAATAGTCTTCATTTACACAAATCCCCATTGTTATTTCTCAGGTTTCTGCCAGTCTTGATCAATTTTCCATACTCTGTCACCATGTGTAAAAAAGAAAGCATTATGCCTTGTTAAATAACATTACAAATCGAACCTTCATCCCAGACAGAAAGGGAAATTAATTTAAAAATAACACTGGCTAATAACATCCTGTGGCTTTCCAAAATCCTTTTTGTTTTATAGAATCCAAAGTTCATTATTTTTACAGACACTTAGGGAGAGAGCAACTAAATTTCTGAATTCTCATGCACAGGAGTATGGTTTAAAAGGCTGTTGGTGTAAAAGTGACTCCGTATGGTATGACATCTCATATGTATCCTAATTAAAATTAGTCAAATTCCTGTTAGATACATCTAACAGTGGACTTGAGTGTTTGTTTTGTGGTCAGGCCTTAAGTGAGCAAGCATTTTGAGGAGTTGATAGCACACCACGAAGAAATTTATAATAGAAGCAGAAATTCGTCAAAATATCTCAGAAAGCATATCTAGCCTCCCATTACATAACACATCCAGATTCACATTATAAAACACACTATAATAATTTTCCCCCCAACAGCACTGACCTAGCAATTTTCTAGCAATGCTAGAAAATTCTGACACATTAATATTAAAACTAAAGGAAAACATCCAAGCTTTGATACCTAATTTTCTTGCCAGCTCCATAGGACAATTGGCTGCAGATACAGTTAATCACTCCACTCATGCATTGACTCTTCAAAAATCTGCCCTTCCCCATATGCACAATATTTATGAAAGCCATTATTTGATTTGACTGCTTAAAATTGCAGGTGCTGTTTTTATGATTCATGCACTCCAATGGCAAGTTGTGTTTTTAAGCACATAATCCAAGCGCTTTTGAGCAAATTTTAAATGGCTGGTAAAGTAGGATTTACTGGAAGATCCTGAGGACCCTTCTTACCTCAGGTCTCAAAAGTATATAGACACTACTATCACACTAATCAAGGGAGAAAAATCTCAGCTAGAAAGGTAAATTTAGGTGTGGAACCTTGACCATGCAGACACATAGACTTAGCTTCCTGAATTAAGACAGCATTAACCCAGTTATCTATGGGGCAATTTCATGCTCACTGAGGCTTTAGCAAAAGTAACTTCCTTTCCATTTTATTGTCCATTGTTTTATATATTGTTCTATACATTAAAAAGCAGACAAGCATATGGCATTAGTCTCTGAGAAGTATAGGGACAATACAATATCTCTTTACCAGATGGCAACCTGACATGACTGTGCTGCCATAAATCCAGAAACGTACATTTTAGAACTGGTTATTGGTTTTTTATTTGTTTACTTGTTTGTCTATTCACCAAATTACAATTTTAAACTAATTTCAGGTAGTAAATCTGACAGAGAAGATTAGACTGGAAATTTAATTGGAGGGGATGGCAAAACTCTTTAAAACTGATATTTTAAAAGACGGGAAGAAGTTGATTTTGCCCCTCTCCAAGCTTTTTAATTTTTTCTTTTCTTTCACAAGGATTGTGTGTGTCTGTGAGAGGGTTCTTAACTCCCATAGACAAATCCTTCCAGAGTCTGTGAAATTGCTATTGCATTTACGATTTCACTAAAATATGCTTTGTCCAACACTTGGGTGATTGCACTTTATGCATAACAACTCAGAAAACAAGCGGTAGATCTGAAAGCACAACTAAAGTTTTTCCAAACAAAAGTTTGGAGTAGTCTTCGTGATTACTCTCTAGTCAGGTGGAGCATCATTTTAAAGCTATTTTTATTTCTGAAGAGGTAAACAGGATTCTAACAGAATATGGGAAGTCACATACCTTCCATATCAGATAAGAGGGTTACATTTTTTCTGGATAGAGCATTTGTTGCTTTTTTCACACTGATTTTCTTTATATCTTTCTCATTTGTGTTATAGAACTTTCAAGTCACAGCCATGAAGGTGTCATGTTTAATTTACTGAATGAATATATGATAATTTATGTCTGTCCTGTTGCTTGATGTTCATCTAGATTCTTCGTTTTCAATTTGCTTTCAAGGAAAAGACATCCTAAACTTGCACGTTGAGGCAAATGATAGCACTTTGAAGAGCAAAGTGTGGAGACACATAATTTCTGTTTTGTGACCTAATTGTCTAGTTTACTTGAATAAACAGCTTCATAAAAATATCTCTTGTAACTACTAAATGATTCGTAGCTTTTTAATATTTTTGAAGGGCGGTTGTTTGTAGTATTTCACAGGACAATGAAAAAACCCCTCCAATTTAGCTTGACTGATTTTCTTAATTTCTTTTTCTATGAAATTCTTCAAATAGTAACCATTTTAAATTTCTGTTCTTGGTGTTAGAGAAGGTGTTCCCAATGGGATCTGTATTATGGGCATTTTATTTCTTTATGTGTTTTTATTAGTTACAGTCATTAACGTTATAATTTTGATTGCCCATAGACAGTTATTCCAGATGAGTTCACAAAAGTGCAGATGTTTAGCTAAAGTAATATGAACCCAAAGTTGCACAAAAGGTCTTTCCTACAGAAACATTAAGGTATTTCTTATGAACATTACAAAACCCCCATGAAAACATCCTATGCTAATGATTGGTTGCTTTTTGTGTCCTGCTTCAGTAATCAAAACCCACTGAACAATATTATAAAAAATTTTGAAAGGAAATATGAGAGACTTCTCAGGGCATTTTTTTTCTTTTAAAGTAGAAATAGGCAAAAGTTTTATAAAAGACTTGAAACTTCACATTAAATGCATGTGTTTTCATTTATTGCTATCTGTCTTTTCTCCCATTTCTTTGCCTGCTCCTTGTTGTTTGCTTTTGCTGTTGTTTTCTCTTAATTCCTTTGTCTTACTCTCAGCTATTATGTACATTATTAGAACTTCTGTCAGTATGTGTTTCATATCTCTCTGAAGAAGCAAATCATCCGGATTTTGCTCTGAAGTTCAAAGCATGAAAATAAATGAGGTGTGGTTTGGGGTTTTTTGGGTTTGTTTGTTTGTTTGTGTTGTTGTTGTTGTTGTTTTGGTTTGTTTTTTTGGTTGGTTTGGTTTGAAGTACCGTAGCATTTGGAACAAGTTTTTTGTCTCCTTGGTGCCAAACATACTACATCTTCTCTCTCACTCTCTACCTTTAACTAAAGGGTTTAAATAAGATTTTCAGACTATCTCATAAAAGGTATATTCCAGCAAAAGTCCCAGCTAATAGACTTCCTAAAACAGAAAGTCACTGAAAGATGAGACATCATATAGACGATGACAGAACTCTTCTAACTGGCAAAAAAAAAAATTTTCACAGATGTGGTGTGAATTGATCTTGAACATATAGGTGACACTAATGGACCAGTGGCAAAAATGAATACATAACTAATATTAGCTGAAGGGTTTTCTGGCAACTTATTTGTAGAAAGTTCCTGCTCTCTAAGCAGCTCGAAGAAATATTGTAGCTGTTACAGTCAACATGCTCTGCTGAGGATGGCTGCTGTGCAAAATGGTCCTTTGTGGCACACACAATATACTTCACTGGCCATTAACTGGCAAATAAACCAGTTTGGGAATTCCTAAGCAAAGAGTGGTCCTGCTACTACTGGAGAAATCTGGTTCTAATCCATTTTACAAGCCACACTCCAAAATTAAAAATCAACATAAAGTGCTGGGGAGAAGATTTTAATTTCTTATTTGGACTCATTTACTTGGCTCCAAATGTATATTACATGACAAAGAACTGCATAAAGTATATTTTTCTCTGCAAAGTTCTTTAATATGTCTACTCAGAGGGAAGTAAATCAGTACTACTGCTGCATAGGAATATACAAAAGCTGTTACCTTTTCAAACACATGTCCCCAAAGAGATAAGCAAGTCAGGAAGCAAAAAGCAAAATATGTTCCAAATCAAAATGGCAAGTCCCACAATAAGTGGCCATGCTATACACACACAGATCAGGAACATGTTGCATAAGTGATTCTTGTAGTTGAAGATATCTGGAGAGTTTGACTGGAAACTGGTGAACATTGCCCCAATTTTCAACAAGGGCAAGAAGGCCTATCAGTCTCACTTAAGTGCCTGCTAAAGTTATGGAGAAGATTATTGAAAAACACCTGAAAGTCAAGGCTGTCACCAGTCACAGCTAGCACAAAAGCAAAATCCTGCTTATCAAACTCATTTCCTTTTAGAAAAAGGTAACTACCAAGTAGATCAAGGGAAGCCATTTGATGTAATCTTTTCAGACTTCAGTAAAGCTTCAATTCTGTCTCTCCCAGAATCTTTCTGGATAAACTGCCCAACTCACCTCTTGGATAAATACATCATGCACTGGGTGAGCAATTGGCTCATGAGTTAAGGAGAGAAGGTAATAGTGAATCAGACTGGTGACCTGTCACTAATGGGGTTCCACAGGGCTCCATCCTAGGCTCTGTGCTCTTCAACATCTTCATACATGACTTGGACACAGGACTGCAAGGGATACTGCAAGTTTGCAGACAAGACAAAACTGGAATGAGCTGTTGACATCCTCTAAGACTGGGAGACCCTGCAGAGAGACCTCAACAAATCGGAGGACTGGGTAATCACTAACCATCAACAAGGAGAAGTGTTGGATTCTGCACCTGAAATGAGACAACCCTGGATGTATGACAGACTGGGGAATGAGATGCTGGACAGCAGTGCTGTGGAAAGGGACCTGGGGGTCTTGGTCAACAGCAAGTTGAATATAAGCCAGCAGTGCCCTGGCAGCCAGGAGGGCCAGCTGTGTTCTGGGGGGCATCAGGCACAGCATTGCCAGCCAGTCAGAGGTGATTGTCCTGCTCTGCTCTGCACTGGGGCAGCCTCACCTTGAATATTGTGTACAGTTTTGGGCACTGCAATATAAGAAAGATAATAAGCCTTTAGAGAGTGTCCAAAGGAAGGCAATGAAGATGGTGAAGGGCCTTTAGGAGAAGACACATGAGAAGCAGCTGAGGTCACTTGGTGTGTTCAGCCGGGAGAAGAGGAGACTGAGGGGAGACCTCACTGCAGTTACAACTTCCTCATGAGGGGAAGAGGAGGGGCAGGCACTGATCTCTTCTCTGTGGTGACCAGTGACAGGACCTGAGGGAATGGCCTGAAGTTGTGTCAGAGGACATTTAATCTAGATATTAGAAAAAGGTTCTTCACCCAGAGGATGGTTGAGCACTGGAACAGGCTCCCCAGAAAAGTGGTCCCAGCAACAAGCGTGAGAGAGTTCAAGAGGTATTTGATGATACTCTCAGGCACATGGGGATGGTCCCATCCAGGACTTGGGGGTACTGGTGGATGAGAGGCTGGACACGACCTGGCAGTGTGTGCTTGCAGCACAGAAAGCCAAACTTATCTTGGGCTACATCAACAGAAATGTGGCCAGCAGAGCCAGGGAGGTGATCCTCCCCTTTTCTCTGCTCATGTGCGACTCCACCTGATGTACTATGGCCAGCTCTGGGGCCCACAACACAAGAAGTGCGTGGACCTATTGGAGTGTGTCCAGAGGACACACTGAAGATTATCAGAGGGCTGGAGCACCTCTCCTGTGAAGACAGCCTGAAAGAATTGAAGTTGTTCAGCCCAGAGAAGAGAAGGCTCTTGGAAGGTCTCATTGTGGCCTTCCTGTACCTAAAGGGTGCTTAAAAGAGTGCTGGAGAAGGACTTTGCACAAGGGCATGCAGTGACAGGACAAGAAGAAATGGCTTTAAACTGAAGGAGATAGATGAGATATTAGGAATAGATATTAGGATTTTACTTTGAGGGTGGTCAGAACATAACAGTTTGCCCAGAGAAGCTGTGGATGCCCCATGTTTAGAAGTGTTCAAGGACAGGTTGGACGGCGCTCTGATCAACCTGTTGTATTGGAAGGTGTCCCTGCCAAACACAGAGGAGTTGGAGCTTGGTCTTTTCCAACCAAAACCATCTCATGATTATATGGTTCTACGATTTCTAAGATGAAAAGTGAAACATTATGTTTCTTAAATGTTTGATTAAAAGAAAAGCAATTTCTCTTCAACTGCTCCATATTATTTCTGATTAGAACAGGTTTCAACTTCAATATTAGGTACAAAGTATCTTGTAAGAGCACAGTGGTCATTGTTCAAATCAGTTCAGAAAGTTCATTCATGTAATGAGCTTCTGTAGAATGTCAGTAATCTAAGAATATGCACATAAATTCCCCAAGATTTTATTATATAGAACATAGGAAGAGTTATCACACCTAATTAAATACCACAGATACAAAGAGCTTTGTTTAGACTTTTTGGTAGCCTTTGAGTTTTGAAGCTCATCTTCAAACTATTTATATCAATGAATAAATAAGGTCTGATTCTTCACTGTAATAATTGTATGCCCTTTTTTAAAACCTGTCATAATCACCAAAGTCAGAAAGAGCAAAACGTCTGTGCAAGCTGAATTACAAATGGAAGGTAGTAAAGAATTTGATTTTTGCACTATTACATACTCAATTTGCATTCATTTTCCTTGGTATGTATCATATAAAATGGTTGAGGGGAAAGCAAAGATAGATAAGTGTGATGTGAAACTTACCGCTGAGTGAGAAATTCAGAGTCCAGCTCCCAAAGATCTCAGAACTTCCAGGTCACAAAATCAGAAAGTTTTCTTGTAGAAAAGAATGAAATTAGTGTCTATTTTACTTGAATGTTACAAGGTTTCAGTAATATTTTTTAAACATTGAAATTACAGAGCATTTATAAATTATATCTATTCTGTTCTCATCATACGATTTAACTGACACCCTAGACTTGTCTGTATGACTTGTGGTTTGCTGCTTGCTAGTTTCACTCTGGCATTAAAGCTCAATACTATACTGACAACAATAGCAAAACAATTGGCACAGAGTCAAACACCTGAAGGGGACAAGTTTGGTGTTTCAGTGAACTATATGTAACTGAATGATTTACATGTCATTCCCAGAGGACGTGTTATCATTCACTGCCTGCCTTGGCTTATTCCTGTGACCGGTTTTTGATGAGGTGACCAACAGTCAAACTAGCTGTAGATATCAATGCACAGATGCTTTTGGTTAACTGTTAATTTCAGAGAGCTCTGTCTACTCTGAAACCAGTCCTTCCAGCCTCTTTCTGCTAGATCTTCACTTATTGAGAACTTTCTACTAATAAGCACCACAGGTATTCTGTAAACAAGTGTTTCTAGGACAACTATATACTGATATTTATATAATCTTACTAGATACACCAGATGGCTTAATTATAAAAACAGAATTTGCCAGATAAACATTACTGCTTGTTTTATACATGCATTTTCCTGTCAGTAATTTGTCTTTCAAAGCAAAACACTTTTGTGTAATAGCTATTTATATTCCTTGAAAAAGAAGTAGTTCTTTAACCCTGCAGCATTTGGGCCATGATTATTTATCAACCACATATACTAAAACTGACAGTACCAAATATCCTTTCGGACTGCCAAAAGAAAGAAACATATTTTTTAAACTACAGAATAGTGTACATAGTTTGCACATTATTTGTTACTTATGAAGACCTTCCATTTTTAAGTCACATGCTGAAGTGACTGAAAATAGTAAAGGGTATGCACTACACAAGGTAGACTATCAACTAATTCTGTCCCCATGTAATTCACGGGTATGAAGCAGTTAATTTCTTCATAATCTAGTGACCACAGTGTGTGGCTCCAGAATTTATCAATTTTGAATAGCTTTTTACTTCTTGATATGCTTTTCTAAGTATAATTTTAAAAATAATCTTCAAGATATATATAGTACAAGATAAATTGGATCATACTATTCAAAAGTATTTGAGAAAGACTTTTCCCTTTGAAAAGAGGACTCTGCCCTATAATGTTTACGGTACAAAAAGCACAGAGATAAAGATCACACCAAAAATGTAACATCTCATGTGTCTTATCTAAAGCATTAGAAACTGGCTGTGAATTAGAAACTGGATGGGATTTTAGTCTATGGATTATTTGCTAACTATTCATTGATAGTCACATCTCTTTACACACATCTGACCTCTAGAATTCACACAGCAAACAAAAACTGCTTACCAGCTTTACAAGAATGAAAGGGAATGTTACATTTTTTTTTTTTTTTTTTTTTTTTTTTTATTACCCACAGTCTTTGATATGTGGATCTTAAACAAAATACAAATCCATCACCGCAAAAAAGGCATGTGCTTTGCGAATCACAAAGATAGTTCAGAGCTGGAGAAGGAGATTTCTGAAACTTGATTTAGTACGGTCAGTCCCTACAACCTTTAAGTTCTACTCCCACAGCATCACAGCTTTCATCTATGTTTTTACATACCTATACAGCTAGGCCTTTTCCTGTTTCTTTTTTTCTTAACAAAAGGAAGATAACAGAAGGTTTGGACAGTGAGATATGATGCAGCTGGCTTCCAGCATTCCATTGTTTATAGGACTTTCAATAGGCAAGAAACAAATACATGGAGAAGCAGCCAGTCCAAAAGAGATGTGCATTCTCAAAGTATGTGGGGGAACTCTGCTTACTCAGACACTCTCCCCATGCCATACTTCTCCTTGCATTCCCTGGAGCATGGAAGCTACTCCAAAGGTTCTTTTATCTAGTAAAGTTGTTTCTAAATTACTCTCACATTCCTTTCAGTTTTTGTCTGGCTACTACATGAACATAAGCCTTTCTGCATCACTTGCCTTAAACTTTTATTTTGCCCTGGGCAAAAGGAAATTTTTAGAACTCCCTCACTGAGGTGTAGATTGAAACAAACAAATACCACAACCAAAGGCATGCAGTCTTCATCAGAATCATGATATGTCTTTGTGTCTGAAGACAGCAAGTGGTGTGAGTTAATTACAGTCAGCTGAATTGTCTGGATGCTAAATACAGAGATTACCTAGTTTTGTTCTGCTTGTGGAAAAAGAAAATAAACTCAAAACAATAGACCCTGTTTACATGTTGCTTCTCCCTACCTACCACCCTCTCGTAAGTACTTTGAAAATTCTGTTCATCTCCCTGCCTCATACACACACTTTTGATGGAATCTGAAATGTGAATAAGAAAGGAATGGAATACAGCCATCAAAGGCACAAAGCAAATTTTTAATAGCAATTAAAATTCCTGAACTCTTGAACATTTTCATAATGTTACAACACATCTGAATATGGTCCAATCGTGATTTGGGCACATGGTAACATGCTTATGCCTGCATCCTAGGAAGGCACACAGGTGTACTGCTGTCACATCATTCAGCATAGGTGAGGTTTCACCTGGTAAACAGAATCAAAGCATAATATCCTTGTTACTGTGTTCACCACACCTCTCTTCCTCTTAGCATGCTTGGCAGCAGAGCATGTCACTGTACTGTGCTACACAGAGTGCCAGCACTGCACTGTAGCTCTGATCCAACATCATCCTTAAACATGTACTTAATTTTAAATATCAGAGACATCACAGAACACATGAATTGGGCAGGGAGGTCCAGAGTGCAGCATGAAGGGCAAAGCAGTCACCTGCTTACTCAAGGAAAATCTACAGGGCTGTTCTGGCATCTTCATGTTTATATTTAAAAGAAGAAACAATGGTTATCCCAAGTGCTTGCCCCAGAGGTCACAAACGAAATTATATGCATCCTCTATCAAAGCCAGCTGCTTTGCAGCACTAAATTTAGGATAAAAAAATAAAAGGAGACTGGTTCTTCTCATCAAAGGTTTTCCTTACACTGATTTCTAAAGGAAGACCTATGTCCCCAAATGCAAAAAATGATCAGGTCTACAGCAATCTAATTTCAGTCTCAAGCACAGGTTGTCTGAAAGGATGGATTTTGGTGTTAGGAACTGTCTGGAGCTCAGATTATGCAGCCATCTTGGTTTTAGTAGTATTATTCCTGTATACTACATATCTATATCTATATCTATATCTATATCTATATATATCTCCTCTATATGTTCACAGATTTTATTGTATACCATGTGCATTCCAGTCATGCACTGAGGTAGAAAATATACTCCCCCACCCCCTCCCTGAACACACCAAACCAAACAGACTAAGTGGTTCTTAGTCATGTAACTGTTTAGTGAGTGCAATGGGAAGAAATACATTGTGTGAATGACATCAGCACTGCAGAAAAGTTGGCAAAATATTACCAAAGACAAACATTTCTTCAAAACTCTCAAATAGTCAGATAGACTTCCAATTAATCTACTTTGATAAACTTGCACATTGGTAAAACATTCAGCCTACCCTAATAATTCCTGCCATTTCATATGGAGGTTTTCTGCCTTTTCTCTGTAAGCTTTGTAATAACTTCTTATTAAAAAACCCTCAGTTAAAAAGCCCTGATAGTTTATCTATCAACCTCATATGGTCTTCAGCATTTTTGCAGTTTTTCCTGAAACAGCAAGATTATTTCACCTACATGTTTCCTAGCCAATCTGTATTTTCCTAAATTACTTCCTTCCAAACACATTAATTTTCCAGGACAAGGTGCTGTTCAAACCAGAGCAAAGAAACAAAGAAAAAATTCACTAAACCATGCATTAATAATCCTCCTCAATCTACACAACTACATTAATTGATTTAGTCATCAACAGGGAGAAGAAAAAAAAGTCTTACTTGGGCTCTTGTGAGCCCTTCACTGACAAGATCTACCGACAAAGATTAAACCTAAAGATATGAAAGTGCTGGCCACATGAACAAAGACTGTGATACTGTAACTACATACCACTGCATCTTAGAAAAAAATATTATGTGTATCTTAACCAGTGTTTTTGCAGTTTTATTTCAGCTGTAGTTTATATTTTAATATTTTTATTTAAGAAGTGATTGGTAATCACAATATCTGTAGGTACCTCTCAGTGTTGTTTACCAATTTACACTGAAAAATTGTCTCTCCTCTACCTGAAATTCAGACTGTCCAAATGTTCTGATATCTACATGTATGTAGTCTGATTGCCAGAGCTGTTAAGCCTCGTTATTTAAGGAAACAATGACAGTTCTGTATCGAGAACTTAAAATCTAAATCAAGACATCTAGGGGATTCTTGGTCTCACTACAAACTGTGATTTAAATGTAAGTGACTGGAAGCTTGCAAAGAAGTCATGGAATCTTAGATCATTCTGTTTAGTGACTCAGCTGGAGGCTGACGTGGTGGTAGGTAAGCATCTCAGACTATGTTAAAACACGCTAGAAGTGTCAGGAGGATTCTCATTTTCCAGTGCCTTACAGTCAAAAAAAAAAATTGCCAAGTCTTACAATCACCATTTTAGGAAGAAGTGCAACTAGAGACAAAGGTTATACCATCAAATATGAATGATTCACAGACATAGCTGTGGGCTAAAAGTTTTTTTCTCTATATATCCAGAACATCAACTGATGAGCAGCAATCAATCATAACTGCTGCATTTAAAAAAAAAAACAAAAAAACAAAACAAAACAAAAAAAAACACAAGAAAACCCCACCAAAAACAAAAAAAAACCCCAAAACAAAACAAAAAAACAAAACAAAAAAAAAAAAAACAAAACTCACCAACAGAAAAGAAAAAATAAAAAAAATGTTGTTCTGAGTATGTTCATGTGAACTCGCTAAAAGGCTAGACATTCCTTCTTTGTTCCTGAGGGAATTCTGGGGAAGGTTAGATCAGGCGTGCTGTCTAACCCAGAGTATCTTGCCTTCTTACGGGGGCTACATCATCTATGAGACATCAGATCCAAGAGCATAACACTGTGTTCACATTTCTTTCACTTCAACCCCCTTCCTCCCACTTACAGCCCTGTTCTAGGCATTGTTTTTCACACATGAATGTCAGCAGTATTATAAAACTCTTTCTAGAAACACCAACGATTATAAAAAAGTGTCTCATTCTTCCCACACAGGAGCTCTGAAAATGGAATTAATGTGATACTCATTCTAAGCCAGTAAGGCCTCCTGAGAGTCAACATACATTGCAGCAGTTTGGGCTCAACACTGGGTTAAGTTCACGTGGTTTCCAATTAATACAAATGAAATGAGCTTACTTTTGTCTGCCCACAATGTCACACATATCTATTTGATTTTAAGTGTTGCAATGGATTCAGAAATTGGCAGTTTGTTGCCACCACGTTCTGTTAACAGTTCCAAAGTATTTTAGACTATTTTAGCTCAGGTTCAAAGCAACAAGAACAGTAATATTTTCATTCTCAGTACTAATCCAATACTTCATGTCAGAGGGTTCAATTGTGATCAAATTAACACTGATGTTTCCCATCAATCAAAATTTCCAAGTAGAGATGAGATGAAATGGAGAAACACAACCAAAATAAAACTATTTATAAAAACTTACTTTTTTAAAAAAACTATTTGGAAGGAAACACAAGATTTCATTAATATATTTATTATTCAAATAATTATGGATTTATTCCTGTTACATTAGCTCACCACAAACTGTTTTCATTGTATGCTTGTTAGCATACAATTGATTATGCAATTGTGAAATGTTTTCTTGGAGGGATATGGTTTTATTTATTAGTTTATTTCTGTTGTTGACATACTTTGTTTCATTCAAGAGACAAGAGGGTTTTGTTTTCTGTCACCTACTGGGAAATATGAAGTGTCAAAAAATGACTGTTGGCTAAAATATGCATTTTTTTTATAATAAAGAATCTTAAATAATGAATTTTTATAATTCCTATGCTTTTAGTTGTTCACTTATTCTCTTTTCTAATATGGACTTTGAAACCATTAATACAGAATATAGAGAATATTATAAATAAATTTTTTATTTTTTTGCCATTCTCCAATTTAAACACAGTCAGAAGTGCAAAATATTTTCAACTGGAAAATACTTTTAAGCTCCTTCAGGCCTTTTTATTTCAATAAAACATTCATGGTTATTAAGTGTTCTGCAAAAGATAGTGGAGACTAAATTCTTTTTCTGTTTAATAACACAACACTCAAATCAGGAAATCAGGATAAAAAAGGTGTTGTGCTTTGTTCTTTGTTTTTTGGGTTTTTTTTCATAGTATTTACTAGATGGTCTTCTAGAAGATTAATAACGCACTTGCATTAATGCAGTAGTTTTGCTTTCTAAAAAACTTGCTAATGCATTACATATTATCAAACTCTTACCACAGATGAAAAGTAGGAATGTAATACTGCTTCCAAAAAAAAAAAAAAAAAAGTAAACAATTTACATTGCTGTGGAAACTACTACTTTATTGATTCCTCAGACTCAAACAAAATCATTTCTTCATAATACAATGCATTTGGTTACTTAAGATAGGTATGAAGGACTGGCTCAAGCATATAAGTAAAAAACTACCCAGTTTTAAAGCGTGAGTATCTTCACATAAAATTACTTTGACTTATTCAAGTTTTTTATTTCTGACATAATTAAATGCTCTAAGTCAACTTTTGGGTGCACTTAACTGATTCCAGAGACTACATTAGGGCTTAAATTTTAATGTTTTGAGTTACATTAGAGTCTATTAATTAGATGCCTGAGTAACCTAAAATTGATGGCAAGGATATATCCCCTGAATATCAATTTTTCTCAATATAAAGAAACGAAAACAACTTCTCTTTTTTCTCTCCTTGCTTTTTTTTTTTTTTTAGTTTGCTGAATAAAAGAAAAAAATTAAAACATGAGAGTCTGAAAAATACTATCATACATATAAAGGCAATTAGCAGTGTATTACATAAGCATTAAGCAAAAAAGTATTTTCATTAAATGAGGATACTACACTAATAAAAGGAAGAAATAACATATTTAATCAAGCTTAAAACTCACTCTCTAGACTACCAAATTTGAGTAATTCTGTAGATATAGGTATTCAGCTTTTACTGACACAAAACCTAGCTTAAATTTTTCCACAACAAAGTCAGTACTACTGCTTCTCTACCTCACTGAAACCAAAAAAATAAAAAAGCACTCAGATTATGTTTGAGCAAAGCATTCTGATATTCAATATAAATACAATATCAGATGAAATCTCCTATGAGTAAATATAAATCATCATGAATTTCACATTTAACTCATCTGTTATTGGAACAATAACACTAGGATGTGATTAGTGTAACTAAGGCAAGACTCATAAACACAAATGGTTTGAGTTAGAAGGGATCTTAAAAGGCCACCTCATTCCAACTACCCTGCCATGGGCAGAGACACCTTCCACTAGAACAATGAAATCAAATTTATATCATGATGTTCACATGGAGAAATTCGTCAGCAATGAGATGTGAATTAAGGAGGTAGGAAATTATCCATCATCTAGACTCACAATCTGGATGTTCTTTTTAACTCAGCCCTCATAGCAGCAAACTGTAGAGTGCTCTGGTGCTTTTATGAGGAATGCTAGAGCTTTCAAAACACTTTCACATAAATGGAGAAAGTAGATTGTCTGGATTCGGTGGCCTCCTGATGAGAAAAGAGGCATGACATGTCTGAAAACTATGGTCAAGTCCAGATCTATCTGAACTGGGGCATAGATTTTCATCACAGATCATTTCATAACAGTCAGGATAGCATCTTTATCTCATCCCCTCTTGAAATCCTTAGTTTTCTACTATGCTTTTGTGGTTTCTTGAAAGTTTCATTGAAACCATTTTGTTCCACTGTAGAGTTCAGGTTCACTGAAAGAGTATTTAGACATGAATTCTATTGGGAAAATATGTCCTGACCTGCCAAAGCAGGATTCAGTATACTTTTTTCCTTAACAGTTTATGGAAGATGTGGTCATTTGTGCCTGTATAGAGTGGTAAAGCTCTTACTGAAACTTTTTTTTTTTCATCTCTCTTAAGCACTGAATCCTTCCATTCTGATCCCTCAATCATATGGTAGTTAAATCTGGATATTCTTTCAAATCTCACTTATACAGCCTTTTGCCATGCTCGCCTTTCCATTTTACCTCTAGTCCTATCACTTAAAGAGCATCAAACAAATTTCCTCACGTTAGAGCACCTTACAATCTTGCAACATCTGAAGTTTTCTTGCTATATGCCCCTGATTTTTTCCCAATGATACTTTGTACATTCATGCTTCTCATAAATAACTTCCAGAGCATTTTAAATTTGTATATGCACACATATGTTTAGTGCCACTTTATCGATTTAAAAATCATTTATAACGTGCCTTATCCATAGTCCTTATAGGTCACTACCATCTGGCCAATGCTATCATTAATCATGAATTCCTCTCATGTTACTAATGTAACCTCAACACTTTGCCTCTTTCCTATTTAGTGTCTTAGCATATATTATCTAAAGCTCTGACTGGGTGTTTTTTGGGGATGGAACATCTTTGTTCTCTGCCTACATAATACAACAAAGCCTTTTTTTTGAATTTGACTCTTCAGTCAACACTTCAGCAGAAATATGCTCCTAGTTTCATGCTGGTGATGGATGACTGCCTAATTCCAAATCATACTCCTGAATGAGTGCCTGATCACATAGGCCAATAATACGGCCTTAGGTGGGATGATATAACATGCAACAGTTCTGCCTGACCACCAGCAACACAAACTTGAAAATAACTATTCAAGACTGATTTCTGAAGAAGTCTTAGAATGTATTCACACCTTACACAGACACCTATCCCCTGTTTCAGTGGGAGCTGGAGAGAAACAGTGAGCTATCTTGCTTTAGCTTGTCATGAAAGAGCATCAAACATGGAACCATATTTCAGATCTTCCTTTACGACTGTTCTGTATCTCTGGTTTACAAAAAATATTTTTCTATTTCTATTGCAACTTTTCTCCAAGTACAATACAAAGAATATTTTGGGTTTGCCCAAGATTTCTATACATCAAATTTTGCATTAGAAACTCCTAAGAGATTTCTGCACATTCTGGAGACATCTGCTGTACATGTATGTTATCTAGTCCGCTATTCATTTTCAATGTTAATTGGAAAATGAGAGTGTTACAGTTGTTTCTGTCTTGGACCTATTAAAGAAAATAATACTTTAAAAAAAAATAAAAAAATCTGGAGTGGTTGAAAACCATAAGCCAATGGAAAAAAAAAGCTAGTAGGTGTCAAATTACATGTTAGTACTGGTTTTGCAGTGTCCAGTGATACAGACGACATTTAAATTCTGCTGAAACTGTCACAGAAAGAATCTTTTGACTGGAAACAACAGTTGCAAACATACAATAAGATAAGGGCAAAGAGAGAGAAACTAAATTAAAGATTCACATAGAAAAGTACTGCTTAATAACACAACATTGTAGATACATTTTTCTCTATTCCTTTCATCAGTGTTAGGCCAAACTGCCATCGATCTCCCAGTTATTATTAGATAAAACATTCATCTGCCTTTTCACCACTCTTACAGCCAGAGGCATCACCTTAAATAAGCTGAAATTGAACATGACATTTAACATCAAGCTCAGCACTGCTAATGCAATTACAGTTGTCTCTAGAACAACCTGTAGCATGACCCTCTTTTTGATGTATTCGAGTTGTATATCCTTCTTTCCCGCCCTATTCAATATTCCTTGCCCAGACATTCTACACAGCTAACACTGAGTATCTTTGTTTCCTCCATTCGATCTCCAAAATAAGCTGTTCGTGCCGTTTTCTCAACACTACTCTCTCTTCCTCTAGCACTTGACAATAGACCCACATCTGCAATCTCACATGAGAATGTAAGAGTCACTAAATTTTTCCCCTGTGGTAAATGAGTGTAGTTGTTTGTTTTTTTTTGTTGTTTGGTGGTTTGTTTTTTTTAAATTTATGAAGGGAAATAAAGAAATTTTATACCCTTCCCCATGAATTCTTAAAAAATTATGAACACACTTTTGTCTAGCAATGGCAGATAGGAACCATACAGTAGATGAATTACATCAATGCAGGGAAAAGCAACAAGAAGACACTGAATTGCAACAGTTTCTATTCCACCAGGACATGCAGATAAATCTTATTGAAAGGTTTATTGATAGAGTGAGACAGACTTGTATCAATTTATGAATGTATAATCATCTGCACTGCAGATTATTATGAACGTTCAAAGCGTGCTGTTGAAAGTCTGTCACAGCAAAGCTCCTTTTGGGTTACTTGGTTTACTCATAGCTCCCTATTCTTAAATATCAGTGTCTTGGATTTTTTTTATTTTTTTTTTTTTTTTTTTTTTTTTTTTTGCTATTTATATATCTGCAGTAATGATGGAGTTCAAAGAAACCCATTAGAGTTCATTTAAAATGAGACTGACTCTAGAGAGAAGAAATAGTTCCTATTCCCATCACCAAGAAACAACTGCAAGACAGAAAACAAAAAAAGACAGTTTGAAATGTTTTACAGACTGTACACAGAAGGATGAGGTAGAATCCAGGCAGGTAAGATTACATATCAGTAATGTTGTTGTTTCATAGTTAAAAAAGGTGAACAATCTCTCTTGGCATACCAGCCTGGCTTGTTGTGACAAGGGCAGTATTCATTATAGGGACGTGATAATAGTTGGGTGTCTGGTTGTCATTTCTTCATCTAAGGAACACTTCAGATGATTTTGTTGAAATGAGTGTAAAAGCCTCAAGAAATATGGGTAGTTATTGTAAACAGTCCTTTGCATTATTTTCTGTTATTCTAGAATAATAATCTTGGTAAATGTACTTTATAGACAGAAAACAAATTGCTAAAAATATACATGTGCTTTGGCCAATAGCAAGACATGTTCAAAAACCTGATGAAACAATTCTCACTTAGAGATGGCAGGAAAGAAGTAACCAGCACTTCCCATAATAACTTACAGCTTTACAGGGAGATTATTTTCACTGTATCTAAATACCATTGGGGGCCTAATCTCTGATTTTGCACTGTGTTTGCCTGTGAAATTAAACAGATTTCATCCTAATCTCTTAGGTTCTGATGTCCAGTGAAACAACATAAAGAAAATCGATTAATCAAGATAATGTATTAATTTTGCCAAGTTCAAAACCTTACTCTTATAAAACTATTTTCATGTTTTGTATTGTCACCATTAAACACCAAGGGCTTTAGAGAGAAAAATCCATAGCTACAACAAAATCCCAGCATGGCTATGATATTGTTATTGTACTGTAAAAGCTTGAAGGGATAATGCAATGAGGTTGAAGCAAAAATGGTGTTGATTTCTTTTTTCCCCTTTTCATTGTCAGTAATGCTGGGTGGATAACTTAGATAGAAAGGATGAGAATCAGTTTTGCCCGATTATAATACTGAATTTGTCTGGACTTCAGTGGAAGCCAAATTTCTGACTAAAAACAACTCTTGCACTGTGGTTCACAGGGGCACCACAGAGAAACCTATAGGGCCAAATTTGGTCTTTGATAAAATAAACAATATGATGGATATGGCTTACTGGAGTCTGCATCTTAACCGAGAGGAAAGGTCAAAACTTTTTAAAAGCCTGAAATAAAGAATAAAAGCACCATAATTGATGGTGCACCAAAGCTTACCTCTAGGCTTCCCAAGAAATCAAGTAGGAAGCTTAAATTTCAATACCTTCAATTAAGAGGGACTCTCATGAAAGCTAGGGACAACAACTTGTCCTCTTATTTGTGTTTTCTGTTTTTACAAGCACCTTACTTGTTTCCTCAACTTAAGCCAACTGTTATTCTTCAAGAAGCTCATTTCTTCTAAACATTCTGTTTTGTCCTTAGTCACGACAAGTTATTGAATATATTTGTTGGATAATTTGGTCCAGTTCAGTAAACTACACCATATTCCTGAAGGTTTGAAGCAATTCTTTTCTTACTTTTCATAATTCTTTATTTATTCTGTGTCTCACAAAATTTTCCTTAAGTCAGCCTGACTTTAAAAGAACTTACCCTTTTCTTAAATCCCTTATCTACAATCCTTCTAACATAATTGCTAAATATACCACCAGTAATTGCATAAATTCTAGAGTTGGCAACAATACGCTCAAGGCACTTCATAATATTATTTACAAGTTATGGTAGGGGAGCCTACAAGAAAGCTGGAGATGGACTTTTTACAAGGGGATGTAGTGACAGTACAAGGAGGAATGACTTTAAACTGAGAGGAGTAGATCTAGATTAGATATGAGCAAGAAATTTTTTGCTGTGAGGGTTGTGAGGCACTGGAACAGGTTGTCCAGAGAAGCTGTGGATGCCCCATCTCTGGAGGTCTTCACGGCTAAGCTTAGAGCAACCTGATGTAGTGAAAGGTGTTCTGGCCCATAGCAGGGAGGGTGAAATTAGATGATCTTTAAAAGGTCCCTTACAAACAAAACAATTTTACAGTTCTATTTTTCTGAGATTCTAAATAAAGCAGCAGTGCATAACTGTGGTATATATGGAATCTGAATGCTAGCATATGAAGATCCAGTATTCGAATAAGTTGTGGCACTGGAACATAGCCACAGCAAACCATGACACCTGCCAGAAAAGTTAGACTGCAAAATGATCATTTCAGAAGCTATTTTTAAACAGGCTCAACACTCAAGACAACAACACTTCCGCTCCCCCCATGAGAGATGGAGAAAATGAGATGTCAGCAATCAACAGAGTCAATACAGATTCAGCGCAGCATATGACAGCATTTATGTTAATAGCACTTTCTTGTCCTACAGTCCAAAGAAATGTGCTGTCAAAACTCCACATGCAACTGGGACATCTCACTATGGTTGTTTCATCTTCAGATAAGAATCTCCTGACAAAAATTTGCACTACAGAAAACATACAGTTAAGATTTCTTGTTTACCAATTAATTCAATGTTTGCAGAATCTATGACCCAAACATAAGTCAGAGTAAAGATTAGTTTGCTGCAACTTTTTTGAGCCTATTGAATGTTCTATTAAAATTTCCTAAAAGCTGATCTGTTTAAAGTTTGATCTCATTTTGTGTCTCTGAGCATTAAACATATTTAGACTCCTAAAAAAAGTTCTACCAATATAAGTTTGTATTTGATGAAAGATATTTTAAGCCAACATCAAAGGATGAACAAAGAAAATATTTCTACTTACTTCAAAACATTTCACTTAAATTCCATAATTAGATGTCCAAATGATTGCAGAATTATTTCTGCTTACCTTGTACACCTGTATTGTTTTGGTTTTGTTTTTTCAAGCCAGGAAGCAGATCGCTATAGGGTCAATTAACACATAAATGTCTTCATTATATTAAATATAGGAAGTATGGTGATTTATGTTAAGCAATTCCTCTGTCATGAGTAACCAAATACTATAGTACTTTCTTGTTAAGAGAAGGAAAGAGGATGGACATGAGAAGATCTGGTAATTTTTTTATTTTTTTTTTTTTAAGTTGGACACTATATTAATTTGAGAGGAGAAAAGGGTTGTAGTCATGTGGAAATCAGCTGTTAATTAAAAAAAAAACAAAAAAAACCCCAAGAAACAAAAAAACACCTCAAATGTTTAAAAACCATAGGTATTTTTCAGATTCAGATTATAAATTGTTCTTATTTTGCAATTTTTTTTTTTTTCTGTAGGAATTTGTCCAGATTTAAGTTCTGAAAAGATAAGAAACTTCTGGGAAGTGAAAAAGGTGAGATGAAGCTGTTTTTACTTTGATTTTCAGTTTGTCAAGAGGGCCAAAAGCAATACTACCAAGAAATTCTGATCTGCAATTTTATTTAGATGCTACATGCTAGAAGCAGCAGACCCTTTTAGTGTCAGAATTTCCCACACAAACATTGTATAATGAAATACAAAATCAATGTTTTACACTAACCCTTGAAAATTGTTTTAAATGCGTACTTCAGGATATCACTGTGCTTAAATTACGTCATGCCCTTTTTCTATCTACAGCTAAATGAATGCATCAATGTTTGTCAACCCTGTAGCTTCACGTTCCAGATTCAAGCAGTCATTTCCTTTCCTTGGGTTTCAGTCCACCTCCTTCAACAGTACTGGATCATCTTGTTGCAGAGGAACTTCAAGAATTGAATGAGAATATTTTTTTTCCCTAATAATACTTTACTTTTCTTACTTCAAAACAATTTTAAACATACAGTCAAGAATTTTTCAAGAGGTTCAGCTGGAGAAAGGTAAGATATTTAGTTTTGCAGTCTTGATCTTATTTTTTGGTTTTCTTAAGCTAAATTTGCCAGTATTTCAAACTAAAACAGTGTTATTTAAAACAAACAAACAAACAACTCAAAACCCCCAAACCAAACAAAAACAAACAACCCCTCAAAACCAACAATGAAAACACAAACAAACAAAAAAAACAAAACTATATTTTGAAATAGAACATTTCAACACTTAGACATTTTCTCCTTTCCACTATATATATTATTTCAAGTTGACTGATTCATCAAAACTACTTCTGGTGCGAACAATTTAGTTTCAGCAAATAAACAGCTTTGGCAGAGATTCAAAGCTAAAGTAATTTTTTTGATTTTAAGAGTAAACTTTTCACCTCTGAGAAAATAAATTGTAAAATCCACTGGCCCATATGAAACCAGCAAGATCAGGAGTTGTTTTGTAAGAAAAAAAACTATTTTAGAAATCTCCATGCACTGTATGAAGTACCAAGATCAAAGTCTCACACTAGCCCATATTGCAGATAGCCACAATCAAGAACTGGTCTAAAGTTTTAAATGATTTTGAAACTTAGAATGCATAGACATAAGATTATGAGGGAGTTTTTAGCAGTTGAGAGAGCACAGACACCATGCCTAGCAACAGAAATAGTGCTGCATCTGCAAAATTGCTCCAATCCACCTGTGTTGCATTTTGAGAAGATCGGAGCCTGCTTTTAGAAATTAAAGCATAGCTTAGTCCTTATTAAACACTGTTTTGTGGCTTTCAGATGACTTTGCCACCTAGTACAACTGACAACTGACAGTATCCATGGTGTCTATGTCTACTGAGCAAATGTACTGAGACAACCTGCTGAAATATATCCTGTTAGTTATATTCTATATCCATTCAACTAGAATGGATTTATGCTAGTAACTAAAAAAATAGTTACTTTTGCAATTTCCTGAGACAGTAATCCTGTTATTATGCTATTCTGAATGCTATCTCACAGTATTCTGACTAAATAGAGTAGGATTCCTTACTAGATTAATTTTTTCATGAAGAATCAAACCACCAGAAGCATGAAGGTTTTGTGTATGTCTGCCTTTCATCTGAGTTAAAACATTAGAGGGCAGGGGGCAGCCTAAAGAATTTTTTTTCAGGTTTATGTAACTCCATGCAAATACCTGGTGATTGCTGAACTACTCACTAATGTATGTAACTGTAAGTAATTACAGTAACAAGTTTTTCGAGTCTAGACTGTCTCCTTCAGCAGTCAGCAGCAACATGGCCAATGGGAACATTAACTACTGTTTTACTCTTTCATCCTAAAAGGAGAGGTCTTTCAAAAATGCCATATTCTTTCACACATTAATGACTTCCTGTGCTGCACACAATTACAAACTATGATAGGTTGTCACATAGCAATAAAGCAGTAGAGATGCTACATCTTACTGGTATGGAGTCCATTTCTCAAGTTGATAGTTTATATATAATACTAAATACAATGACACAATAGATTTATAAACATATATGGTTGGACTAGGGAGTAGAAGATATTCCAAAGTTATGTACATTTGTTTCTTTCATTTTTCACCTTAGCTTTACTAGGATTTAGAAGAGAAAAAGAGGAATAGAATGACTCCCTGTACAAGAACACACAACCTTGGATCTTGTTTAAAAACAAGAAAGCTACTGTTTTAAAATCATAAATACACAGAATAGAAAAGCTGCCTTTTACCACAAGTGAGCAAAGAATAGAAATACTTAAAGAGTAACTTAATTTCCAGTAAGTAAGATTTGTCAGGGTCTGTGAGATGGTATCATTGAGCTCTGACATGAAGACAAGCAATGAGAGAGGGAAGCCATTCTTTCTTTAGAAGGTTGGTCTAAGGTCTTCACATAAATGGTCAGATAACTACAGGCAAATAAGGTACATAGTAATTGTTTAAGATATGGTTATGTTTTTTTGTTGTTGTTGTTGTTGTTTTGTTTGGTTTTTTTTTTTTTCAGAATACTTCCACATTAAACAAATATATCTCTGCCTTGATAAAATTATTTTATTATGAACTATCATAATTCAAGGAGGAGGAGAATTGTAAAGCAAGAACTCATATTAGACCTGCTGAATGATCTAAGTTGAAGAACACAACTGCATTCTGTAAACTGTTTCCATCACACAGAGCAGACCATGAAAGTGCTGAACTTGAGACTATATAGATATAATAATATCTATTCCAAGACTGCATGTGGTTTATGAACGTAGCAACCCCAGGAGAAAGTAAGTGAAATAATTCTGTATTATTCTATGAATTCACTACATGGCTTCTGAACTCATGAATGGAATGGAGACAAAAAAAGCAAAGGCCTCAGAACTATAATTCACCCCTTTTACACTTCTCAGTTTTCTGTCACATCAACTCTCCTTTGGTTTGGGTTTATCTTATTCCATTGTCTTTGAGTAGCCAACAGGATAACTTATTTAAGACAATTAAAGAAGGAACCACACACATCTACATTTATTTGCCTGAACTAGATTGAAGTAGTTTAAGTTCTGTTAGTTTTTTAGCCTCGGTATATTTATAAGCCAATACTAATCCTGCACATAAACGGTCTCTGACAGTTGACCCTGCTTTTTAGGGAGAACGATAAGATACAAAAGTCCATTGTCTCAGGAGAGCACTCAGGTTGCATTACTGAAAAGGACAGGCACATACAAAGAGCTGCACTTACATAAACTCAATAAACCATTGAAATTATGGTTTATGTTGGGAGCAGTAACTTTCCAAATCCAGAGACTGGATTACACAAATACCAGAAATTATCTGAGTCCATGTGGAGAGTGTTTACTGTTTACATTTCAGTTTCTCTGCACCAGAGGCACAAGACAGATGCAGGGAAAAAACAGGGGCTTTGCCATCCCACGTGTCATTGCAATCAGCCTTATCATCGATTTACTCGTAATTTCCTTGTAAACTTCTTCAGAAAGTATTTATCCATTTTGGCAAGCATGCCTTCGAGTGTAACATATACAATCAGAATATATAAGAATATTTTAATTCTAAAACCAGAGCAAGGGTTTTTTACTTATGCTTCTATCCATATAGATCAGAAACACAGAGACCTCAAAGCCACTGCTGATCTGACTCGCATAAAGTTTTCATGTCAGCATCAACTATAAAATTATTGTTTAGATAAGTTCATGTTACAGAAGTGCATGATGACAGATGTTTTATACTTTCTTTAGGTGACACATGTTTTTTTGTAAATTACTGTAATCTCACTGCCACACAGATCTTAGGCCTAAGTGAATACTTGGTAAATAAAGCCAGTCAATAAAGATCTTTTTGATAGCAATTCTGAAAAACTCCAAGTGCCTCAGACCCCACAATTTTTTTATGCAATCAATGACAGATGCACAAGGTAAATCATTTTGACAAGAAAGAAGATTTTGGGTGTGTAAACCTTGTATTGAAAGGTATGGCCACACAGAACTGGCTATTTTAATTTCAAGTCCAAAAAAAAACCAAAACAAAAACATAAGAAAAATGTTTCAGAAAACAAAGAACAAGAAATATAAATATTGGTTTTTCTTGCAATGAGGAAAAAACTAACAGTTGCAAAACAAATTTCTTGCTAGGATCATAATGATATCATGGGAAATATGTTTTTATTCCTGTCAGCAAATAATATTGAAGTTTAAACAAAAACACTGACCACTGCACACAAATAAGTCTCTCAGGCTAGTCAGTATTTTCGATCAATCTGTTGATAATTTTTACTGAGTCTATCACAGTCGTGAATATACTTTTAAGTTATAATATTATCATTTTATATTTTGAAAAGAAGACTACCACTAATTTCCATGTGGTCCTTTGGTTTTATCTGAGTTCTGCATTGTACAGGCCTGTCTTCTAAATCTGAATTAATATGACAAAACAAAGTTTTATTTTGCTTGTTTTGCTCTCACTTTAAAAAAAAAACAAAAATCCTCTTATATGTTATTTGTTCTTATCAATGAAAGGTGGCATTTAAAAAAATACCACACACCCATAAAACTGATTGGACAATGATACCCCTATGATAACAGTGTAAGAATACATATATGCAGACATTTTAGAAGTTTATTTGCAGATAAAACTGCACTGACATCACTTTCAGGGATGCTCAATGACTGTAAGCTGAGCACTCAGCACTTCAAAGTTACTCAGTTTTCTCAGAACAGCCTGTGTAAGTGAGGTCCCATAGTCAGTGTGAAACAAAGGAACTCAAAGCATTTCAATGAAGCTACTCTGACTTCTTTCGTGAGAGCAGAATGAGGTCCCAATGCTTAAGGAGAAATCCAGTACTATTTTGCATGGAAATGCAGCCTATTTTTCTGTGGAGAGACTGTTGGATTCCCAGTAAAGAACTAAGTGTTTACAAAAAAATCCCAAAAGTCCAGAATTGTCTAAATATTACACCATCTTTTGAAGTACAGCACTCCAATGTGTTGTCTGCCTTCAGCAAATGTTCTCTCATCTTCAAATTGTATCTCTCAAAGTATTATTGAGAGTGGAAGGGACTCTGGAGACCCCCAGTCAAACACCCCCTTGTTTGACTCTATATACACACATAGATATAAACACACACATATATATATAGATAAAGACACACAGACATATATAGATAAAGGTTTACACAGTTCCTAGTTGTGTACCTCAGACAAAATGTCATTTGTTTCTAAGTTGTAGAGGAAAAGATCCATCCCTCCTTTCCTCTTAAGGAAACACAGGGAAATTTGAGGATGCAAACATCATCCTTTCTTTCAGGAAAATCTCTGCAAAGCTGTGCAATTGCCCATTAGCTGCTGTCCATAAACTTCTGAAATCTTTCCTCAGCTTCTCATTTTCTTTTAAAAGGCATTGCACTTGAAATCCATATTGCTCTGCCCTAGCTGGTTCAGATCACACAGGTTCCTCTGCAGCCAATAACGTTATTTTAGTTTCTATGGAAGTATGAATATTTACTCTGTAACAGTTATTCAGCTTAATTATTCATGGAATATTTGAATGACAAGGTGACAAACCATTAACCTCCATTCAACCTCCATAGTTCAACTATTTCTTTAATAGTAATTGTTTACTTGGCATCTCTATTTCTTATTAGGAGATAATTCTACTGTTTTTTTGTTTTCAAACAAAGTATGGAAATTGCTGTAGGATAAGCAGGCATGGATAACTACATGTTTTATTCTACTACTATACTACTATTTTAGTCCTAGTTTTACCTTAGTTCATGCTTCTCAGGACCTTGACAGATATTTTTTCTTATACATGTAGGTTTTCCACAGGATTTTTAGAAAACACTACACAAGAGAGGAATTGTTGGCAGTAAAACTACCTGAGACCCATGTCTTACACGTGTGCATATAGATCATCTTTTTATAAGTGAAGTTAGAGCCATACACTGTTAGAGGTCCAACTTATAAAACCATTAAAATGCTCCCAGGCAATATTAATTTTAATGCAAGTGTGCTCACAAACACATACAGCTTTTGCAGTCTTGGAGTTGTCTGAGCATCTCACACCCATAGTTTTGTCAGTATCCTGTTTTGCATCATCCATCATAGATACATAAAGCTACTAAGACAACTAAAGGAAAAGGCACCGGGAGCATTGCTTGAGGCTGTGCATTCACTAGCTCGAGCTTTTTGCTTGTTCACTCCACTCATGCACTTTTCATTCTTGATTTGTTTGGACAACTACCTATGGAAATTAAAAGAAAATGCAAAAAAAAACCAATCTGGCTTTGTAGGAAATTAATAGATAAGACACCTACTATGTTTCCAGCCACTTATTCCACCAGAACAGCTTTAAGGTTCATACTTTCCTTTCTTTCCTGCATCTCAATTTAGAAAATTCCATTCTCAATTATACATCTTTATCTATTACGCAAACTCCCCTATGCACTTATACACATTTACACCACTTTTCAGAAAGTCCATGCATCATCTAAGGTGGTATTTCTCATTATTTTTAGAGCTGAGTCTAATATGTTCCTGTATTCTATTTCTGCAATACTTGTTTGACCGTGGTATAATACAGTCTCTAGATGACAGAGTATTGCTTCCGCTAGGGAAATGGATCAATATTTTGCCTTAATTGTAATGCTTCTGATGGAGTGCTGAGTGTTCTTGGTTGAGGAGAAGTCAGACTGTTGAGGCCTCATTAAATAAAAATGCTACCTGAAAAAGGGCTTCACTAGTGTCAGTCACTGGATTATTACATTCCTTTGCTCTAGCTGAGTTAGATTTAGATAGCTTAAAAACTATAAGGCGTTAAGCTATGTAAAAACTTAAAATGTAACACAAGTCCTGATATGCAATGACTCAACACCTTCATAGATGAGAGATTAAAATTAAAATTAAAACAACAATTGAGATATTTTGCTAGCATGGAGAATGGAACGCACATAAATTAGATGAGTTCCTCATGAATGGCATCTGTGGCAGTGAGATACAGCATTGCTTGACAAGGGCACTAATCACTCTGTACACATCTGCTGTCAGTAAAGGATGTAACCCATTCTTCCTGCTTACTACACTTAGTCTAGTAATCAAAAATTCACAGACTATAACATCCACTCCTTTGCTAATTAGATTCAGGCCCTGCTGATGGGAGATGGCATTACCCTTTCCACAATTAACTTTTAAGCTAGTGAATGAAGTCAAAGAAATTTCTGACCCTCAGCCCTAGATTTCATCTGGAAAAGTTCTGTCTGAGCTACATGGATTACTGATCTAGTCAATTCAATTGTTGACAATCTCAGTTTTTATATCTAACTGGAAAAAAAGAAAATTTAGTCTATGCTGCAGAAACCACAACATGAAGTGATCAGAAGCACTCTTTTAATGTTGGATGCACACACTGATTTCACATTTTTAGCTGCCAGTGTTAATATTCTCTGAGGAGAAAATAGACACAATTTCCCCTGGCACAAGGCCATGGATTGGGTTTTTTTCCCCCTCCTCATTGTTTTGTTTTGTTTTCCACACTTTAGACGTACAACAGGTCCTTGTAGGAAAACCACTATTCTAACCTAATCATGCTCACTGTGATAAAATAGCAAAAGGCAAATGTGGGGAGAGAATGACAAAACATATTTGCATAGTATGCCCTGCAGATTTTATTTAATTTAGGAAGAAAGGCCTATGAGGCTGACTGTATTGTCAAAACCTGTAAATACAAAAGTGCCTTCGGTATTTCTCAAAGTGTTAACTAATCCTTTGGATTCAGACGTAAAGTCAGATTGATAAAATCAGTGTTCATAGCCTTTGGAGGGTGTGAGTAAACTATATTACCTTGAAAAGAGTCTCAGTTACTTCATTAGAAAAAACACCTCATCCTGCTCTGGACTTCTCAAACGCAGTTGGAAAAAACTTGTGTTGTAAAGTCTAAAATAAATATTCACAGAGAGAAATAATAATAATTTTTTGACCTTCAGTGAAAAGTCCCAAGCGCTTTCAAAAACCACTGGATTACAACCAATCTCTCCTTCCAGATTTAAAACCCCAGTGTATTACATCCATATAACCTATATGCGAAATAGTTCATTCAGTGTTTTCTCCTACCTTGGTTGATCCAAGTATCTCACTTCAATATATATTCAAAGAGCTTTCTATAATATGCATGTGATTTAAACATAAAATTATCTAAATGTTTACTGGAACAAAACAGATCAACATGGATACTATCCAGATCAGACACATAATTTCCAGACTCACTAAAACCTACTATTTATCAAAGAAGAAATGGAGCAAAACAGCTTCAGATGGGAAAAGCAAGTTAAAAAACAGGCCAGAAAACATTAAGGGTGTTTACCTCAGATGTGAAAGGTTGCCTTACAGTGTCAGGAGATGCAGTCTATCTTCTCCCTGCAGACATCACTGAGTGTCCTGGCCTCCCACTGCCCATCCCACAGAGCAAGTGGAAGCAAGCCAGTAAATGGATTCCACAGGTTCAGGTGACAGCTCAGACAATTTGTGCAGCCAAAGCTGAACTGGAGTTGAAGCTGGCCAGAAATGCAGGGGACTATAAAAAGAGTTTTTGCAATGGCAATAAACAGTATAGAAATATCACTGGCCTGCTACATGATGAAACTCACAAATAGGAACACAGACAAGACAGAGGTATTTAATGCTTTCTTTGCCTCTGTCTTCAACATGAATGATGGACCAAGGGGGTCTCACCACCCTGAGCTGGAGGACCATGACTGCAAGAATAATCAACTCCCAGCTGCCCCTGAAATTGTGCAGGATCTGCTACTCAAGCTAGATTCCTTACAAATCTCTGAGCCCTGATGGGATTCAACACAGAACCCTCAAAGAGCTGGGTGATATAATCACAAAACCTCTCTCAATGATTTTTTAGCAGCCATGGAAATCTGGAGAGGTCCCAGCTGACTGGAAGCTGGTGAACATTGCCTTGATTTTCAACAAGGGCTAGAAGGAGGACCCCAGAAACTACAGGCCTGTCAGTCTCACTTCAGTGCCTGGTAAACATATGGAGAAGATTATTCTGGGAAGTATTGAAAAACACCTGATAGACAAGGCTGTCACTGGTCACAGCCAGCACGACTTCATGAGAGCAAAGTCCTGCTTATCCAATCTGATTTCCTGTTGTGACAAGAAATCACAAGGTAACCCACCTAGCTGATCAAGGGAAGCCAGTTGATGTAATCCTTTTGGATTTCAGTAAAGCTTTCAATACTGTCTCTCACAGGATCCTTCAGGACAAACTGTCCAGCACCCAGCTGAATAAACACATAATGCGGTGAGTGAGCCATTTGCTCATGGATCAAGCACAGAAAGTAATAGTGAATGGGGTAACATCAGAGAGGTGACCTGTCACTAGTGGGGTTTCTCAGGGCTTCATCCCGGGCCCTGTGCTCTTCAACATCTTCATAAATTACACGGACACAGGACTGGAAAGGATACTCAGCAAGTTTGCAGACAACACAAAACTGGGAGGAGCTGTTGACTCTCTTGAAGGCATGGAGGCCCTGCAGAGAGACCTCAACAAGTTAGAGGGCTGAGCAATCAATGACAATAAGAAGTTCAACAAGGCTCAGGAGAGCCAGCCGTGTCCTTGGGGGCACCAGGGGCAGCATCGCCATCTGGTTGAGGAAGGGGATTTTCCTGCTCTGCTCTGCACTGGGGCAGCCTCACCTTGAATATTGTGTACAGTTTGGGGTACTACAATATAAGAAAGACACTAAGCCATTAGAGAGTGCCCGAATGAGGGCAATGAAGATAGTGAAGAGCCTGGGGGGGGGAAGCCGATGAGAAGCAGCTGAGGTCACTTGGTCTGTTCAGCCTGGGGGAGACTGAGGGGAGACCTCACTGCAGTTACAACTTCCTCCTGACGGGAAGAGGAGGGGCAGACACTGATCTCTTCTCTGTGGTGACCTGAGGGAATGGCCTGAAGTTGTGTCAGAGGAGGTTTAGTTTGGATATTAGAAAGTTTTTCACCCAGAGGGTGGTTGGGCCCTGAAACAGGCTGCCCAGAGAAGCAGTCCCAGCACCAAGCCTGACAGAGTTCAAGAAACATTTGGATGGTACTCCCAGGCACATGGTATAACTCTTGGGGATGGTCCTGTGCAGAGCTTGTTAATCCTTGCGGGTCCCTTCCAACACAGCATATTCTGTGTGATTCTGTGTGATTTCAGACATGCCCATGGTGATGAGACAAATCCAGTGAGATCAGACAGGGTCAGCAACAGGACAGGGGTGGCCAGGCTGAGCCAGGTCAGGCTAGGCAGTGGCCCAGCTGTGAGGCAACAGGAACTCAAGTGTGGACCAGCACTAGGTCTTCAGCTTAGAGCAGCTCCCACACAGGTCAAGCAACAAGATTGCTGTCTAGCCTTATCACAGGATAAAATGAGCCATCAGAGATAGAAAATCTACCACTGAAGACTAGGTTACCTCTGTCCAAGACTGAAAGTTTTCAAACAGACATGCATTATTTTTACAACTGGTAATATATAAGTTAATAAAGAGGTGAGGATGCATACGGCAACCTTAGGAGTCAACCTGCCGTTCTTGGGTCCAATTTACAAGCTTTACTAATTTAAGAATACATAAAATCCTTCAAATAAGAAAATTACTCTTTCTAGGGAAATTCAACCCCTGAAACTGAATTTTATTCTCAGTTCATATAATAAATTAATACAAAAGTTACAGATCTCTTATCAGATTTTAACCCATTTGATCAGATAAAATCAATCACTTATTCTTCTATGCACTCACACAAAGATTAGATATTCTTTCCTTCTCCTATTTGTTCCCACCCTCTCTTCTCTTTTCCTCCACCCCAAACTGCCTGAGATAATTTTTTTGGATTTATGCCTTGGTCTCAGAAACATTACAGTTTTAATTTGTCACACAGTCTTTACATAAAGTCATCTTAGGAACATGCTATTTACACTAGTCAGACATGATTTCTCAAAAGAAAGTTTTCCTCTTCAGTAGGTGTTCAGTAACCATGTGAGTGCATGTCTTCATATGCTGAACTTCTTGCATGAAAACAAATTAGCAAATGTGTGCAAAATTAAAAGGTCAAGAATTACAATATTTTATTATTCTTTCTCCCAGCATTAGACTTATTAGATTTCAGCATACTGCTATAGCCCTGATAGTTCTAACTTTCAAAATAATAACTGAAGAACCTTTGAGGAAATTAGGCAACCTAAACATGGAGGTGTCTCATGCCCCTGAACTTTTACCCTCACGCAACTGCTAGATTCACCTTCTTCCTTTCCATTTTGACACTATCAACAGGGGCACCAGCTAGACAGCCATGGATTTTGTCAGCATTATAAAATGATTGCAATTCCTGTCTCAATATATTCCTCTTTTCTTGCATATCCAAAAGCATGAAGAGTCATACTGTGGGCTATTAAGTGGTGTACCTGGCCCACAGTGGGAAGAGGAATACCAAGCAGAAAGACATTACATTCAATTAATTAAATGGACTAAGCAAGAGATATAGCCAGGTACCCTTGGTCAGGCTGAAGTACAAACCACTGACAATGGCGTCATGTTATACCTGTCCAACAGTTTCAGGTATTGTCCTCTCAGTTTTTGGTCTATAGCTCACAACACAGCTCATTACCCTTAGGTCTTGCTTGCACTGGCTTACCACACTCAGAACATTTGCTTTGCTTTCAGTTCATGGCTAAGAAATGGCTGCCATACATATCATTTGGCACATTAGATTTATAGTAATGAAATTTATAGTAATAAACAATGCAGTTTTCAAACACTGGTTGCCACTTGATATCTCAATTTCAGTTGTTTTCTTTAACTTTGCCATGTAAATTTTTGGTATTTGTTTCCAATTTTTATTCCAAAACATGAAAGGTTAGCTTTCAAAAATTGTGTGGAACTTGGGATTCATCTTAGCTGTAATGTTTGCTGCAGTGAACGAGCCCATTAACACTTGTGGACTTGATCTATAATTCCTTACAGGCTGCTTCCAGGGCAGGAATCAGACCAACACAGTAACTATGACTCACAGCTACCTGTACATTCAAGACAATTTTCTGATCACCAGAGGATATTTCCTAATAGCCATATTACTTTGAATGCTGGAATATCAAGTTATTATGGACAAGTAAGTTTGAATACTGACTGGTGTTTCTGCTGTCAGAAATATGGAAAAAAATTCTTCCAAATCCTCAGGAAAAAGTAAGTTAAAATGCTAAGCTATATAAAATACAGCCTGAACACAAAGAGAAGAGTTATTATTTTCAGGTTAATAAGCTGTTGTGGAACTATAAGGGGCAGCAGATGGCAAAACAACAGGAAAAAACACCCATCTATATTTTTCTTAGATTCGGCCTCAGTCACTGAGCTAGAGATTCAACTGAACATTACTCTGTGTACTCAATATATGCAGAGTATTTAATAAATTATAGCATGCCAGCTTTCCTGACTGATGCTCAAACTTCTAGCTTAAGCATTAGTGTTTTCCATTTAGGGCACTAATGCTTTGCATATGTTGATGTTGGTTTTATTTGGAAAATGCTACATTGCATTAATATTCCGTCTCCTTTTCTCGTACATATCCCCAAAGTATTATTACACAAACGAAGAGACCAAAAATGAATTGAAACAAGAAGTGTCTGCTAGCTCTGTAGCAGTAACACATTTTTTTTTTAATCTATGGAGCAAAGAAAAGCACCATTTGGTGCAGCTGTCAGATGGGTCTAAACCCTGTGTTAAAATTTATAACCTGCCTTTGGAGATAAGTACTTCAGGAGTAGAGATGCTTTTTTTACAAGTGGAAACTTCCTTTAGAAACATGTCTATATAAAATAAGCTTTTCAGTTAAGCAATGAATAAACTGACACACCATGCAGTCTGAAGAACACCAGTATTGCTTCTTCTTCTGGACACACCCTAACCTAGCATTTGATGATGGAAAACCTCCAAGATATCTTTCCAAATATAGTATTGAACATAACAGAAAGTACACCTATCTTCATTGTATGAAATTAGAAAGGATCCTCAGTGATAATTTCACCAGTAAGTGTCTTACTTCTTTTGAAAACATAAGATTCCTAAAAAACCTCAGATATGAAGGCACTATAAATAGTTTTGAGATGTACTTGTATGATCAAGTGAAGAGAGCACCTGTGTGCAAGCCAGAACAGCTACTGGACAACAGAGAAATTTTATCATCTTGTCTCATTTGCAAAAGTATGAATCTTTAACATATATCTTACCACAAATACTACACCATAAATATATTCCACGTATATATTTTTAACCAAGGTCTGTTTTTCTAGCACCAGAAAAATTGTGGTTGACAGTCATTATGGAGGTCAACAACTACAGCAGCCATTAGCAAAAGCAGTACCCTTTATTTTTTTTAAGACTATCTATTAGATACTATCTATATTTATTATCTGTATATATAGATATAGATAGAAGGATATTTAGGGCTATCTATTAGACACTATTATTATACTATCTATTAGAAACCATGTACCAGGAGCAAAGAGATTCAACTAAGTTGATACTCATAATACAGTAGAAAGGGAGACCAGGTTAAGTCCTGTCTGCAGAATACCCAAGGGCCTTACCATGAGATCTGCTCTGATAAGAGCAAGAAAATCCCAGCAAGTCCTTCCAGCAACTTTCAGAACTGAACTTTTCTTTTCTGCTTATGTACCATGCAAGATAGGACATTAAATACGAAGAACGGTTTCACAATATTCTAAGGAGGGTTCAGAAAGATGCCTGTATTTTAAACTCTTTGCTTCCTCACTATTTGGTCACTATGTGACAAAGCATGATGACCTAGCTTTCACAGATAGTAGTTTTATCATTCCTCATCATGTCTGAACCCACAATGATCATTGAGGTATAGCAAGGGTTAACTGCTTCCTAAATGATGGGGAGACAGGAGCCAAATGAGATAAAAAGGTTAGCAGGGCAGGGCCCCCTCAGAGATGGAACAGATCCAGAGATCATGGCCAGGTTCAACCAAGAGTGCAAATCAGCAGAAAGGTTCATAGCAATAAGGCAGGACCGAGGTCAAATCAGGAAAACAATCTGCAGGTCAGAAGCAATTAAGGGTAATCAGGGTGACATATTGTCCAAATACCACAGAGCAGGCTCAGAAGGACAAGATAAGTCAAGCTAGGAGGTCAGTCCCTGGGTTAGGGCCCAGGTCAAGAGGATCTGTGTTTAGGCACAGAAGTGGCTCAGCTAGTTAGCAACCAACACCCTGACAGCACAGCTCAGACAGAGACTGAAGTCTCAGGACAGAGCCAACATGGATCCCTTGGGTTTATGGGCAGAGATGTTGATGGAGGCCCCAGGTGAGGCTGGTCTTGGCTATAAGAGCATGAGAGTGCACTCAAGCCTCTAGCATGGATGATCTTGGCCATCTGCTCATGATTTGAAGGTAACCTAAAAATCTGTGATGATAACACAATTATATTGCCAATGCAAAAGAGATTCTTCAAACCTTCCTTGGGAGAACCAACCTGGAGTTTATCTTTACCACTCAAAGAAAAACACAATCAGGGCAATTTTCAATTAAAGTCAAAAGTAGGGGTTTTTTTAGATTTATTTTTTTTTTAAGTTTAAAACATAAAGAACCTTCAATGTATAGTTTTGGCTGTGCTAAAAAAACACAGAAAAGAGGAGATTAATACAATTCAGATAAGCATTAGACTTAATAGGCTAAATGAGAACATGTAAAATAGAATCATTTTTGACAGATATAAGTTTTCAAGCTCCAAGCCATATATTAACTAGTAAATGAGAGAAGCTAAAAAGTTCATTCCATTATGATCCACTTTTCAGAGCAGGCATAATCAGAAATGAGCACTTGAAAAATAAAGAGAGAAAACAAAGAGCCCTCTTCAGTTTGTAAAAGGAACAACTTATTTGCAATACAAACTATTCTCATACTGAAAGGCATTTATAGTTTCCCTCTCCTACTTACCGTCATTATAACTACAGATATTTTTTGCATAGTGCATATATATAAACCCCACAGTTCAGATGCCCAAATTAATTGCTAGTCCAAAAGTCAGGAATTTCTCTTTGTGGATCTAGCGTTCAGTCTGTGTCTTATTTCGTCATTTGTGCAATAGCATGTGCAATAGCATTAATAACATCTTTCTAGTTCACAGTATAATAAATATGTCAATGAATGTGATGGATGGAGATATTAAAGAATTTAGGGCACATGATAAATAATGGTTGGATTAGGATTCAGCAAAGCAGATGCAGACCTACAGTGATTCAATTTTCAATCATTATCTTACTGACCCCTTTCTACCTACAATACAAAAAACTCTTATAATTTTCAACAAGGGGTTTAAGTTCAGGGAATCATAAAATGTTCAACCTTAGGAAGATACAGGTGCCTGGACACTATGTTGAGTGGGAGCACTGACCTGCAGCAGCATAGGAAGGCTCTGCAGAGGGATCTGAGCAGGCTGGATTGATGGGCCTACTGGCCTGTACCAGAAATAGTGTGGTGAGCAGGACCAGAAGAGTGATCATCCCCCTATAATTGGCAGTTTTGAGGCCACACCTCAAATATTGTGTTCAGTTTTGGGCCCCTCACTGCAAAAAAGGCATTTCCAGAGCACGTCCAGAGGAAAATGGAGGTGGTGAAGGGTCTGGAGCAGAGGTCTGGCAAGGAAGGGCTGAGGGAGCTGGGTTTGTTTAGCCTGAAGAAAAGGAGGTTCAGAGGACAACTTAACATTCTCTACAACTACCTGAAAGGAGGTTATAGCAAGGTGGGTGTCAGCCTCTTCTCCCAGGCAACTAGCGACAGGACAAGAGGTCGTGGCCTCAAACTGCACCAGGGTTGGACATCAAGAATAATTTTTTCACAGAAAGTGTGGTTACGCATAAGAATGGGCTGCCCAGGGAGGTGATGGAATCACCATCCCTGGAAGAGTTCAAGAAATGACTGGACATGGCACCTAGTGCTGTGGTCTATTGACAAGGTGGTGATGAGTCAAAGGTTGAACTTGATCTCAGAGGCCTTTTCCAACCTAAATGATGCTGTGTGATTCTGTGTGTGATGGGCTGCAAAGTACCTTAAGAAATTGGTCTTGATCCCAATACTGACTTCATCAACAGCCTACCTGGTTGGACTTTTAGTCAGTTCCTTAACTCACTTCACAATGTAGACTCCTGCAGAAATACAGCTCACTCTTCTTTGGCACACCATCCATAAACTGTTGAAATAGATAGTTCTGATGAGCTGGTATTAGATTTTATTTATGTTCCATGCTTGGAGTTACGCGTTCTCAAAGTCACCCTCTTAATTACAAGAAATAAGAAGACTCTGCTTTTGCAATACATTTGTACTCCCCTTAATGGCTCACCAGCCTCCATGCTAAACCGATAGTCTTATTTGCATAAGTAGAGAAGCAAGAAGTGCAAGGAGACAGATGGGTGAACATTAATTAAAGTTTATAAGGCTGGGGAAAAAAAGGCATTTTAAAATTTCTAAAACCCTCTTCCCAAACAACCTTTTCCTATTCACATTATAATATAATGCTAGAAGACATAACATTCTAATTGCATAAGGAGCTACAAGCTTTATGTTAAGCATTTCTTGAGAGATAAGGACAGAGAGATGCTGAGACAATTGCAGCTCAGCTGCTCCAGATATTGTCAGAGGGCAAAAGTAACTTCTTACATGATAGAAACCTCTTATACCCAGAAAACTACGCTATTTAAACTTGCTATCAGGTGGAGATCCCAACCAAAACTTACCAAATAGCAGAATTGCAAAGCTATTACTGAAAATCAGATCTAATTCCAGATGAGATACCATAAACATAGCTATAAATAGTAAAGGCTAGGATGTCAATGTAAAATCTTATTGCCCACAGTTTCCATGTACATTATGGCAAACAGTTAGGATTACTGTGAAGCTTTTTCTCACTGTCAAATTAAGCACAGCACAGCAGCTGTGATGCTGAACATACTCCATACGTTATCTCAGAACACAGCTGCTTCAATATCAGGTACAACTAAACACCACATCTACTTCAGCTCCAAAAACTGCAGAGCGTCCCTCCTGAACATGACTAATTGTGCTATAAATGTGCTGGGCTGCATTTCCTCTATAAAGTCAGGCAATATGTTGAAAGACTACACTAATTATGTCAATATAGAGCATCTACTGTACTAGAATATGCACTAGATATTGGCACATTAATGTTTTGCTGATATTACTGCATTCTGGTACAATTGTTTTATAACCCTTCGTTAAATACTTCATTACATACTTCAATATGAAAAGGGCAGCTTTTGCATGATTTGAAGTTGACGGCAGCATAAGACAGGTGAAAGAACAGACTTGAAATGAGAATACATTTTTCCACAATTTTCAGGCCTCATTTCTTTTTTAGGTAAGATGCACAGGATCTAGAACTGCTTAACTGTATAAAAAAAAGTTATATCATTGATATACAATAGGATGTTATTTTATTCAAACTCAGTAGTAACTCAATAAACCTGTTCACATGTAAATGAGTAAAGCCTAAAGTTCTATAAATTTTGCTGTGAATTAATTGACAGTGTTCCTGTAATAACTTTGAAAAGTCAAAAAATTGGAAATGTCCCTTCCAGCTCAGCATATTTGTGGTGGTTTAGTTTTCTTGGTTTTGGTCTAGGCCTTCCCAGGTAACAGGGTCATAACTAAGGAAGTATTCCACACCATTCCTTCAGGGAATCAGGGGTATATAAGACAAGGAAGAAGGTTTCCTCTCTCTCTCTTCCTTTCGGGTGTTTGGAGGACGTCAGGTCTCAGAGTATCGGCTCAGCTCTTATCTGTATGAGGTGAGGCCTGTCTGAGACACTGGTGTTCCAGCTGCACAGAGGTGGAGAAACTGCTTCTCTTGAGGGGAGTTTGGTGAGAATTTATTGTGTTAGTTACTTATTGAGCTTTTCCCTGAGTGTATGAATGTGTGTACCTGTTTTGTTTTGGTTTTACCCATTTTTGTCCCTTTTATCCCTCTCCCTTTTTTTCCTTTTCCCTTTTGGGGTGGATTTGGAGTTCTTGTTCTGTTATATTCATAGTGTTTGATTGTATATAATTGTAATATATATGAATATATATAAATATATACTTTTACTACAATTGTCTTTGGGTACTTTTTTTTCCCTTCTGTCTTGGGAGGGGGGGAATCTGTGTGGCCAGCAGCTGGGTTTGGCAGGAAGCCAACCCAAACCTCCACAATATTCTATGATTCTGTCATTAAGGGTCCACACCACTTCTACTGAGTAGACCAGCTATTGATATTAAAAAGGTAAAATACAGTTTTAAAAAAAATATGAGGGGAAAAAAAATTTAAAAAAAAAAAACAGGAAAAATGTAATAAGAGGGACAAAAGAAGAAAATAAAAGCAAAAATCACCATGGAAGGGAGAGGGAGATGGAGAATAGAAGTTTTCATATTTTAGTTAGGTGGATTCTTAAGCTCAGGGAAATTGATAGATTTCTTCTGAATGGGTAGGAACCATTTAAAGAATTGGAATTCCATATGTATTTCATCTTTATTACTCTTGAAAAAAAAAAATGCTAGGCAAAATATTTTAGAAACACATTGTTTCTTTCCTTTTAGTCATCACATTTTCATTACATGAAAAATGTATCTCCCCTCAAAAAGAACAATGAATTCTTTTATCTGGCAAGAATGTATAGAGATATAAAAATTATGTTCATGTGTGTGTGCATGTATTCATGCCTGGTATATGCAAATAACCTATGGGCTTGTACTCAAGAGTCAACTAGTAAAAAAAATAAATCAAGGAAAAATAATTTAGACATGAAGTTTACTGTTGAAGCACAATAGATTTCCTGAAATCTCAACTAAGTCTCTATTGCAGTGGAGAACTTTATCAAGCTTGATCCCCCACTTTAGCCAAGAAGCAGATGAGGCAGAGCTCCTAGACAACTGCATGGCTTCCCATTCTAGTGCAACAGAGTCTGTCTTCCACACTCCAGGGAGAACATGGAGACCTGGCTACCCAGAACTGTGCACACAGGAAACATGGTACCAAGGAAAGGCACAAAAATGTTTGGCTGTGATTTCTTGAAAGTTCATTGACGTGAATGTGATTTCATGACACAGTTTCAATTTTAGTCTACAGTGGTTCCCAACAGAAAATGTTGATGAAGACTGGATGATGAAACAACAAATGGCACTAGTTGAAACACACAGATTTGCATGAGGTCTATGGATGCTGGTTCACAGTGTAAAAATTCAGGTAGAAATATTAGTTTAAGGAAAGTGGAATAGACATTGTAATCATTTTCTAACACTAAGCACCTTTAATCTCTAAAACACATAGAACTTTTACTGGACCAAATGAAATACTAATTTCTTATGTACCATTTCTTGTCTTAGACTCCCTACTGCCCTTTAGCTATCTACAGTATTATGGTAGTCATCCTTACTTCAATCATACATTCTCAGACTGAGAAGTCTTCTCTAAAATTTGCAGCCTTCATTTTCAGCTGCAGTGTCAATCCTACTCTAAACACATCTCCTTCCCTTTTCCTTTTTTTTTTTTTTTTTTTTTTCCCCACTGGGATATCTCAGCAAACTTTCTCTGTTAGACTTTCACATTCTTACATCAACTTTTCATGTATTCATTTTTTGGAAGACTCTCCTACTCCCGTAAAACAGTAATTCTCTGCATTTAGTCTGAATAAAAATAGCTGGCATATAGCCATGCCATTACTCCTTTTAGGCAACAGCTCTTTGGGTTTCAACAGTCTTCCAAACTCCATACCATGTAACCTGTTTCCTGTCTCCTGAACACAAGACATAAGGGGCAAAAATATGACAAAATAATAATAGTGGATTGACATACAATGTCAGAGATGATTCCCAGACTGTTCACAGATTGATTCCCCAGTCTATACCTCAATAGAGAAAAAGAAAGATGCGGACAAAAACATTACTATATTTTTGTACTTTTGCTTTAGATAAAGAAAAACAAACAAAAAAACAAAACTCAAAAAACCCAAGACAATTAACTTCATATTTTTGAAAACTGTTGTACTTACTGTAAAGGTTACACAGTAGGACTCAGACTGTCAAATTTCAAGCCTCTCAGAAGATAATGGCTGAGTTATATACCCTCCCCACAGGAGATGGTTAGTGTTATAATGGAACCAAGCACCACTTACTCCAGAAATACTAGCAGTCAGATTTTTATGTGACTTGTTTCTATATAATAATAATATAGAAAATACAGGCATTTTACATAGTGGGCAGAAAAACTAGAGGAGAGTGGAGGTGGTAAATCAAAAGATAGGAATAAATTCCAAAGTGCTATCCATTCACTGGAGCACAAATGCAGCTGACATAGTATGAGGAAGATTATCAGGTGTTTATCTGTCTCAAATGTTAGAAATTGCACATAAAAGAATGTTTTGATTTGACTCAGAAGATGCTGCAGTCAAACTGATCCTCTAGCAGCTGTAGCACCCGTAGCACCTGGGAATATAAATCACAAGATGCCCAGTGGAACTGGGATTTGAAATTAAGATGGAACAGTTCAGAAAAGAGCAGTCTGTGCAGCTCTGAGCTGTTTATATCTGCATGACTACCATGGAGGACGAGGTGGGAGGGGGAATAAAAAAGGTTTACACAAACCACACAGAGAGGAGCTGCTTTTCCCCCTATATTCCCTGATAATAAACTTAAAAAAAATACTTTGTTTAACAATACTGTTATACCTTGCAACAATTGAATGTGGGTGCCTTATTTAAGCCTTCATCCAGATTATTCACTATAAAATCAACAGCGAAGCCAGAGAATATGAGCTCATCAGTTGATGTGAAAGCTGAAAATGAGAATGTCCGGATAAATGTTTCAACATTTTTCACAAATGTTAGACAATCACACACATAAATTTATAAAAGAGAACACAGCCATAATTTGAGAGTATCCAGAATTATCCTATAGCTATGTATAGTTTAGTGGTTTGATATCTCGTAGACACATCTGTTAAACAAACAGAGGTAGAGTAAAAAAAAAAACAAAAAACAAAAAAAACCCCCAAAAGAACACGTATTGCTAACAGGCTTTTGAAGACAACTTTTTTAACATATAAAAAATATGAGGAAGTTCTGAACTGAAATCTGCAACAAGAAAACAAAAAGTTATTTTCTATAAAATTCCTCAAGAGATGCTGAGCCTGCAGATTCCAGTGTTGACATAACTTGCGGGTGGTTTTTAGAACAGGTTGCACCATTTGCTTTCTCATTACAGAGGCAATCTAAAGAACCCCTGTCATCCTGAAAGAGTAGAAAAATTTAAGCCTTTAAGCATTCCACTTTGTCCCAGCCTACAGCTGGATGTATATTTGAAGGTAAAATAATAAATGCTGTACACAACAATCCTTACGCACCCTCAAGGAATAAAAAGTTCCATATGAAAGTAAAGGATTGTTTTGCTTGTCTGAAATGAGCTAAGAAAGATAATGACTGGTCCCATTTAGAAAATGAGATGTGAAAAACTGAGAGAGGCTCTGGATCATATGAGTTCTAATGCTTCTGCTATTATGTCTTTTTATGATTGAAGCACTACTGTTTGATGAAGCATTTTCTTCTAAATGACACTATTGAAGACATTAATGAAGCAGCAGACCTAGTGAGTTAAATTAACATCTTTAACTTCCAAAAGTGATAATCATTAATATTAATTAGGACACTGAAAGCATAATAACTAACACTAAAGAATCCAAAATAACACAAAATTTAGCAGTTGTTTATCTGAATGACAGTGAGGCAAAGAAACACCAGGAAAATATCTCTTTGTTTATGCCCAGTTAATTTGCATTGTGACAAATTGTAGTCACTTGTCTGTTCCAAACACTGTCCATCTCAGCTTGCTGAACCTGATTGGGAGGGTTGGTCCTGAGCAAGCTCTTATTTATCTAAAATTATTAAAATGGAAGGTATTTAAAGCCTATCACACACACACACACACACACACACATTTGTTTTTAAGTTTACAAATAAAAATAAACACGGGATTACATTAAAATCCAAAATTATTATGAACACCCAATTAAATTCTTAGTTTCTTAATTATAATTAACTTCCATTCTCTTAATGACTACTTGTTTATTTAAGGTATTAAATATAATTTTATCTCCTTTTTACCAAAACTTACTTTTTAATAGTTGATGCCACGAAAATACAAACATCTGGAAAATAATAGCATTGGCAATTTAAGACCACAGTAGAACAGAATGGGAAGACACATTCATACACAGATATTTGCATATAAAATTTTCTATGCACACACACACGATGTTTTAAATACATTGGACAGATCTATCATCATCACTATAAAAGCTTTCTATCCCTGGAAAATTCAAATAATCTGATATTTGAAGTTAGAGATTATAGTGAGCCAATCAAACACTATTTTAATACAGAGATATCCACTTTATCTTTGTTATATTTCAAAATGTTATTCATTATATTTTGAAGATATAAACTGAAGAGGGAATATACTACTTGATTGCTTCTAAATTTTGAGGAGGATCCAATGCAGAGTTCAAACTAAAACAAAAAAATTATTTTACCTATTCAGTATTCTAGACAATAAATGTTAGTCATATAAACTTGAAAAGTTCTAGAAAGTATCAATATATTTGATTTGTTGTGTGATGAGAGAATTTTTTTAATTCATTTGCTCTTCTCTGAACTTTAGGTTTTATTTGGTGTACTCTGCATATTTTACTCTACTGTCCTAATTACTAGGTATTTTTAGCAGATAGGAGATTTGTGTTCACTGCCATGACAGTGACACAAAGGAAAACCAATAAACACACTAAGGTTTTCAAGATAAGAGATTTCACAAGGTACAGTATGACTGCCACAAAGGAAATTACTATCCTGACTAAACTAGATTCTCTGCAGCCTTATATCCCTGAAGCAGTGTAAATCATGCAAAAGCATATACAGGGTCAGAAAAACCTGTAAAGCTGATGCTATCACACTGTCCCTGCTCCCACCCTGCCCCATATGCCAGTGTTACCCTGTGCTGCTATCCACAGGCTCACCCCAGTCTGCACACTTCAGTACCTACACACCTGCTGCTCTTGACATCCTTTGTGAACGTAAACTCCTTTTTCTCATTAAATGGGATGGAGATAAATGCTCTCCTCCTTTTAAGTGAGCAATGAAATTAAAAAAAATTGATGTTAAAATACAAAACTACTACAGCCAAAATGATAACCACCCATGCAGACTGAAGCCCTCCACTCCCACTACATCTATTCAGCTTGACAAATTGCTTTATCTGCTTAAGTAACCCACAGATTTAATTTCGGTTGGAACATTCAGTTAACACTCCGGTCCTTCACTCGTCTACCCATCCCTTCCTGACTACAAGAAACATTCAGTTAACACTCCGGTCCTTCACTCGTCTACCCATCCCTTCCTGACTACAAGACTATAATTTTTAGTTTCAAGACTACTCATTTTAAGCTTGTCCTAGCATATTGCTTAAATGTTAAATTCATTATCCACTTCAGATTATGAAAACTCTATCAAAACTCTAGCACATCTTCCAGTTGGGGTACAGTGCAAGGATCTCATACACAGCTTTTACCCCAAGGCTGTTCCCATTCCTTACATGACCCTATCAGAGTCTCTTGAAGACAATTCTACGTCAATCCAACTGCTGCCTCCCAGATTACAAAACCCTGAGTAGTCACAGCCTAAAGTGGATCCAGACAGTGTACATTATATTTATTTTGTGAAATAACAGTAATTGCTGTTACATTATTACCAGCACTTCTGAGTTGCCAGGCATAGAATTTATGGAGATTTTTATGGTTTTCTACCTGCCCATTATATGGGTCTTTTCTATTTGAGCTGGAAGAATTCTCAGGGAGAAGGGAAATTCAGTTCCAATACACAAGTAGGATAGAAAATTATGAATATCTAGACCATGCAATTTTAGAAGCATAAGACTACACATACAAGCAGCTATTACTGTTTGTATATGTAAATTTTAAATAATAGCCCCACAAAGTGTAGTGTCCAAAAGAGACCCATGCAGATGTTAACCAGACTAAGAGGGGAAGCCATATGAGGTCTGAGGTCACTTGGTTTGTTCAGCCTGGAGGAGACTGAAGGGAGAGATCTCATCGCCATCTCCAGTTTCCTCATGAGGGGTAGTGGGGCAGGAGGAGCTGATCTCTTCTCTCTGATGACCAGCAATAGGAAACAAGGGAACAGCATGAAGCTGTGTCAGGGGAGGTTTAGGTCGGATATTAGGAAAATGTTCTTCAATCAAAGGGTGGTCAGGCACTGGAACAGGCTCCCTAGGGAAGTAGTCACAGTTCTTTGGACTCTTAGGCACATGGTGTGATTCTTGGGGCTGTCCTGTGCAGGGCCAGGAGTTGGACTTGATGATTCTTATAGGTCCCTCCCATTCAGTATATTCTATGACTCTATAATTCTAAGTACAATTGCTATCTGCTTTGTCTACTGGCACGAGTTGGTCCTGAGAACCCATGTGAAGAGCTACAGATATTCTGAAAATGCAAAAGCTTCTCTAAAGCTTTACTGTCTCACTTGGCTTTATAGTGTTTGAAAGTAAATTTCTTACATATCAAAGTTCTTCCTTTCAAGCTGGCCCTTTACACGGGCTCATAAAACTCCCATTTTAGTTTGTACAAACCAAACGGAGAGAATCTGTTGTGTCTTCATCCAATTACCTTTCTCCCAGTGAAGAATTAATATTGTAGAAAATTCCTTCAGCTTGTAAGTCCACATATACACTAAAAGTCCACCATACACTAAAAAAAAAAATAAATCAATCCTATACTGGAAAAAGGACAGTTTTTTTCAAAACTATTTCTCACTGACTTCTGTGATTCTTTGTTAAGGTTGTTTGTCCTGTGTAACACAGTAAGAGATAAAATTCCACAACTATAATGAGCCATAGAAAGAGAACTGAAGAAATCAAAAATGATTGCAATATCCTAAATATCAATTGTAATGGCATACATATCCTATATAAGAATGAAAAAAAAGGAATTCCTAATATACAATTTCCAGATAACCCTAAAAATGGAACCATACATTGCCTGGAAGGAAGAGAAGAAATAAAATACCCAAAAAAAAAACATCGTCACAATTAAAAAAAAAAAAAAAAAAAAAAAGACAGCCCTACTAGCATATTAATTTGATAGTCATAATAAATTGAACTGACATGATTAAATTTCATTCTGATCTTAAACACAGAGAGAAACTTAAACCTAAAGATATTAGTAGGATACATCAACAAATCATTTAGAAGAATTTCATTCCAGTGAAACATGTTACCATATTGTCTCCCCTTGGATTTTAGTTCTAACCATTTAAAAACTGAACTCTGCAACTACAGAAGTGAAAGAAGAGGAGGAGGAAAAAAACCTTCCTGACCTCATAAAATGACAAAGAAAGCTCTGAAGCTTAAAATTAACACAAATAAAAGTAAAAATTAGAGGCTGGCATGATTTCTTTCAACACCCTTTAGATATACTCAAATACAGATATACATCAGATATCAATACGTTCATATTACTTATGCCAGAAGGTTTTTGACCTATATACATAGGCTTATTTCCCGCTTCACCTTTACACCATTTAGTTGCTCTGACTCCAATACACTTTAGAAATCATTTTAGAACATCATGTCTTATTGCAGACCTCCTTCAAATCTATTCTCAATTTATTTATGACCATTAAATAATAATTTCTTTGGTTCTAATCTTTTAACATAATTTTCTCTAAATATATTGGAGAGGGAGAATAATCACCTTTTCTCAGCTTCAGCTGGATTACACTACAGAGGCTATGTCTTCTCATGTTCTCTAAACATCACAATAGCTCTCCCTACTCTGAGTACATTTGAAATCACATTATTTCTTCTTAGAATAGTATCTGATGTGTCACCCTACATATGGCTTAATAAACAATGGCAGTAGTATCCCACTAAGGCTGCTAATTCTCACTTAATGCCTTCTAGAACCGGCTTGGTCATTTCCCGGCTACCTAACACTGTCAGCAGATAGTCATTCTCTGACCGATACATTCAGATCCTCCCACCACCTCCAGATGGTAAATCCCCAAATTATACCTAAATTCATAGTAGATGCCTCTTCATGCCAGACTTTACTACTGGATTTTAATCTAGATCAATTATTCAGAACAAGATCTCCCTCTGTTTTTCACTATTGAGTGATACAATCAATCTGTGCCTAATTACAGTTCTCACACTTTTCAATGCATCCTTGTCCAAGAAATAATTTATCTTATTTAAAAAAGATATTCATATTTTTGCCTCCAATTATGAACCAGAAAAAGAAGTGCAAGTTTTATTTTATTACCATTATTTATCTGTCCATTAATAATAAGTCATGGCTCATTCTTATTAGAACTACTTGTGCATTCATATATATGCATTTGCCTGTACTTATATATATTTAAAAAGGCCAACCACATGAACAGATACAATTCTTTCATCTTGAAGGTGAAACATAGTATCTGTTTAACAACTTCCTATGAAACTTAAAAAAGTGGCTCCAAATGATATTTTAAAATTCAAATTACTGAAGAGGAAAACATGCTTCTGAGCATTAAAATTAATTAGAAATTGAAACAATCAAAAATGCATAAAATAATTTTTAAGCAGTATCTAGTATTGTTTTCACATTACTGTGTTTTTAAGCAATGTCTCTTTTGTCCTTTTGAGTATTTGGGCAACTCTTAGGAGGTCAACAAAATGTTCTGTATCATTCAGCAATTATTAGATCAGCCTCAAGTTAGAAATGTCAATAAACCTTTTCATAACATTTGGAATGAAAATGAATGCAAAGAGCATATCTATGGAAAATGGTGAAACATAACACTCCAAAAGTAGCAGCTCCTTTCAATAGTGTTATTGGGACTAATGATATTTTTCTATGAAAAAAAATATCCTTTCAAAAGCAATCAGCTCTACTAACTATTTAACAGAATGACTGGGAACTAATCAATCAGAGTGCACCAAAAAAATGACATGCTACATGATTTTGACACAGATGACGTCGATTCATGAACAAAACAATTCAATGCACTTAGCACAGCCAATGAGATTGGGGGAGTGGCTGCTCTTCTGTCTGGCACATGTTGGCACATGTTCAAAAAAGGACTATATTACTATGACATTTACCGAAGAGCCACTGTAAGGAAGGTCTTAATTCAGAAGTACACAGGCGTAAGAACCAAATTTCCAGAACTGTTATATGCATGAACTGAAAAACCTGTAGTTATTTTGTACCAGATTTCCAGTGCACTTTACATCCTCTCCTAACAAATCAGTTTCTTAATACATAATTTATTATTATTCTCAAGAGTCTTACCAAATGGGGTATGATGTCTGCATCAAAGTGGGGTGCTGAACACGTGCCAAGGAAGGCAGCAAAAGAACTACTTTATCATTTCAGCACTTCAGCCTTCTATTATGATTGCATTGGCACCTTTCCTAATGTAAAAGTGAATTTAATCTGCAGCAATGCTATATGGAAGGTGTGCTGTATGAACCTTGAATTTTAATGTAAAAAATTCTGGATAATTTTTCGCACACAATATGGAAATTAGTGAACTTCATGCACTTGGCTCCTTCTAAATCTGAAAATGTCACAGATCTGCATGAAGAGTTGAGCAATTCTGAAAATTAGTAATCATCACATATGGACATAAGATATTCCTAGTGAGTTAGTGATTTCAGGTTAGTGACTTCAGGTATAGGAGATGTTTAAATCTGCATCAAACCTGAATCCTTTCAAAGTCACCTAACACCCAACGCTCAAGAGAAGAAAGACAGTATAAATACAAATGCAAGATTCTTCCACTTTCCCTTACTTAATCCACTGTTTTTCAACATGTTGACCACTGGAGTATAAAGTCTTGAGGCCAATGGCTTAACTCTCACTTGTCTCCATGAGTCTCTGTATGACCTGTTTCAGCTTTGTCCTCTCCTCTTATGGAGACTAAGAGAGCCTGCAGGAAAACTAGCACTTCAAAAGTTTTAATACGACTACATGGTTGTAATTCCATTTTACAATTGCCATACTTTTCCTTCTATTCTTCTGCCCCAGTCACATTCTTCTTTACTTTGCCTTCTAGACTGCCTCATTCCCCTCTATCATAGTTAGGTTATCACCTATGTTACAAGATACATGACAGGCCTATGCTATAGAAAATACCATAATACTTAAAATGCCCAGTGGACCAAATTTTCTATCCTAGCACCCTGGCTCAGATCATCCTAAAGTTAATGAGATTTATTAACAGGTCAGTTGACATAATAACTAGAAAGCCATATAAAATTAAATCTCACAGATTTCTGTAAATAAATGGTTGCACTACATTCCAGATCAACAACTTTCCTATTGCTTCAGTCTCCAGTTGCCTTGTCAACTTAGCCTCTCTGCCTGCCCCAGATAGTTGTGCTATGCACATTCCTTTGAAGCCATCACAGCAGCAGTTTTGCAAAACAGGTTATCTCCACAGTTTTCAGCAGGCTGCAGCATTTAGGAACTCCTTCTTCCAGGAGACTATCTCAATAGGTATCTTAGACTACAGTTATATCTCCGGAAATGGAAGATCAGAGAAGTAGTTTGTTTTATCATTCTTAGTTCCCAAGGCAAGGCTTTTCACTAACAACTCTCCAAAACAGAATTAGATGCATAGCAGAGGTATATCCCTCCTGTTATTCTTTTCATCCTAAACAAGGCAATCCTGAAAGATGAATCAACTTGCATAGCAGATAGCAGGTATGATGCTTGAACTACCTTATGGCCTTTTAAGATCCAGCCTGGTGAGTCACTTGTATCATTTCAGAAGCACATCTTTAAATATTTCATCAGCAAAGGCAAAGCAACAACAAAAAAAAAACCCAAACACAAAAAACACCAAAACCCCCAACAAACAAACAAAAAGTCCCAGATTTTTTTGTTCAGGTTGTGTTTTTATTTTTTTCTTCTTCTACCTGAAGAACTAGCATTTTAACAAAAGAAGCCAGCAGGAAAAGGATGTTACTGAAATATGTGTATATGTCTGTACATAAAGAAAGCAAATCATAGGTTATCAGCTTGGATATGCCACGCTTCATCTGATCATTGCTAGATGTGAGCAATGAAAACAGAGTTAATGTTCCATAGAGAAAACAGAAGTGACAGTAATGCCCAGGAATGGACTTTTACACAAAGAACTCACTGGAAAAGCTCAAATGTCAAGTGTAACAGAAGTTTACATTACTTCAGGTTTTTGACTTATGCCCCATGTTTCCTTTTTTTCTATGCATAGAAACATACAGAGTAACACAATTTAAAATCTGGGTTTAGCATAGCACTTTGCTTTTAATGATTACCTGTACAGTCAGTCATCAGGATTCCCAATGTGTGTGAAAATTCCCTGAAGAAAATAACTCTTACTCTGTCACCTTCACAGGCAGCGCAGTGCCTCGAGGATGGTCAGATCATAGTACAAGGAAAAATCCAACTGGTCCAGATATTTGTTTAATGCTACTTGCCTGAAGTAGAGAGGGGGTAAATTCCAAAGTAGTTTTCTAGACTCTGCCTACTTCCTGCTGGAAGAGAATTTGTATTTAAAGCTTCACTGAATCCCTGCAGCAAAGCTTGTACTCAGTTTCCCCAAATGTTTCATGTATTACCAAGCCTCTCCCATCTGCCCTAATACAGTCTGTTTCTTTATGAGACCCATTAACATATTTTTAAAAACTGGGATCTGTAAACAAAATCGTGGTTCATAACATAGAAAATAGATCTGGAAGCAAAGACATTTTCTGAATTAAACTAGAATGAAGAAAAAACCCCCAAACCAAACAAAAACAAACCACCAAACAACCAAAAATCAAAACAACTCCTGCACAAAATAAAACAAAATGAGGATTCTCCATAAGCTGAATTATACTTATTTACCACACAGAAGTGTGTAACTATGGCTAGGGTGGTGGGCTTGCAAACTGCAAAATATAGCAGAATTTAATGTTTATTCCTAAGATCTATTAGAAATCACAGGCCTGATTTTCAGAGGTACTGAGCCTGTCTCTTCCATTTACTTCACCCTGGGATGTGTGTACTCTGTCAACTCTCCTGGGAATCAAAACCCAGTAACTTTGCATGATATCAATGGCCAGATTCTCAGCCTTCAAAGGAAGTACACTGATTTATATTGGCTGAGGATATGTCACTCATGCTGTGTTTCTGGATTCTACAACCTCTCTGCTTACATTAAAACAAATAAAAATAAAAAAAAAATAGATAAGTAAATGAGAAAAAATGGACAATAGATTAAAATAGACAAATTAGACTATCACAGGACTGCTCCCTCCCATACACTCCTTCCCATCCTCTTCTGAAACTCGTGCTTCATTCTTCATGCTGGCTTCTTTATTTGCCTTTGGCAGGCTGCCATTGTCAACTCCTTCTTACTCCCTGGTTTCCAAATGCAGTCAGCCTGACTGGACACAAGCTGACTGCGGGACATTCAAAGCCTTTGCACTGAAATTCTCAGTTCCTTGATCTAGACGCACATCTATGCAGACTGGCAGTGAACAGAATCAGTTAAATCAGCTATACTGTATCACATAATTTATTACTCGACTTCATGATACTGAAATACCAGATTTTTGAAGGTCACTGTTCATGTACGCTTCATAACATTCAGACATTTTACCTGAGAAGAATGTTTCCCTGTCTGACAACGCTTGAATCTACATAGCATTTTTTTGCTTTTGGAATTATACAGCTTGTCAGTAGGTTTACCTTTTAACCTATGAAAATTTGTCTCAGAGCAACATAGCATGATGTGGAAACAATTAAGATATTGTCCACTGGATGTCTACAGAGGTTTTCCAGCATCTGATAATGAGGTTACATAATTGAATAATTGCAAGAAACTACTAAGAACATGCAATTTTGATGCAATGTACTTCAATCTCAAACTGATAGTTTGGGAAATTCCCCACAGTATCACAAGGGACACTATTCTATACTCATGACCCTCTACAAAACTCATTCCTCCATTTGTAAGAATTTTATAACTCAGAAAATATATGGCATTGAATTCTGAAAGTATGAAGTTTCAGGTGTGTAGGGAGAAATTCTTAATTCTAGTTCAGATTTATTGTTCTCGCTTCTGGAAATGAGATGAATGCAGA
>JAWWTY010000156.1:21340636-21396805 GCA_035222235.1 Margarornis squamiger
ACACAAAAGAAAATCATTCCACATACCATGAAAAGAAAAGTTGTAAAGAGAGTTTTTAAAGAAGTTAGCTATGAAGACATCTGTGAGAAAGTCATTGAAAGCATTGCCTAGTAGGAAAACAAAATCCACCTGGGAGATAAAAAAAAAAAAAATAAAAATTAAGAAGCAACTTCATGCTAGCAAGAAAAGTTGCATTTTCAAAAGTAGTCTATTATAATTTGAAAGGCAGGGGTAATTTTTTTCAAGGACAAACAAGCATATATTTGACAGAGAGACACAATACAGTAATTGAATTCCAAATAAAGGTTAGGATGGCAAATCAAATCATTTGCCAGAATTATGATTACAAATGTTCTTCAAACTATTTTTTCCCCAAAATCTCTGCATAACACAGACATGAACAGGAACATTTTCATATTTCTCTATATAAATGCATGGGCTACACATCCATTAATATGCATTTTTCCAAAGTAAATTACAATAGATAAGTAAGTTAGTAGGTTAATAAGTGTTAGATTGGCAAAGACAGCAATTGAATATCTGAATTATCTGAATTATCAGTGTAGAGAATAGTTAATAGTCATGCTGTACTTTCTTCTGCCTACATGTCTTAACACTTGTGCAGCTGCACCAACAACATGATTTTATTTACATTCTCACCTTCTGAACATAGTCCTAAAAGTTAAGTGCATGCTAATTATACTTAAGAGTTAACTTGATCACAAAAATAACTTTTGTCATATGAATATCCATCATTCAGAACATGGAGTAGTCACCACTACCATTGCAAAACAATAATAAATATATATATATAATTTATCCATAACACTATCCGTATGTACAAATATAGGAACTGATCTCCTGAAATGCTTAGTGCCGTAGATTCTATTGACTTTCAGTTTTCAGGAATTCAACAGTGCTGGAAATCAGATCAATGCCTCCAAAGTATTACCTCCTAAGACGAGTATATCCTTCTAGAGAAGCAAACATTGACTCAAGCTAGGAAAAAATTCTTTCTCTACTTCACTCACAAGCCCTTATACTCCCTGATCCAAATTGAATCCTTTTTTACAGTTAAAGAAATACATGAGTCTACTGAGGTTTTACTGACCCAATAGGCTCTAAAAAAACCCTTGATGATTTTTTGGCATTTGCTATCACTTGTGACCTTTATTTTCTAAGAAGGATTATCATTACCTCCTTGCACTCTATATTTCCCTACAGGATATCACCAGCCATATGTCAGCCTTGCTCAGGGGTTCTCATACACAGCTCGAACAATTCTACATGTATTTCTGGTGTTCACTGAAAAGTATGCACATTTCTTTCTGTATTAATTCCTATTTTTTCAGTTAAATGTGGACTTCTAACATGCAGTTAAACACACAGTAACTTACATAAAACACAGAAACCTGTTACTATCAATAATTTAAGAGTGCTTAATTTCCTTTAAATCACACAGTAAGCCAGATATGTGAATTAAGACAGTAAAAGATAATACTTTTTAAAGACCTTGAAACTAATCATTTGTTTATATACCATTTTGTGTGATGTTCTTATGATAATGCACTTAACCATGAAACTTTGATCTTCATTCATCCTCTTCACTTTGCTCATTAATTCATCTTCACAGTCCATACTACTGCCTCAGAAACCCCTGCAGAGCTCAATATTCATTATTTTTATTTCAGTAAGCCTCACCCTCTATCCCATGATGTAGGAAATATTCACTGCTGAGTCTTTAAATTTTGGTATCCCATAATTTTGCAGTGTTGGAAATACGAAGTTTTTTGGGGAAAAAAAGAGAAAATAAATAAGAAATCCCATATTAAAAAAGAAAGCAATTATCCATTTAAAGTGATTTATCAAGGATCATGAATGGCAAAACATCTATATGTGGGTAGGTAAGAGAAACAATAGTCATAAAATTGTTTTGCTACTTGATGTGTTACATTCCAAGAGGGTGCCTGGTATCATACTTATGTTGAATCGCATGGTTTACTTCTTCGTTGGGTGTTTTGGGTTTTGGGTTTTGGGTTTGGTTTTTGTTGTTTGTTTGTTTTTTGGTTTTTGGTTTTTGTTTTTTTTTTAATTGTGGTGAAAGAGTTGTAAATTAAAGAAATTATTATTAAGAACTGTACAAGTTTAATCAGTATATTCAGTAACTTTAGCAGTACTGATCATTTTCCTAAGCAATGTTATTTATTTCCTGGCAAATGCAAACTTGGGAGGACTCTTCCATAATAACAATGACATTTCCTTCCACAGGGAATTTGAAACTGTTGGGAGATTTTCAGTGTAATATTTGATCAGCAACATAATGATGTAGCTTCACGTGGAAGCTACCTGTGGTGGCAGGAGGAAAGGTGAAGAGAAACAGTCACTTGAGTCACAAAGTTGTTTACTTAAACAATATAGGCAATATAGTTCACAGCACAGTCCAGGCAATATAGTCCACACCTTGAATTAGAAGTAGAGCTGTCCATAAACTTCCTAGCCTTAGGGAAGACACAATACTCACAGATTTATGCTAAATATTCCGGACACTATGGAAAATGAGCAAAATTATTCCTATGTATTTCAACTGGAATTGTGCTTAATTTTTTACTTGTGAAAATGTCCTCTTTGTGCATATATTAAAAACAGGATCCAAAGAAAAAAAGATTGATTAAAAATACTGATGTTTATGGTAGTCCTGTCATCCTAATTATTTTCTTCCAAAATAATTAATTTTAATATTTAAAAGACATCCTTTAATCCAACATATATTTACATACTGAGAGGCATTTCTGTCATCTTTTAAATACTATTATTATAGCCCCACTTTTAATTTAAAATGATAGGAAGTGAAATATGACAGTAAAAGTAGTAAGCTAGCCCCCAAGTAGGAAGCAGAACCATCTTTCTGCAGATGAACAGTAAGAAGGACTTGTCATCAGCTGCAAGAGTTTGTATTACCTTCCTACATACCTTTACCCGTTGATGGCAAGTCAATGCTTTTAGGACTAACTCTGAGCAGTTTCAGGCAATTCTTCATTCTGGAATAACAACTTCTCCTCTTGAATGTCACATAAGATCACATAAAAACTCCTTAATTCAAAAGGGTTTCAAATATTTTAAAATATATTTGCCCTAGCTTTTTGCTTGTGACATTTGACTTCTGTCTTTTGCATTTTTTGCCCTCCCCCATTAGTCTCACAGTAATTAATCTCTTCCTCCTTCTGAGTATGAGAAGTTACAGAGGACCGGTAACCACTAATATTGAAATTTTTAATATTTCTCACCTAAGAATAAAAGCTGTTACCAAATCATCTGTTGCTTTGAAATTTCATTGGTCAGTTTGAAAACCTTATGCAGGAAGGACAGTTTTCCAAGAGGTTCAGGATATACGGATTTATGACTGCAAGGCTACTGTTTTCATAGATTTTTCAAGCATCTTTCAGCATAGTACATCATCAATCTTTTCCTTCTGGAGCACATTAAAGTCTAAATATTGACAACATTTTTCATTATTTTATAGTTGTGGATTTTGAGGACCATACAATCTGGATTATAAAGTCACAAAGATACAAAGTGTTGAGCCATTATTTTCAATTGTTTTGTACTTAAAGGCTGCAGAACCTGCAAGCATAGTATCTGCTTTTCTCACAGTGCATCCTAGTCCTTGGGAAAAGCTCCAAGGAAATTTTGCTGATGCAGATGACAAATTGTGAGAGGACAAAGGTTCGGCAGGTTCAATTTATTACCCAAGGTGAGTATAAAATTTTTGAAAATAAATGCTATTGATATATATATCACCTGTTAGTGGTTTATAACAGCTGTTATTTGGAACGTTTGCTTTCTACTCTCTCAAAAAAGGCTGGTCAAAAGACTTTGAGAAGCTGTGTAGAATTTGACCCGTACTAGCAAAATTACTAAAGTACATGTATTTATCTCCTTAGGTGATGGAAGGTATAGCTCAGTTTAAGGGTTTTCTGAGACATATTTGAAAATATTTGCCCCACTGTAAATAAATTTTAGATAGGTCAAGTCTTTCAGAAGGGAGTGCATTTTACCTAAATTGCTTCCTGTTCCAAAGATATGAAAATTTTCAAGTTTTCAGCCTTGCATTTGCTTGTTACACCTGATGAAGAAGATAAACTTACTTTTTGCTGTTAAGTCTTTTATGGAGAGATTGTTGCTAAAGTACATGTAATGCACCTGAAAGATTTTTCATTAACCCTGTCATAAGCCCCAATTTCTGTGTCCATTACAACAAAATGTGTTTAAACACTATGATATTATTTAAACATCTATGAAAACAATGCCAACATCATAACAAATGTATTTACTGCACAGTACTTTAAATGCTATAGGTTTGTCCAATTCATGTCCAATATTAGATGATGAGGTTTTGTTGATCCTGAAAAACCTGCAAACCTACCATTTGAGCTGAAGAGGAAAAGAAAAGGTTAACTGCTGCAATACATCCCTGCATCATCATGACAAGCTGTGGTGGGTTGACACTCGCTTGATGCCAGATGCCCCTAAAGCCTTTCTATCACTCCTGTCCAAATCTGGACAGGTGGATCTCTGGTCCATTGTGGGCTGCAGGGGCACAGCCAGCCTCACTATGGGCTGCACCATGGTCTGCAGGGAAATCTCTGCTCTGGTACTTGGAGTACCTCCTCCCTCTCCTTCATTGACTTTGTGGTCTGCAGAGCTCCTTCCTTCATGTATTCTCACTCCCCTCTTCTCACTGCTGCTGCGGTTGTCTTTTTTTTATCCCCCTTTAAAAATGTTATCTCAGAGGCACTGTCACCATGGATGAGGGGTCAGTGGCGTGTCTGTCTTGGAGCCAACTGGCACTGGCTCCATCAGACACAGAGGAAGCTTCTGGCACCTTCTTACAGAAGCCACCCCTGTAGCCCTCTCACTACCAAATACTTGCCATGCAAACCAAATACACAAGCCTGTGAATTTCTCATTTTATTCAGAAGATAATAGTACTTAGATAATATAAACACCATATATGGTATTTGTACTTCCTCAAGCATTATAAAACCCATGTATTTCAAGCAGACATTTATGGAATGTCAATGTTAATTCATACAAAACAGTTCTCTTCTGCAATAAAAAAGGAATCTCAAACCATATTTAGAAAATATTTCTGTAAGTATAAGACTGATGATGGTACTACCTGTACCCAGACAGACATACAATCTGAGGAATATTATATATTAATCAAAAATCTTCCTGATACGACCACTCAGCCAATAGTATGCCAAAAACCCCAAAAACCTGAAGCTCTAAGACATATATAAATAATTGAGCAGAATGCCACCCTACAGGTGATAGACAGACTAGAGATAGGAATTCTCAAAGACAAGTGGAAGTAACAGAATAAATACCTATAGGACAAAGTTAGTTTTAACTCTTTTTTTTTTTTCTATGAGGGAGAGAAAGAAAGCCTAACTATCAATTCAGACAGGTCTAGATCTATCCTACTTTCACATTTATGAGACTTGGAAAATTTAAAATTCTTCAGTTTGCCTTTCAATGAATACTACCTAATGCAAACTTATTCAAATTTAGCTCATCGCTATCACTGCAAGTTCTCCAACGGTATTGCATCAACACACCAAAAACTTTTACAAAACACCTCCTAACAGTTTTCAAAACATGGCATTCATCATTGCCCATTAATTCCTAATAGTGTTACCAGAGAATATAGTAACATTCTAGTATAAGGCATACTAAAAACCACTTCTCAGTAAAATGATTTTCTATATATTTGAAAATACCAAAAAGAAAACAAATCATTCTTTAGAAGAAAATAATGTTCTTCCTTGATTTATAAAGACTGTGGGTCTTTTGTGGGGGGGGTCGGGGGGAGAAAAGATAATTTTAAAAAAAAAAAGTCCCGATAGTCTCATAATATCATTCTTTCTAATTTTGTCAGGGTTTTTTTTTGGTTTGGTTTGGGTTTTTTTGGTTCCTCCAACACCAAAAGGTTTCAAAATCCATTTAATTATATGAAAAGTGAAAAAGTAAAATTCCCATTCCAGTGCTGGTAGCCATTAGAATTCTTTTTTCACCATCATGATTGTACAAGAATATGCAACAAAGTGAAAAATCAGACTGAGAGCTCTTTGATACCCTAAATTTCTCTCATGACTGAGTATTCCTCTGTACAAATACAAAATACAAGATTGTGCTCACATCAATACATGTTGATGTTCTAATAAAAGGCTCTATGACTGCTGTACCCCACATGCCTTGGACTGCACACAGACTTTCTTATTATTAATGAATAATACTTAGCTTTGCTTTATCCATTAAGCACAAACAAACATGACTACAAGACTGACATAGATGAGTCACAAGAAATTCATTCCCTATAATTCTCTGTCAATGGAGAGGTTGTCAATTGAGATCTGTTCTAAAAATTGTTCAGCAATCACTCATTTAAACACTTCTTTTTTCTTATACAACCACATGTGAATATAAAAAAATTATACACCAACAGCCAAGAATAAAGTTTGGAAAGAACGTAATAGTGGATCTTATTACACACACAGTATTAATGAATGAAAGAACGGAAGGAAAGTAATGTTCAGTTTACCTGTCTTCAGTAATTCATGGCAAAGTCAATTGTCCTTCATGCCAAAGTGTAGTGTATTTATTTTCTCAAATGGTGTGCTGTATCTTAGGATATATCCATATTAACAATCTCCATTGCACAGTCCTTTTTCCTGGCAACCTGTGTGTGTTGAGGGGAAAAAAGATAACATTTCATGGTGTGGTGCATCTCATACTGACAGAGCATGAGATTATCATGTACTTTAGAATGAACATGCTTAGAAATCTCATGATTAATTATGAAATAACCCCTAAAATGCAAGCAGTTAAAATTTATTAGGTAGACCATCTAAAACATACAAACTACAAACATGGAAAAGGAAAGAGAATCCATCTGGTTTTGAGTAGAGGCTGTATTCTGTTCTGCTTATCTTCATCAACAATAATTTTAATAATAATGTGGAACTTGTTCTTGAGACACCACAGAGTGGGTAGTCTATGCTACAGCCATTATCTCATTTATCAGACAAAATATTTGCCAATGTGCATTGTATCACAAGTCAATGACAAAGAAAAATCATTATCCTTTCCTGAACTGCATACATTGAAATGCAGCTGGTTATTTTGGGTTTGAGTTTTTTTCAATGTTTACAGCATTTTATAGTATTTGGCAGGAACTGTACATTCAACAATGCCAAATGTACAATACTAGGGAGCACCTGAGAACTTGGGTAGTCTTTGTTTACAAACTCTGTCTGACACAGCAGAGCTACTTCCTGACATGAGTTAAATGCCAGGTACCACTATGACATAAATAAATCTTCCCTACTATCTGCAGATCTGAACATTATGGGCTTTTTTAATCCTTTAGGACACGCTTTTCATCAGTCAGCTTTCACTGAGTTTTATATATGTATTACAGACATTAATGGCTACTTTTATATTTTATTAATCTGGAACTACATCATGTTATTCCACTGAAGAACACCAAAATTCTAAGGCAGGTGTGCACCATGTTAATTTTGCACATGATGTAGCTGTTCAAATACCTGGAAATGTAATTTATCTTTTGAATTAAAAAGCATCTGGTAGTAAATATGGTGATCCCTAATTAATCAACAGATCACAGATGTATGGCATATAACAAGTTCATGCCAAACACCAAATACTTCCACAGAAAATATGAAGTCACTTGAATTCCAGAAGGCTCATTTCTTCTATGGTTGAAGGCAATGTGTGAAGGAAAACTCAGCAACAAAAGTGTGATAACATTACCTTCTAACTAATACTGAGCTGAATTTGAGATATTGTAATATTTGCACTTTCTCTTGTATATCATATCTCATCAGTTACATGTATAATACTTCTGAATTACTTAAAAAGATGTATCTAGTTAATAGGCAGTATGGAAATAAAAGGGATGTTTTGATTACTTCCATCTTGTTTTCTCCAAACAGTGATTTTCTGTCCCAAAGATATATTATCGCTTGCTATCATTAGCTTATTGTGACCCAGTGGATTTATTAATTAACTGTAACTAAATTACTCTATTGTCATGTTCTTGTCTCTGCTGACTGCCTTCTGTGTATATAAGAAAGATTAACTTCAGTATGTAGAAAAGCAATAAACCATTATTTAAAATTTAACTGGAGGGGTCTAAGAGTTTCTCATCATCAGAACTTCCATTTGGGCACAGCTGTTAAAAACATATTCTTCCTCAAATTTATGGAATATAAAAAACAGAAACATACTGAATCTTATAGAGAAATATATTAATACAATATACAGGAAATAGAATATAAAAGTAAAAAAGTGTTATTCTTTAAAATGGGAAAAAACACTTTATACATACACCTACACCACTGATATATTATTCATCTTCCATAACAAATGAGAATAATCAGGGGACAAAAATAGGCACATGAGAGAAAAATGCATCAGACACATTCACAGTAACAGATTATGCCACAGCTTAATTTACTATTATATAAGGGAAAGCTAAAAAGACTACAGCTATTCTGAAACTTAATCACCAGGATCATTTGAAAACCTCCCTGTAGAAAGTGATTTTCCTCCTGTGCTGCATGAGACCAGAATTTGGCCCAATTGTACCATTAAAACTATGAGAACCACTCCATCAATGGAAAACAGGAGGTACATTTTGTCTTACAAATTACTATTACAAATTACAAATTACTAATTACTGAATTTTAAATGAACCTCAAATATTTTGCCTGTCATCGGCAGTTTATCCTTCACAAGGATGGACTCCCTCACAACATGAACTACCTCTGGCAGCAGTAGATGAATGGATCAGATGACATTCCAGTCTGCAACACTAGACCACATACTTTTCTTATTTGTACAAGGACAGTGAAAATTATTCTATAATTACAGAAATAAATGCCACTTTGTATTACCATGTTAAGGTGTTAGGGCGTTGAAGTGTTTCTTCAGTGAAAAACTTTGTTAATCTGTCCTGTCTTTTTTAATACTTCAGAAAATCAATTAGCAGCTAATAATAACCCAACTATACCAGTAGTTATTTGAGGTACTTTAACAACACCACAGAGTTCATACTCACATATGCGTTGTGTATGCTGGTAAGTATCACCATTCAGTTACTCTTCTGCTTTCAAACACATTTCAGGGAAATGGATATTGGAACAGGTGCTGATGACACAGGGTTTCTGACTACTGATGTGCAGTTTGTAATTGAGCCATGTGTTTAAAATGGGTCACCAAGGGTAGTAATAGGCACTTTGCTTAGAAAAGCACTGAGAATAAGGATTTTATCTTTTGGCCTATGTTTTCCATCAGTAAAATGGCAATAGTAATTCATCATACGCTTTATCTTTTTATGTGTAAACAATAGACAGAACTATTTATAAAATGCGTACAACAGTGATAACAACCTGATATGAATGTTTTCATAATAAAAGTAATAAAAATAGTAATCAGTAATCCTTTTATAGTTAAACAAGTATTACATTATAATTGCAATTGAGGAACTGCGTGGAGTATAAATACAATTACACATATGATTAATTAGGGAATAATCTTAATTCTGTATTGCGGAATCACTGACAGAATCTCTGAGGTTGGAAGGGACCTGTGAAGGCCATCTACTCCAAGGTTTCAAATACATCTATAATGTTTTGAGGATGTGCTAAAGTGAACATTAGTGGGTTGTTTTTTTTTCTCATATTGACCCTAACATCTCAGAATCTTATTTTCTGATCGTGTCCCTACAATACAATGGCCACTGATAAAGATCTTTCCTCTATTAACAGCACAGTAATTTCTTGTTTAAACACTTACCACATTCTATTGTATTTCAACAACCTGCTGGTGTCTCAAAACTTTAAATTTCAAATTCAGATTGGATTCTGCTTTCTGGTACTTTGACACTACATTCCATTTTCTCCTTTGAAAATACTATTTCTTAGTCTGATGTGATTTCTCTGTTTTCACAACAAAGACTACATATTTGGGAAAAGACAAGTTCTCTTGCCTGTTGCCATGTTGTATTTAAATAAGACCTTATTTTTACAGTCCTTCTCATCCCTCACAGAAATATCAAGATCAAATTATTTCACATTACAAATGTAAAAATTGGAAAAAAAATCCATGGTATTATTGTTTCCTGGTGAGTGGTGACTGAGACTGAATTATTTGGATTTGCTTTGCCCATGCATAATGCTATAGGAAAAAAAAAACCAAAAAAAAACCCAAAACAAAAGTATTCTGCAAGCTCATATAGTTATTCAGAATTTCCTAAATTATGTAATTTTTCAGTACATCATTCAGGGCAATTTTCTTGTTTTATGATGATTCTATGATGAAAAGAATCTGACTCCCAAACAGATTAGGTCAAAGTACCACATTGCAGGAATCTTAGGTTGGATTTATACTTGGGATTTTATCAAAATAACTCCATTTTCCCTACTAAGCCAATAAATCATACAAATTGTTGGTATAGCCACAGTTGCAGGACATGGCATAAAATGTGCACACCTATTTCTCTTACTTATTGCCTGGGAAAAAAAGATTAAAATGCCTCCTACGTTCTAATTCTGAGAGAGATTTCAAGTATACTCGGTGAAATTAATTGACTCAGCACTCAACCAGAGGATTTTAAAAAATGCTTTAAATAAGATTACTGTTTTCTTTCAAAAACATTCATGTATCACACAGACAAAATGCCTTGCATGCATAAACCACTATACAGCATTTGGGGATATAGTTTCCAGCCATGTAAAATGGATGGATTGACTGATTAATTAAAGACAGATTGATAAACTATTTCTTTATCACTTCATAGGGCACAGGCCACACTTTAGGAACTTTTTACAAGGATGTTTTCTTATTCTGTTATTGTTTTAAACTACCAAATTTATTTTGAGGTGGTGTTTCTCCATTTTCAGTGATAATGTAATGTCTCTCCTCTATAAAATCTTCACTACTTCCCCATTTTTAACAAAATAAAAAGTACTGTCAACACAATGGTAAATAACTTTCACTGCCATCAGCCACCCTTTTGCAGCTCATTCTCTAGTGTCTGGCTTTTAATGGAGACAGTAACACCCACGCAGAATGAACATTAGACAAGTGCACGTTGCAAGCAAATCAGAACAGGAACATGTCATACCTGTCTCACACAGGTGTAAAAAATTACATGCATTGCAAAGCAGAATGAAAATAGCTGTATTTAATTATGGGATACCCAGGATGCATTTGCTTCCAAAAGACACCAGCAGCAGGAGAGCCTCCCCCTCATCTTTGCAAGGGAAGTGGCATGGTCCAAAAAAAATGGGAAGGAGATCACCAGCTGATTCAGTGTGCCTTCTCTCAGGCACAAAAGGTTTCCTGAGAGGAAACCCTTCTCACTTCATGTTCAAATCTGTCCCTTCAGCTCCTAAATGTAACAGAAGCAGCTTGAGATGTGATAGCTTTGAGATAGGCTGGGAAACAGGACAGTGCAGCAGAAATTTTTGTTGGTTGTAAAGCTTTTATGTTTTATGTACACAGTTTGCACAAGATTTCAATGTAAAGACTACTCATATTTTAAGCCTTTGTGTAAACATTCCTAACTTTAACACTGCATTATATTGATCTAAGTCATTTTTAGTTGGCTTAAACTAAATCAAGATATGACACATCCTGGAACATAAATGTCTACACTGGGGCTTACACTGAAAGAACTGAAGCTATGAATCATTACAGGATTTCAGTACAGATTTATATCTGGACTTAAGTCATCTTCACATACTCCGTGACAGATGCTATTCACTTAAGAAGGGCAATACAGATTGGTGATAAGGGCAATTCCCTTACCACAGACAGGGAAAACAACTTCTGGACACAGTGAATAGACATATTATAATTATTATTTGAATATGCAGATAATGAAACTATTTTTCACACCATGATCGGCAAATTCCAATTATTTAATTTATCAAGACAGGACAATATTTAGCTTTAATCAGAAAAGTAATGGTTGTTAAACCAGAAAGATTTTACATTTCTTTTTAAAAAAGCTGTATATTTATTCATTAGCAATTGAACTATTTAAGTCACAGAATTTATTTGTATATACTTAGAATTCATAGACAACTAAAAACCTTAGTCCATATCTAATTCATATAAAAAAACCCTATCCTGTTCTCCTTAATATATGGACACTTAAATAAGTAACATCCTACAATCAGATTAGTCTTAGTTTATGGAATTGCTATTATATTTTACAAAAGTATTGGAAACAGAATTTGGAGCCTCACAGTAGGATGGTATTGTAAAAAGTATTGTATTATCCCTCCCTTAGTGTTTACTCAGAATTAAAGACAAGCTGATACACATTCTGCGATTTATGAATATAAGACAGGTTCCCATCCCTGAGAAAGTCAAAAGAAATCATGCCATCATTATTACTTCAATATGACTGAAATGAAAAATGAAACAAGCAAGCAAAAAGAAAAATACCTGAAAACCTATAGCCTAAGCTTTTACAGAAATATCTATCTCTTACTGTTCTTTGCAGGTTTACAGATTTAGTTCCTGATATTTCCTAGTAAAATCAATCCATATGGGCTAGAAATAGTACATATCAAGTAAACATGAGTCTATACCTCAGTTTTGTCAGAAACTTTTCATCCAGAGATCTCTAACTAGACAGAGCCAATATATCTATCTTCTATATGGGCATTTCACAGGCAGCTTTATACAGAAAGTTGCCATGTGGTTCTGATTATGATCAGTATAGTTTGATTTATTTCATTATATGCAGTTCAGAGTGCCATACCAAGGTACCTTCTTCAAATGCTGTCTTAGGTCATTTCACCCTCCAGAGACTCATTTCAATTAAAAGACATTTTTCACATCGTAAAATAACAGCAAATCCTTTTGGTGAAAGACCCCAGCTTTTTTATTATTAGTAGTAGTATTTATTTATTTCAGCAATAAGGCATCCCTGTAGGCTGCATATTAGGGTAAACAGAAGACAAAAGCTTGGCTTTTTTCCTGAGAAGCTACTTATTTACTTTTTTTTCCATCTCTTCACAGATCCATTTGTGAACAGAACCACCCCCACCAAGTATGTGAAAACACATATATGACCTCCTTTAATAAATTTAAATAAAAAAGTTACCAGACCAATAAAAAGAAAGGAAAAATTAGCACACAAACCATGACAACTACTACAATAGTTTCATATAGGAGAGTTTTCATCACTCCTTTGTCCTTGATTTTCGCCATGTGTGAATTATTATTTCAGTCATTTGTCACCTATTAATTCACAAGCTATGACCTATTACTATGACACAGATGAACTGAAGTGTGCTGGTTTTGGCGGGGATAGAGTTTTCACATTAGCTAGTAAGGGGCTGTGTTTGGATTTTTGCAAGAAGCAGTGTTGATAGCACAGAGACGTTTTCGTTACTGCCGAGCAGCACTTACACCAGCAAGGCATTTCGTTGTACAGAAAAAGCTGGGACGGGACGCAGACAGGGCAGCTGACCTCAAGTGACTAAAGGGACATTCCATACCAAATGGCATTTTGCTGAGTATATAAAGCTGGGGGCAGAAGAAGGAAGAAGAGGGGGGCACACGATCACAGTGATAGCATTTGTCTTCCCAAATAACATTTATGCAGGATAGAACACTGGGAAGTGAATGAATTCCTTGGTTTTGTTTACTTGCATGCACAGCTTCCACTTTATCCATGAAACTGTCTTTATCTCGACCCACATGTTTTCTCGCTGTTGCAATTCTCTTTCCCATGCTACCACGGAGTGGTGGGTGAGGGAGCAGCTGTGTGGTGCTTGGTTGCTGGCTTGGGTTTAAACACAATAGAAGCATGACCCTGAGATTAGCTCAGCTGGCCAGAGCCTCGTGCCAGCAATGCCAAGGTTGTGGATTTGATCCCTGTGGGGGCCATTTACTAAGGGTTGGACTTGATGATACTTGTGGGTCCCTTCCAACTCAAAATATTCTGTGATTCTGTAAGGATTACACATAACTGCCCTTGGAAAACTGAACCCGAGAAAAAGATCAGCATACTGTGCATCGATCCCTGCAGCAGTCAGCAGCAAATGAACACACATTGACCAATGAGTGGAATAATGGCTTTGTTGACAATCTGAAACTCAACCTCTGCAACTAAGTGGATAGAGAGCTATGACAACAAAAAAATCACTTCCCTATCACGTCTGTTTGCTGCTTTATATGATCACTCCCCATTAGGCACATATATGTCCAGATGGTCACAGATCAAGGATGGTATGCCACTTCTGATCATAGTAGTCTCTTTGCCCTTCTGTCCACAGATAGTACGAAAATACTCCACTCATTAGAAAAATACTTCTACTTTGTAAAATGCTGTAATAGTTTACTGTAATTATTAATATTAGTCACTCCTCTTCACCTCTTAATTAAATTCATATTAATATTAGTCACTCCTCTTCACCTCTTAATTAAATTCTGAAGAAGTCAGCAAATCCACAGCGGACTTATGGTCCCAATACATACTTGAAAATATTGCAAGGTCCCATAAGTATTATATAACTGCTGATATGCCAGTTGCACATGACTTTCCTAAATGCATACAGTGCATAAGAAGGAAAACAAGAATAAATTACTATCTGAGATGGCTGCTAAGAAAAAAAAGTGAGAAAATATTACATATACTTTCAGAGTGTAGATGGCAAAAAAAGACAAAGATATACATTTTTCCTATTCAAGCAAACTTGAATTAACCTTAAAGTTAACCTTGGTAGGACATTAGAAGTTTTATGAACTGTGTTAAAACACAGAACTCTGAAAGCAGCCAATTTTATTTTTTTTTAGAACTATCAATCAATAATGTAGTGACATGATCTTATATCACTGGAGTATTGAAAAAAACATATGTGGAGATGTGTTTACAACAGTGGAACGGGGGATAAAAATTTTAACTACACAATGCTTCCTTCCATTAATCAGGCATACAGGTGGCAGGGATATTTGGCGATGAAGTGACTGCGCTGTGCAGTCTGGATATCCACACAGGGAGCGTTATCTTTTAATGATTTAAAAGATCTTTAAGAGATCATTCTATCCTCCTAATTCATGCCTTTTTGGAATTTAAGTAGATTCAGCTGGAAAACAATAACTGTTTTATGACAATTAGCATGATTTCTGATTTGAACACAGCATAAGCCAAGTTCTCAGGAAAAAAAAAAAAAAGAAAAGAAAAAAAGGAAGATGAAAGATTTTTCTATAATCTATTATCACAGACACACATACATATATATGTATATATGTTTGACTATAGATGAATAAATATTAAAGCTACTCAAAAGAAGTGGGAACATGCTCCCAAGAGCTGCAGCTCTGGGAATTTTCAGAGAAAAATTATAAGATAAAAGTAATCCAAGATGCAGATATATGAAAAATGTAATACTATGCAATGTAGTTTGACTGAAGGTACATTATTCATCCCTAACATGACAGATATTTTTACTAGGAAAATAGCTGGTTTTTTCCATGCATATAAAGTCTGGTTATTTTATTTGTTTTCATTGATGTATCTGAAAAGGGAGAAAAGAAATAGGATGACATTTAATTGTACATCCAAGGTTTTTCACTCAGTGAGTAGAAAGGATTTACATTAAAAAAGCAATCTTATAAACTGTGCATGGAAGGATTAAGGTGAAAAGTGTAATGCTAATAGACAGTTACTGGATAACCAAGACAACATCCCCATAATGCATCAGGTAGTATTATTTGACTTTTAATGCAACTCTGCAAAACCTAATGTGGACTTCAGCAGATAACAATCCATGTGCAAGGAATATTAATTCAAACTGTGGAAGATAACAGGATCATCATCAAAAGAACAGAATCCAATCTCATAAGAGCAACTGGAAAATGCTTAGTTCATTTACTCTAGAAAAATGAAGGTTAAGAGAAGGTATGACTACAGACTACAAATATATTGGCTGGTTAAAAGTAGAAAGACACAGGGAACTTTTAATATAAAGGACATTGTCATAAAATCAAATGTGCGTACCCTAATGCATTTCTTAATAAAAATAGAAGACTTCTGAACATCAAAATGGTGCATTTTCTGTAATAGAATTACACTCAAAGAAGGGGGGACAACTGTCCTTTCTAATCTACAGTCAACTAAATTCAGGGAATTTTGTTTCTTGAGACAGGTTGAAGTGATTTTAAGAAAGGAAATATATGATGTGGTGGTCTTCTAGAAGAGGGAACCAGTGCCATGAAAGTGTATTACAACAAGAAAATCATAGTCTTAATTGGTTTTAAACAGTAAGAGAAACACATTGAATATAGTTTATTCTCCCTTGTTTCCCTTTAACATATTCCACTGGGGATGAAAATCACCAACCAATTGATAACAAACTTTTCCACACACTACTGAGTACAATGATCAGTGTTTAGCATTTTAAATTCTGGAATCGATGCTGACAATATCACTGAGTCAAATATTATGACTAGATATCTAAATGCTGAATAACTGCATGACTAAATACATCTGTGTTCATTAAGGCTAAATCAATGATAATCAAAATTCTTGTTTTTGCAGCAAACAAACTGCTACTAGAATTATGGAGAATTTTTGATCTTCACAAGTTCTTCTGTTTTCATACAGCATTATGTGTTATCAGGTCTGTTGCAGGACTTGTTTTGAGAGATCAGATATGATGAGTGGAACTGAATTAGAGACTGAGATGTGAATCTGTGTCTGAAATGACAGTCACACACTTTTACTATATTTTCTATGTTTTTTTTTAGGTGGTTTAATGTGAAGATAATGAGCAGAATTTAACATGTTATTACCTAAACTTGAATCATTGCTTATACATACCTAGAAATAGTGCTACAAAATGACACTTAGACAAAAAAGCATAACAAGGGCATCTCCAGTGTCACACTGAAACACTTTGGTTATATCTAACCCATTATCTATTTATTGCACAGATCCGTATGTATCACAGGATGACTCACAGAGCTAAAATAATAATTTTAAAAATATCTGAATTTCATGCTGGATTGACAGCCCTGGAGACTTAATTTTTTTCTTCATCCACAGTGCAGAAACAATGTAAGTAGCTGCATTACTAGTTCTTTCTCATCACTACCCACTTGGAGAGACTATTGTTAAAGGTAAAAGATTTCTTAATTTTACATGACAATACCTACAGCCTTGAGTCATCTATTGCCTCTTTTGAAGGGTTGATAAGCACCTGCGTTTCAAACTGACTTTCAAAGAAATTAAGGGCAACTTGAATCGGTGGAAAGAGGAAAGACAAGTTCTCGTTGTACTGAAGTGAAGCACCTCAGATTCTAGGATCCTAAATTAGCAGTCATTCAAATAATTGCTATTAAATACGTAATAGTCCAAATTCGGGGGAAAACATAAGATTTTTGAAAACATACTGCAGTAAAAGAAACTGATTATATATTTTTATAATGATGTAGAGAAAGACTTAAATACCAGAATATATATTTTATCAGTATTAGTTCAACTAACGAATCACCTAGATGGAATTTTTAACGCGGGCAATTTCTTCCTAACTGTTAAGCGACTAAGAGACTGTGGATCAAAACTTTACTAAAAATTCCAGTGAGATCAAAAGGAACATAAGAAATAATAGCAGTGAAAGCAACTTTAAGCCCAACTTCAATCACCTAATGCAACAAAAAATCACAAGTTTTCTGTAATTTTAACAATACAGGCTGAAGCCTCCTCTCCTTGGCAACTGTGCTAATGTCAAAGTACCATTCAGTTAGGTAAATGATCTGGCATCACTCTCTTAAAACTGTGGACATCAAAATATTTTGAAGATCTTTATCTCAAAAGCAGGAAGTGTATTATTAGTAAAAGTTACATACAGAAAATGCTATCATATTTATCTATTTTAAGATTAAACTTTGATTAATGTAAATCCTTCAAAAGTGTACACCTACATAGATTCAAAAATATATGGTATTACCTTTCTGTAAAAAGGTCTAATAAAGATTCTGACTGCCCCTGTGGAAAATATGAAATTATTTAATTATAATAATCCAAATTACCTAAATAGAATAGTTTCTGTTTCAAAGACGCACTTGTGTAGTGCTGAGAAACTCAGTAAATTCAATTACCAGTAATGTACAGCTGTCATGGTTCCTTTCCAAATCATGCTATTATAATAAAGTTCTTAGATTATTTTCCTGTAGAGCATTATTAATATTACATATTATACAGAAGAAAAGCTTAGAATAATCTTAAAGATCTATTTACCTATTACCATGTTTTTAGACATTTAGTTTCAAATAAAATAAACATTAATGGAATCATAACCATGTCTTGAGTTGGTTCAAAACAAAAGAACTTCTGAAAAAAATTAGAAACATGCAATAATTACTAAAAACCAAAACCAATCAAGAGATATATGAATGCCAACAATCCAGCAGAATGTTCCTATAAAACAAAAATTGAATCTATAAAGATTTTCTGGCAAGAGTTCACATTTTTATAATGACCAAGGTACACAAGCAGGATTCATTTAATGTTAAAGGACTTTAGCAACCTAAAGTCATTGTACACTATTCATATTAGACTTCAAGGCAGACTCATATTCTTCATAGAAAAAAAAAAGTCAGTCTTCCTGTAATAATTATGTCCATATAAGCTCACGTTCATATGTCTACAGAAACATGGTTTCATGTATAAAAGTTTGCATTACACTGACAGAGAAGCCTGTAAGATCTTAGTCACTTCTAATGGATGAAGAACAAAAGCAGATTCTCTTTTCACAATGGCAGAGACTCTGAAGCAGAAGTGAAAAAGACATGAGAATGAAATATTATTAACTCACCAAATACTGCCATATGTTTGTATTTAAAATTACACTTTGACACAGAAAAGCTTTAGTCAATATTAAGGTAAGGTCAAACTTGATCAGAAAACTAAATGGTACCTGTTTGGCTTTTCCAAATTTTATGTTGCAAGTGCAACATCATTCTCTTTAGATTCCAGAAGCCAAGCACAGCTGACTGGGTCTTTTGTGATAGCACTCTAAAGTGTCAACAGGAATGCACAAATTTCCTATGAGCAGTTTTGCTCTGTGGTTTGTCTTCTGATGTCTCTTCCCCAACCACATGAAACAGCCCATAGTGTCCTATGCATTAGTACAGGGAGCTGAGGTGCCTGAGAAAGGACTGATGGAATGAACATTTAATAGAATAGACCAGTATCTGCAGTTAAATCTGAAATTGATTTTAATGCATTATTGGTATAGGAAAAGCTGAGACTCCAGCAGTGTCCTGCCTTCCTGAGTTCTGAAGGGTGTGCTAGAAAGGATATTACTGGTAAAGCATTGCAAGGAAGGTAAGGAAGAAGAGTGACTGGTTAAAAATACCCGTGATACTGTTATCCATACCTGGGACAGTTATGATAGTTCCTTGTTTTCCACACTTTTTTCTGTTTGTTTGTTTGGGGGGGGGGGGTTTGTTTGTTTGTTTTGTTTTGTGGGGGTGTTTTTTGGTTTTTTTTTTTTTGTTTGTGGGTTTTTTTTATTATTTTTTTTTTTGGTGGGTGATGGGACAGGGGCAGGGGTGTTTTTTGATTGCTAGGAATGGAAGGGCTGATCCTCCAGTGAAGAAAATATAAGAACTATGACTAATTATGATTAAGAAACCTGCAGGGCAAATGAGACAGAAACATGTCAACATAGTTACTTCAGTCAGAGATGCTGAATACTGTTTTAGGCCACAGGACAAAGAGAATATTCAGGCCCCAGCCCACACTTACACATCAGTGAAAGGAGCAAAAGGAGAGGGAATACAGGCACATGTAGGAAAAAGTAAACTTCATCTGAAACATGCTATTAATGCTTATTGTCATGACATAGTCTCAACACTAACCAAATGACCACAGGTGTCTAGGGTCACAGTGTATATGGCAGTCTTCTATCATAGCCTCAAAGTTTGATTCCTAAATGATATGCAGAGGGAAGAGCACCAGCTACTGAAACACATATGCCACTAATAAATAAATTTTAGTTTTCTTTAAAGTATCATAATCCAGTGGGGTTTGGGTTTTTGTACAAGCCATTAATACACAATTTATTCTGTTCCAAGATGCACATGAAATTTGATCTTGTTCAGGTCAAGCAGTTAAGTCCACAGCATTTTCTTTATAACCCTTTTGCTTCCTGTTCATGTCCCAATTCTTCCTGCATTCAGTTAACCATTTTTGCATGGATGAAAATTCAGATACCAAGAATACTGGTATAACTTCTATTGAGTTTTAAAACTCCAAATGATGACTTTAAACTTTTCAGAAATATGCATCTGAAGCATAAATCTAGCGGCTGGGTTTGTCCACCCATGAGTTTATCTCACAGCAGTAAAGGTCAGACTGGAAAACAAAGTTCTCAAAATACTGAAAGGAAAGACAAGTGAAATCAGAGATACCTACAGCATACTCCACTTTCACAACTGTTCAGTTGAATAAGCCATGGAAAGGAAGCAGAAAACACGGAAAGGAAGCAGAAAACAAAGATATTTTTATGTTTTTGCACCCTCCTTTTCTGTTTTGTTTTGGGTTTTGTTGTTGTTGTTGTTTTTGTTTTGGGGTTTTTTTTTTTGGCAGAAAGTAGAGAGAACAATGTCACTGAAGCCCTTGCTTCTTCTCTGTATGTCTTTGGATCAGTTCTCTGTGAAACTGGTGACCAAGCACATTATTAATGCAATGTTCATGAGGAGTACTCACTACTCTACATTTAGGGACTCACGGAGTCCTGGCAGCTGTTTGTTACAAGCTTAGTGGAAAGTATTTCTGGATGGATTCCAAAAGCAGAGCTAAAGCATTTTTTTAATTATTTTTTTATTTTCCCTTGCAAACACATTGGAGTCAGCACATTAGAAGAAAGAGCATTATTCTCTGACAAGCAGGTCATGGCTGGATGAGAAAGTGAAGAGTTTTGCATTCTCCTAATAAACTATGTTGTTAACCTCTCAATCATCTGTCTTCTGCCATCACTTCTTTCTGTTCCTGGTACTGTTTCAAAGTTGAGAAGGAAGTTTATGATAAGAAATTTTGAAGAAACACCTAATGAATATGTAATGTTGAAAATGAAAGATAAGGAAAAGTGATTCATTTGGCAACCTTATCTCTGCATCTGTTATAGTACTCTGGAAATCAGAAGGCAAATATGCCAAACAGAAGTCTTATGTTTCATCCTAGTCAACCTTACTGCAAACCTCTGTTTATAAATGTCTTTATAAAAGTCTCAGGACTGTACATCCAGAGACTGAAGAGGAAATTTTAGGCCTCCTTAGTTACAGAGTAACACTAGTATTGACTTAATGGAACCAAGATCGCTTCAGGCTTGAGTTGCACATCAGCCCCTAAAGTACAAAAGATCTCTGTTTCTTTCTGGACGAATTCAGTTTTCTGTCACTCTGACACAGAGCAGGTGCATAACATTGGCTAGGACTTTTTAGAAACCCATTAGGCTACAGGAAAGAGCTGTGACAACCTACAGCCTACAGCCATGCAAGATGTGAAAGGTAAAACTGCAGAAGCAAAATAGGGAAGAAAAGGTCTATCAAGCAGCTTGAGGATTGAAGAGAAAAAAACATGGATGTGATAAAAAATATAAAAATATAAAGGGAAAACCAAAGCTGGAACATGGCAAGACAGGAACATCACAGACCACCTGTTTCCAAAGAGTAGCAGCTCCTGATCCTTCTCCATTCCCTAGTGCCTCTTCAAGGGTGATAAAGCATATTAGTGGTTAGCCTAGTTATCTCTAGTTCTAGTTAATTCCTTCATGTCTCAGTCAATAAATTACTGCTTTGTACTTTTAAATGGAGCACATCCTGCTTGCTGTCCCTTTTCGTATAGCAAAAGTCATCAAGACTGGTCCAGAGAGTGTGACACTATATCCAACGGACCTTTTCCTGCTCTCATAATGCCATAATTCCAATCTAAATTTATACAGTAACTGCAGTATATTTTATGAAAAATTTAGCTTATTTTTTTTTGCAGATTAATTAAGTTGTTGCAATATAAATACCTAAATAAAGTATCAATTTCATCATTTCAGCCAACATCAATTCAATGGTGCAACACAACATACAAGAATAGCAATGTAAAAACCTAAGACATTTGATTACTATTCTTTATTTTCTTTTTGGCTTGAGAAACCCTGTAGGAAAGGAGGAACAAAAATGGATGTTTGCTTTTACTCTAAAATATACAATTGAACAATAATTTTTAAAAGTGTAAGTCTATATTTTGCATGCTGTGCTTCACTTTCACTGAAACTAACAAAAGACATTATGAAAACTCAAATGTGAATCACTTATTTGGGAAGAGCACATATTTAAATGGTCAATAATTCTCTTCTAGTGTCAGAAGAGAGGCTTACAATTTTCTTCCGTATAATACCTTTTAAATTGTGAGAATGTCATCACGCTCTTTAAAGGCCAGAAGAGAAAGGGCTGGTGAGAAGCACATAATTCCAGTGCTACCTTGCTACATCCCAGCACTGAAATGGATTGCTGCCAACAATAAACATACTTAATTCATGTCCTGCTATAAGAGAAGACGAAGGCCAGTTGTTAGATACATTATACAGCACCGTACAAATGTTGGCAGCATTTTATAATGCTGTCATATTCAGAAAAGTGATAACAGAAAATATGACATTTAATACAATTGCTTCCTTCCTATTTTTAGAGAAATATCTCAACCACTTTTAACAGTAATTTTTTGATTCTCTGACCTTTGCATAGCAAATATCACTACTGGAGAGTAAATTGTGTTGTACCAAGCTTTCTCTCCTGAAATCATCCACACTATTGTCAGCTATGTTATAAAAGCAGTTCTGTGAGCAGAATAGTGGGATGGGGGTTCACAGGGAGCAGTGAACATTAGGAAAACATACTCTGATAACTCCCACTGGTGAAACATTAGTACTTCTACAATACCTACAACACAAATAAGAACTAGACAATTCCTGAATTTTAAACACTCATTTAAAACTTCAGTCAAAATACATGAAAATGTCTAACAATATTTCACAGAGATTCCAGCTAATTATAAACTGTATTTCCCCCCTCCCCCCAACTTCAAATTATAACCTAAATTAACAATGCATAGGAATCTTCACAGGAGTTTGACCAATTCTGCAAATGACAGAAATGTAAATTCATCTGCGTAGCTCTGTCCCCATTTAAAAACAATACGCAGAAAAAGCAAACTGTGCTGGTTCTGGTGCGGTAGAGTTAATTTTCCTCACAGTGGGTAGTATAGGGCTGTGTTTTGGAGTCAGTGTTGATGTTTGCTATCCCCAGTAACTGTTCTGTATTATGGGGGCCTGCTTTCCTGGAGATGTCAGACCTTCTACCTGCCCTTGGGAAGCAGTGAATTAATTCCTTGTTTTCCTTTGCTTGTGCTGATGGCTTTTGCTTTACCTATCAAACTGTCTTTATCTCAACCCACAAGTTTTTTCACCTTTACTCTTCCAATTTTTTCCTCTATCCCACCAGGCCAGAGTAAGTGAACAGCTGCACAGGGGTTAGTTGCCCCCTGAGGTTAAAGAATGACACAAACAAGAAAAAAAAACAACAAAACAAAACAACACGAACAACAACAAAAATCTAACCAAGAAAACCCCAAAACAAAAAACAGAGAAGCACTAATGAATTCCCCTTGCCTGCTGTTAACGACCATTGACCATAACTACAAGCACTCTTACTTCCAAATGAATTTGCTGTTAAAGAAATGCCTGCTTTTTATGCAGGAGTCTCCAGATTTTATTAATTATAACAAGAGAAAAATCAGCAGAATCCCTGATTATATGATGTAATGTTACTGACAGCACAAGTAAAACATATATTATAAAGTACTTAGTATTTTCATAGACCAAAACACCTCAGGATGATCTGAAAATTCCCTACAGCAATTTTTACTGAAATCAGTGATTTTTTTTTTTTCAGCGTATATAAATCATTTGTCATTCATAATTCGAAAACTACAAATCTACTTCCTTTCTGTCAGAATCCAACTATTTCCTCTAATTTTGCTCCAGGAACAATAATTATGATACTATATCGATATATAATGGGTGTCTCAGACTGTACTCTAACGGATAGGCTCTCTTTAACAGGGATACCAAAATACTCCATTATTCAAGGAAGAGGTAGGGTCTTAGTTGCCTCACTCAAGTAATACTGGAAAAAAATGCTCAATAAGAAAAATTCTGTAGGGATTTTTCTTTTCTATTGAGTGATTTAGAAGTACATACTCTAGAGAAATGCCATTTAGCCATCAAAAAAAGCTTATTTTTGACATGAACTTAGATTATTAAAATTTAATAAAATCATTTGAACTTTTTGGCAGATCAGCACTTTTTAGGATCAGGATCAAATATCCTGCTAAGAAAGACTAGAAATGTATTCATGAATGTGAACAAATGTACTCTTTGAAAAACAACATGACCATGTTTCTGCGAGCATAAGCAACTTGATACTTTTGCAATAACATGATCATTTAATTAATCAAATTTAATTTAATGCTTTTAAAATAAGAGTTGCAGTACTTTCTGGTTTTAAGATGAAAACATTTACAGATAACAATGTATTCAACTGCAGTAAGCAAGTTCAGAATATGTTCAGATTTGTGCCATTTCTTTTTTTAACTTTTATTCTCAGAAATGGGGTGATGGTGGGTTACTCCATTCACTCTGCAATGTGGAGTTTCACTTCAATGCAAACTTGCATCTCACTTCAAATATCTCATCAAGCATATATGATTCATAATTTAGATTATCATTTTAAGAATCACCAGCTCTCTGTATAAATTAATGTGCCAACAGCAGGATAAACCAGCAGTTAGCTATGCTAAAAATTTAATTCATTATTTTGAAATAGGTTTCACCATCCTGTATGCGCCTCTTCCATTTATACCATCAGATAGTAATTCACTAGCATTAAGAGAAGTAAAGATCTTACAAGTTTTAATTTTTTTTATTTGGACCTTTCTCTGTCATTTCTAAGAAATATCTTTGCATACATTGTATCTTCTCTTCCATCTATGTTCTTCTTTCTTTCTTTCTTCCCTCATATTTCCCAGCTGTTTTTCAGTTTGAATGCAGTAGCCTTTCTAGCCTTCCTTAGCAGAGCTCAAACACAGTCCCACTTGAGCATGAGTTCAGTATCTCTCACAACCTGGGGAAGCTGACAGTCTAACTCTGCACAAAGGTTATTGTCTCATCAAAACTGCATCTCTTGCTTAATAATATCTCAACAAAAAATATCTCTGGGAAGAATAATAAAACAGCGTGCATTAAAATAAGATCTAGCAGCAGCAAAGTGACTTTTCTTTATGGAACAATGTGCAACTAAAATACATAATTTCATTATTATTGAATGAAAGGGACTTTGTGCCTCTCTCAATAGTTCTGTTTTAGCAAATACAACTCATGACAAAGTAGTTTCAGAAACCTGCTAAGCTTGACAGGTTGTCTTTCATATTATTTGCTTTAAAATCAATCAAATGTCTTGTTAAAAAAACCCCACCTTTTTTTCCTTTTTTTTTCTTTTTTTTTTTTTTTTTTAATTGAATCCAGGTAGAGGGGAGAAAGAAAAAAGATAGCAAGCCACATACACAATACATACTGCTCAGCAGTGAATAGAATTCTTATTGGTGTCATCTAATTAAAAATACTCACTTGAAAGCAAGCACTGATAAAAGGATCCATGAGGTTAACTGTACCAAACTATTCATACATTGCATTTTACATGATACTCACCAGTTTGACATACAATTGGCAGTAAGAAGGAAAAAGAAGGAAAGAGGGAAAGGAAGAAGTAACTCATTTTTATGAAGGTTAACTACTTTAATGAAAAGATATGCAATAATTATTAGAGAGGGATTTTAAAGAGAAAAGCCAGTGAAGAAATGTGGTTAATAAAGACTGTGCTAGAAGACAAAGCAAAACAACAAATTCAATGTCTGACTTAAAAACCACTTTTTTTTCCCTGAGTTAACCTCAGAATTTCCCAGTTCAAATAAAGTGCAGAGAAGTACTGAGTCTTAAGAGATTGAACCCCGACTCCAATTCAATCCAAGGCAAAACTTCTACTGAGAATAATATTTCTGTTAAGTCTACATTTTCTGGAAGACCTTAAACAAACTTTCTTCTGCTTCAGAGCATTCACAGTCTGGTTTTTTACACATGGACTAAAAATTCTCTTGTAAAGTATGTCTTGAAAAATATAACTACAGAACATTAAAATGCTTCAATGTTTCTCTAAGTAGGAAGGAAGCATGCTGAAGATCAAAATCAAATCAAGTTGTTAAAAGTCTTATTTTGTGAGTAGACACTTTAACTTCCAGATTAAATACTCTGCATGACATGAACATACCCTTTATCTCATTATGTACCTAAGTTCATGAAAACATTAGAGTTGCTGGGGATGAATCACTTCTGTTCAGTTGTGATGTCAATTAAATTAGACTGGTTGGGGCAACAGCTTCTTTGCTTGAGGTTAAAATGGTTGCAAAACATCTATTCTAAATAAAATTTACAACACTAATACAATTAGAGACTCCTTTGTATCAATATGTAAAACTAATAAATGCAAAAGAATTAATTGAAGTACTAATGAAAAACATATGGTATAATATTTGTTTGTGACAGAAGTGATATTTAATCTCCTCTTACTCACTATTACCAGTTTAACATGTCTGTAAAATGACACAGGTTTTGATAAAAAAGCATACTCTTAGAAGTGAAATAGTGTAGTAATTAATCTAGATCAGGAAAAGTCATTTCATTCTCGAAATATTCACTTCAGGATCCAATCTTCAGAGTGCAAAGAGTTTTACAGATACCTCAACTTACAAATACAATTATCTAAACATGTAATTGTACTTAAGGATGGACCTAGAATTTTTATTTCAAATCAAAAGAGGTTGAACAGTGGCTTTGGTCAAACAATCACAAAAGGCCTCTATGGCTTTCTATTTCTCTTTTCCACCCTAACAAACTCCTTGCTATGGCTTTCTGCCTCAAGGGAGTAGTAAGGTAGGTAATGATCCCCCTCTGTCAGTGCAAACTGCTGCTTGAAACCATATAGTGTGTTTAACTGAAACCTACACAAGCTACATTGAACTGCTTCTGCAATTAACTGAATAATCTGTCCCATGGTCCAAGAGATGAGGGGACTGAGAGTCATTAAAAATACAGTTTAAAGCAGGGACTCCTTAAACATTCCTGTCAGTTTGTGCAGCAATCACTTGACCATCATCCCATCATCAGTGGATGTCCTTATGATCCTTATGAATTAGTAATAACTTTGGTCGATCACTATATACATATATACACACACACACACAATGTGATAGCCACATACAGTAAAACAACTAAAAACTGTATTGGATTTTACAATCAGATATATAACTTACACATAACAATGTCTAATAAATTTTTTACATGAGACAATTTTAAATAATAACACAATTAATATTAGTTAATTAACCTAATTACTAGTAATTGTTAATACTTAATAATATTTATAGAAATTATATTTTTATATTCATATTCACTTATATAAGTAAAATCAATTCTCTGAAACAATACTAACAGACAAACATGACTCCTCACCTTTCTCAAAATGTCAAGCAACTCTGAAAATAATAGGAGGACATTAGCAAAAGAATTACCTATAAAGCACATAGAGCAAACAGAAATAAAACAAAGTGAAATGAAGCAGATACTGCTTATTTAAACCTAATGATTTACATGTGATTGAGACTTCCAAAGAATCACAGAATAACCTGAGTTGGAAGGGACTCACAAGGATCATCAAGTCCAACCCTTAGCCCTGTACAGGACCATCCCCAAGAGTCACACCATGTGATTGAGTGTATTGTCCAAATGCTTCTTAACTCTGTCAGGCTTGGTGCTGGAACCGTTTCCCTGGGCAGCCTGTTCCAGTGCCCAACCACGCTCTGGGTGAAAAACCTTTTTCTAATATCCAGCCTAAATCTCCGCTGACACAGTTTCATGACATTTCCTCAGGTTCTGTCAGTGGTCACCACAGAGAAGAGATCAGTGTCTGCCTCTCCTCTTCCCCTCACAAGGAAGTTTTAGACTGTAATGAAGTCTCCCCTCAGCCTCCTCTTCTCCAGGCTGAACAAACCAAGTGACCTCAACCTCCTCATACAGTTTCTCCTCCAGGCCCCTCTACCACACTTCACCATGTTACCTGATTATCTCTGATACATAAGGCAAGAAGAACAATTAGTTGACACCACGTCGCCTATTGTCAATACCACTTTGCACAGCTATTTCCCTTCAAAACTCTTCTGGCATTATGCAATCTCTTTGATTACTAGTTGAGGGATACAGCTTTGTAAACAAATGCCATGCAATAAACCCTGCTAGTATAAGTTCTCTACTTCAGATACAATAAAAGCAATATATTAGACATTGTGTGCAGTAAAAAAGTTTCATTCTTCAGGGTGATGCATTGTACTTGTCCTAAGGTTTGATATGCAATGATGCAGTTACCAAAGCAAGTGCACAACTGCACATTATGATTTTCATACTGTAAACTTCAACAAACTGCAATAATGCCACATGACACAACACTTCATTTTAGTCCCACTTAAAAAAATTGCATTAATTAATTACAATGCATTTTAAGAAAAGGAAAAATATAACATCAGTCAAGCATAAAATCACTGCAGTCAATAAGCAAAAATTATTTCAGGAGCCTTAAAAAAAATCTATTATCTCATGAATACACAGTGCATACAGATATAAAATTCAGCATGGTTATATACCAATGTCATATATATCTTCAGTATATAGAGGAAATTATAATGCATAAGAGAGCTAGCCAGAAGTGGGTTATAAGTCTCTTGATAAATGAAGATTAATGTCACAGAGCTAAGCTAACCTGTATTATAATGATATAAAAATAACAATAGTTCTTAGTGCTATGGTGTTTTTCATCTGCGGAGCTCAGTGCATTTTACAAGCACTAATTGAAACAACATCCCTGCAAGGTGGGTACATTTTATTGTCTGGGTTCTACAAATTGGAGAATGAAGGCACAAATAATTAAAAGATCTTGCCCTGGGTCAGAGAGCAAGCCATCAACTAAACCAGAAATACAGCTTTCAACTTGCATTTTCCCATTTTAATTCTCCTTTTTTAAATCCTTTATGCATAACTAATATTAATTAATACTCCTAACAAAACACAGTACTTCTGTCATTGAAATCAATAGCTTCTTATTTCAATGGTGGTAGTTCAACTGTATCACTAAACAATTCCAAAACTATGTTAACATTTTAACACAAAAGACAGACAATCTCCAGATGGCTCCAGAAAATCTCCAAAGAGGGAGACTCCACGACCTCCTTTTCTAGTGCTCCAATCTATTCCAGTGACCCTCAGAGTGAAAAAAGTGTTTCTGATGTTCTACGGACACTTCCTGTGTTTTAGTTTGTGCCCATTGCCTCTGGTCTTGTCACTGGGCTCTGCTGAAAAGAGCATGGCTCTGTCTTATTTACACCCTCCCTTCAGGTATTTATAGACATTAGTAAGTATCCCTCCTGAGCCAGCTCTAGGCTGAACAATCCCCACTCTCTCAGCCTTGAGTAATTTTACCTTTTTTTTTTTTTTTTCCTGGGGAAATGGATACATGAATAATCTAAATCTCAAGACTAAAGCTTAGAATTTTTTCTATTAATTGCAAAGGCATAGGAATAGACCTCAAATCCAAGGAAGAAGGAATCAGGCATAAAATATATTTATCAATAATGAATGTCCAAAAAGTTCCACTTATCTGAATGTAAGCTACTTAGACAACATCAAAATAACTCCTACGATTTCCACTAATCATTAAATTATCACTTCCTTCAATACTCTACATGATAGCAAATAAGTTGTCTACCACATATCAAAAAGAAGTTTTACTCTGTTTGTAGTATTGAATGGGCTGTTATTATTTCATAGTCACTTTGGAAAAATTATCATAGAAATATTTATTTCAAAGGCTTTTAATGTTTTACTAATACAAACTTGCTTCTGTCTTTTCACAACCATATTTTCTCCACATGTGTTCTCTGCAAAAATGTTAGATGTTCTTGTTAAAAACATTAAAAGAATCAGAATATTTTCAATAATGTTAAAAATGAAGCCTTGTGTAATTTTTCGTTGAGTCATCCTTTATTTATCCTGAAAAACAAAACTAATTCATAGAACCCAGCTGCTGTCTTGCATCATATTCATTAATGTACCAGTAAACATAGAGTACTTCTGATTTCTTTTTCCAGAATAAAATATTTTAAGAGTAATTAAGAGAAAAAAACTATCAGAAATTTCTTACAGGAAATGATGATTGTAGTGTTAAGGAAATTAGGGAGACAGGGGGAGACAAAAGCACCTCTGTCTACATAATATTTTCCTATGGTATAATATTGCGCTATTTCATCTTGATTATTCCAGTCAGTTCTGATTATTTCAACTCCTACCTGTCAAGCATCAGCAGTTCAGAGTATAATGGGAATAGCACACAGCTAAAAGAAGGAGACAGGACCAAAAAAACCCACCAACCTCTTCTTTGCTGCAAGGAAAAGAGTTTACTCCACTGGAAAACACAGAAGTGCCTGTAAACAGATACACCCATTAAATCAGTTAGTCAGAAAGGTCCTTTTTGAAAGAGCAACATGGAGAACATCTTCTCAGGTTTTACTTAACTTTCTGTTCAAAGGGTGGATGTTTGAGCCTCAGGGATCAGCTGGTGACATGAAAATCTATCTTCTAAATCACTCGGGTGTTTTTCAGTAATGAGTTCCCACCTCCCTATCCCTGAAAGGCATGGCAAATAGAGTCATAGATCAAAGCAGCACGTAGCTGAGTGAGTACAGCTGTGGAAGCTAAAATGGCAAGAGCTGCTGTGTGGTAATGAAAAGAGCCATCACTAAGGATTTACTCTAGAATTCAAAACTGTCACTTTCAATTTGAAAGAAGGGATCCATTAGCTTAGTGTACTTTTTATTGTTATTGATTTGCAATCCTTTACATTCTTTTAATTTCGAACTGTCATTGAATGAATAACTGGTTTTTACTTCATAGGATAGGCCTTGATGATTTTGCTTTCAAATAATTATTCTCAAACCACATTTTCTTCCTGCACCAGCTTCTTAATGAGTTTCATTAATATAGGTTTCCATTTACCTTAATTATATTTTTGGCAGATCTGCTTTTAGCCACATCTCACCTTAGTACAGTAGCATTTTGTCACATCCTCTGGTTAAGCCAGAGTGGCCCTGAACAATTACTTCTTTTCCTAAAGTAGTGGTGTGGGTAGGGGGCTAAAGTGCATGGACACATTTATTCCTACTTAATAAAAAAGCAAGCAACCTGTCATGCTCTCATCTAACTTAAGTTGCAAGGAAATCAACTACCTTTCCCCTTGGTAATGGAGGAATTATTCAAAACAATACAACCAAAAGTGGCAGAGGAATTCCAGAATTGCAAGTCTCAAATATCAAAATTATGCCAGTCACCTGAGACAAATCTAATACTTAAGAATATTTACAAAGGAACTTACCACACAGCTGTAACACTGATATTCAATTGACAACTTTGCCTCAATGCACTCAGCTCAGCAAAGCAACGAGAATATTTATCCCAATCCACAGAAACACAGAAGATGCTGAGTTTGAAGGGACCCAAAACGGTCATCAAGTCCAATCCAAAAGGGTCATCAAGTCCAATCCTTAGCCTTTCTTTTTCTTTCTTTTCCCTATTCCCTTAGGTGATATTTTTATGCTTTCATATTGCTATATTACAATAAATACTGACAAAAACTGCTATGTGCCTGCTTTCCATTGCAAACCAAATTGTTCTAAAATAAACCTTACACACATATATTTACTGACACTGATCATTCAGTGTCATTTCACTCTAACCCATCCCAAGGGATCTATTAACAAGAACCTGGGTTTCCCTTGCATTCTGGGGCAGGCTATAACAGCCTCCTGTCTCTACAATCTTTCTTTGCCATTTTCAGCTTCGCTAACCTCATTAACTCTTTTACTCCATCATGGGATGAAGTAGAGAATTAGATACTCAATGACACAATAGACACAACTTTTTACATTAAAGTGCACTATTTTATGAGGCAGTATGTGTTGCTTTTCACAGTTTGGTTAAATGAAGTTTAAGTAATTACAGTCTTCTAAGACTACTGCACCTTTTGCAAATAGATATTATTCTAATTCCAAGTTCAATCTAACATTTTCTAGTGCATGTAAAAACTGTACTTGTGCATCAGTCTCACTGGTATTAAACATGGTAATAGTTATACATGGTAATAATTATAATGAAATTCATACACCTCTGAAATAATAACCTCTGAAATATAATTCAAACAGATATGATTCTGTCTTAAGGTTCTTGCATTTTTGTAATATATATGAAATATGCAATTTTTTAAAGCACTAGCAGGAGATATGAACATTTTAGATGGTGAATGACCATTCACTAGTGTCAATAATAGTAGAATAATATTAATATAATCACAGAATCACAGAATCGGGAAAGTTGGAAGGGACCATCATGGGTCATCTGGTCCAACTTCCCTGCTCAACAGGGTCATCCTAGAGCACATGGCACAGGATTACATCCAGACAAATCTTGAATATCTCCAGTGAGGGAGACTCCACAACTTCTCTGGGCAATCTGTTTCAGTGTGCAGCCACCTGCACAATGAGGAATTTCTTTCTCATGTTTAGGTGGAACTTCCTGACTGTTGCCTCTTGTCCTGTTGCTTGGCACCACTGAGAAGGCTCTGGCTCCATCCTCTTGATACCCTCCCTTCAGATACTTTGAGCCACTGATGAGGTCCTCTCTCAGTCTTCTATTCTTGAGGCTGAACAAGGCCCAGTTCCTTTAGCCCATCCTCATAAGAGAGATGCTCCAGTCCCTTAATCATCTTTGTTGCACTCCACTGGACTTGCTGCAGGAGCTCCATGTCTCTCTTGTACTGAGGAGCCCACAAATGAACACAGAACTACAGCTCAGGCCACATCAGAGCTAAGTAGAGGGGCAGGATCACCTCCCTCAACCTGCTGGCAATGCTCTTCCTAATGTACCCAAGGATTCCACTGGCCTTCTTGGTCACAAGGACACGCTGCTGGCTCATGGACAGCTTCCTGTCTACCAAGTCAGCCCCCAGCCTGTACTGATGCAAGAAGTTATTCCTCCACAGGTGCAAGACCCTGTGTTGAATTTCAGAAGGTATCTCTCTGCCCATCTCTCCGACCTGTTGAGGTTCTTCTGAACTGCAGGACCGCTCTCTGGGGTATCAGCCACTCCTCCCAGCTTTGTGTTGCAGTGAACTGTCTGAGGAGGCATCTGCTCCCTCATCCAATAAGTAATTTAAACAACGCTGGGCTCAGTATTGAACCCTGGGGGACAACACTAGTCACAGGCCTCAAACTAGATGCTGTGCTACTGATTATCACCCTCTGGGATCTGCCATTCAGCCAGTTCTCAATCCACATTCCCATCCACAGTTCCTGAGTGGAACTGTGAGGATGTTGTGAAAGACACTGTCAAAAGTCTTGTTAACACTGAGGTAGACGATATCCACTGCTTTCCCTTCATCCATGTCTCATCAGAGAAGGCAATCAGATTAGTCAGCCATGATTTAGCTTTAGTGAATCCATGCTTATTATTCCTGATCACCTTCTTGTCATCCATGTGGTTAGAGAGGGCCTCCCGAATGAGGTGTTCCATCACATGGTCCAGGGATTGAGGTGAGGCTGACTGATTGGTAGTTCTCTGGGTCCTCCTTCTTGCCCTTTTTGAAGACTGGGTGACATTTGCTCTCTTATAATCCTCAAACACTTTTCCTTTCAAAGGAACCTTTCAAAGCTGATGAGGAACAGCCTCATTATGGTGTCTGCCAGCTCTCTCAGCACTCATGGATGCCCATAGACTAGCTGATGCCAAGTTTGCAGAAGCCTTGTCTCATTTCTACTTTGACAACCTCACTATTTTCTTTCTGAGTGGCCTGACCCTGTTTCCATCTCCTGTGTATTTCCTGGTCACACTTGAGTAATGACAGGAGTTCTCTATTCATCCATGCACATCTCTTGCCTCCTTTGCCCAATTTCTTGCTAATCAGGATACATTGTTCTTGAGTCTGCAGGAAGTGATCCTTGAATATCAACCAACTCTCATGATATTTTCCCTGGACAACCTGATCCCATGGGATTTCTCCAAGAAGATCCCTGAAGAGGGTGAAGTTAGTTCTGAAGTCCATGACTGTAATCTTACTTGCTGCCATACTTCCTCCTCTCCCTATAATGAAGTTCACAGTCTCGTGGTCACTACAGCCAAGGCTGCATTCAACATTCAGAATATTAAATTATGTTTATTTGCCTTGTAAATATATTTTATAATACAGTGATATATGCATCTGTTTCCTTTAAAGCTAAACTAACAGACCAAACCCCCAAAGCAGTTTGCAGTATCGTAGCTCTTTCCGTGAGATATCATCAGAATATGCCTGCAGCACCAGCTTTTAATTTGTCATTGCCTAACATTCATAGTTAAGCAGAACAGTTTGGTTTTGCTTCCTAAATTCTCTTGTACTGTATTTCCACAGCTGAAAGTACTTGGATATAGAAATTTCTTCAAAAAATGCAAAATACTTCATTTGCAGATAACTCAGTAGATCTGCAAATTCTGAAGTCCATGTGCTTCCAAGACACAACTTTTACATTGATAACATGGATGCAACCTGAAACTTAAAAATTACCTTAAAGCTGATGCTGACCACAAACAAAAGATCTAGTTTAGACGGAATTTCTGGATTCCTCACCCTGAACAGGAATGCTTAAAATTTCCCATCTCTGGAAGTCTCCAAGGTCAGGTTGGATGGGGCTCTGAGCCATATGATCTAGTTGAAGATGCCCTTGCACATTGCAGGAGGGTTGGACCAGATAATCTTTAAAGGTACCTTCAAACCCAAACCATTCTAGAATTCTGTGAAACATATTGCAATAGACAATTCAGATAGTTTACTGTAGTCCTATCTTTTGACTTACTTGGACACTTAAGTGCAACATGAATGTTCAGGTTTACTTTATAATCCACAGAAGAGAGATATTGAGCAGAACAGCTCAAAAAGCAATTTTATAAAATTAATTCTCCCAAAGAAACATTTCAATAAATTTTCCCCTAAAAAATGTCATAGAAGCACCTTGTTTTGTCAATAACATTTCTCTGCTGTAATATAACTCATTGTTCTATAGTATACTTTTTATTTTCTAGTTGTAACCAACTTTCAATGATTTTTAGGACTTGGGATGACTTCATTATTTCAGTTTCTCTAACATCCATGAAAATTTACTCTGTATAAACTCTAGCCAACTGTAGATCTTCAGACCTTACTGAAGTATTCTCTTATTATGTTTATTTTTTTCATGCTCTCTCTCACTTCATTGTAATCTGTATTTTCACATGAGGAACTAGATTTGGGTATAGATATTTTAATGACAGCAGATCAAATACAATCAGCCACATAAGTTTTCTTTGTATTTGTTCTCTAGTAAACTAGAATAAATAAGGTAGACAATCTTTCATGAAAATATTCCAATTAGGAGTTAAATGAGGACTGATGAATTTTGCACAGAGTTTTCTCGTATGGTTCATTTGATAAATTATTTTTTCTGTCCTTCATTTTCAGTACTTTAAACTTATCTAAACTGCAAACAAAAGGAATCTTAAATTAAAAACAGTCATTAGGAATGCACATTTTATAAACAACTGAGCCAATGAGGTGAAATGCATTATACAAAGAATTATTTTACAAAAAATATGCATATTACCCTCTAATTTACTGAAAAACATAAAAAGATTAAAAAAAAAATAAAAAAATCTTGTCCCAAAGCATTTCTTGGTTTTCTTCACAGCTGGAAACAGAATTCACTTACGTAAAAAATTACAAAGGTAAAATAAAGCAAGAAAGATGCCTCAATTTCTCCTGAATTAACTTTTTATCTCTCATGAGTATTAGTTTAAAACTCCAGACACAGAAAATGTTTGGCATCTCACTTTATCAGAAAATTGAAGGTGAATCAAATGACAAAGATGGTAAATATCTCAGGCCTTGATACTTCAGTTCTAATCCAATAGCATTAAAAAACCTAAAAAGTAAATATTAACTGAGTAATTTATGCCCATGTATACTAAGGATGTTAAGGTATCTTTTTCTTTGTATGACAACAATATTTTAATGCACATTCTAGAGCATAAGACCTAGTTTTTAAGAAGTTACCTGTCTATGTAAAATGGTACAGTTCAGTAACTCATTTGCATTCACTGCTTATGAAATATATCCCTGATGACTCTGTAATGGTTTCCAGTGTACACATTTTCTTCTGAATCTCCTCACACTTTTTGCCCTTAATATCACACATTTCCCAGACATACATTATCTGCCAGTTACTAAACGATACTCCGAAAATCTATCAACGGCCTTCCAACATACTCTAGTATAACTAAAAATATTCTTTCAAATCCCTCAGATACTTGGGTAGTCTTGGACTTGCACAACATTAAGTTCAGCATGGACTGGTGACACGGATCGGTCCCCCCAAAATATGAGAGACTCATCTATCTGAAATTTGATTCTATGATCAGGGCAACACTATGAAACACCTTCGAAGACACAGGCCAGAAACTAAAATGTATACAGACTTATTAAAATGCTTAATTTTATAATTATAGTTTCTGCCCCTTCGGGAACCACTTTTGTGCTCCAGACTTTTCTGCTACACAGATAACAACCACATTTTCCTAGCAACTAGACTAAAATCAAGTTAAACTTTGACCACTTGTTTTCAACTTGTATTTAACTTGCTACTTGCTGTTAATGCCCAGGATACTGTGCATTTCACTTCATTTAGACTTGATCTTGTGAAGCAGTTGACACCAGGTGCTTAGGTGTACAGAAAAGATTTTTAGAAAACATGCCTGCTTTTCACAAAAATTTTACAAATTTCTAAACGCTGTCAGTACCTAAACAGATTTTATAGTATAGCTATAGTCAACTGCACTGTATTCCCTCTTGGCAGATGATCTGTTCCATGTGCATAAGTATGCTTTCATGGAATGTATTTGATCATCATGAATTTGATTTCCTCAGCTGCAACTATTTGTCCTCCCAACTTACACTAAAACTCATCCACCCAATCTTACATAAATTCACTGGAATTCACAGATCATTCCAATTTTTTTTTAAAGCTTGTTGGAGAAAAGCATGTAAAAAAAGAAATATAGTATGTAGTAGCAGTCAGTGAACTATAGCTATATGTAGTCAGTGAACTCTAGACATCACTGGCTTTCACTCTTTTCATCATGTGCAGTACAAGAATATTTTTTGCCACAGACAAGAGCGACACAGAACTAGTACAGACATACAAAACAACCATTTTGGCAGTTGCTTAGGTTTTCTTGCTCCTTACCAAATGAATTTATACAACAGCAACAAACCAAGCAGCTCACGCTTCTTTGCCTTCCCTTTGTGGTAATAATTCTACCACTGGAAAGGAAATTTCCCCTTATGGCACTGTAACTCATGTGCTGACTAACACAGAGAAGGCAACAAGCACAGGCTCTAAGTCAAATTCACAGTTCACATGTCTGCTTCACAAAGATATACTAGTTTGGTCTGAATTTAGCATTCTAGGAAAGACGTTGCATGTTAGGTGTAAGAAGGACACTGGTTTAATATGTTCAGCTTACTTTCTCACATATCTTTTCAATTACTTCAATGCCATACAAACTTCTTCTTCAGGCACCAATCTGATAAAGAAAAAGGTTCTTTTAAAAAACTGCAATGCTAATGAGATGGACTCTTAGCAGCTATTACAGCCTTCTCTGATGTGGTTTGCACATAGAAGAGGCTGGAACATATTTCAGGATCAGAAAGCTCTGCTGTATATCTAATTACTGTTCCTTTCTTGGCCTAGATTGTCCTTAAAAGTGTATTTTCTATAACAACATTCAAAGCATTTTTAACTAAACCAAGGAATTAGGCTTTGTCTACTTTCTTTAATGCATGTATCCTGTAAATTAATTTGTTTCAGTTTCAGAAAGCTATTTAGAAGTTTCATTTTTTCTAATTTTAAAGGTAAACAGAACGTGCATGTGTTTCTCTCATTACATAGTCTACAATTAAACTATAAGTAAAATCATACGACCTTAATTTAACCGAGTCATGCTTTCACTTCATCCTCTGCACTATTCAGCCTCCCAGATATATCTGTCACCCTTCTATGACACAGATCCTTTATTTCAAGCATTTAAAGAAATATACCAGATACATGAACATATAAGAATAGTAGCTGGCTCTAGGTAAAGATGCATATAAATCTCTGGTTAGTAATAGCCAAAAGTTTCATTTAAAGAATAATCTTGGTTTCAGGAAAAGTGTTTCATCTTTAAATTATTGTTAAAAATAATAGAAAAATAGCTACTCACATAACTTTTACAACAAAACTAATTTCTTAGCATTGATTTGAAACCATTTTAAAGTATATTTAGTAATTTTATTAAGTTTATTATTCTATATTATTCATGTTGTGTAAAACATTTTTACAGTGATTAAGTTTTAGAGCAAGTTAAACTATTCCCCAGTTTGGGGAACTACAGCATGTCATGCAAGGTAAAGAACGCTGTTTACAGAAGTGGGATACCCATATAAACACACATTAAGAGATAGAAGGCTAAATCATATTATTTCACCTGTCAGCTGAGCTTTCTAAATACCATTTTCTGGGAAGATAATAGATGTGTCATCAGCACAACCATTACTTCTTGCTCTATTTCAATTCTTCATGCAATTTAGGAATTTGTTTCAAAAACCCAAGTGCTTTTGTGCCAAAAAGCGGCCTCTGAAATTAAGCATTTCTGATGCATTCATTCAACCTGACAGGAAAAATGAAACATTTTCATGTTGGAAAAACTGAAACCCATTTAATCTATGTTTCATTTCACCTTGGCTACTGAACAAAGAATTAAATTATGTGAATGAATTATCTGGCTAGCTCAACATGCTACTAAGACAAAATATGACCAAATGTAAAGCATTTCTCAACTGGATGCAGTGAATCTGTGTCAGCAGTTGAATACCATACCATAAAATACTATTGCATAAAAGAGAGAATTTGGAGGATGGGGGGGAGTATGTCGTTTCACTTGACCTGAATAAACGAGGAGTTGGTGGGGTTTTTTTACAAGAGGAGGAGATAGCTACTTGATAATAAATAATCAAATTTGATAATAAGTAATGAAAATGGACAAACAAGTAGTTTGCTGCTTGATAGCAAACAAAGTAGGTTTATATTCTAGTAAGGTTTCTCCTTTGGGATCTCACAAGATTACAAGTGCTGTAAGTATTTGGGAAAAAAAGATAGTCCATTTAAAACTTTGATTAACAAACAGACTAAAAAGTTAAATGATTGTTACACTTTCTACCTTTTGAAAGTAATTCCATGAGGACAAAAACTGAAAAAATAAAAAGACATATTTTTTTTCATTCCAGCCAAATTTATCAGTCTATGAATCTGTAACTTAAGCAAAAGAAGAAGTCAAGAAAATATTGCTGGACCTCATGATTGAGAAAACAACTTTTTGTGTGCAGATTTGATATAAAGTTGTGCTGCAAATAGATGGCCTGAAAAGATGGCAAAGATACCTCAGAGAAAATACATTTTCTCTGTTTATCCCAATGGAGCTGTTCACATTAACAATCATCCTAAAACATAAGAGTCAGTTTTAATAAGTTATTTGAGAAATGGGATGTGAAAGTCACAAGCCTATCTTCACACTTCACTAATACTAAGAACCATGCAGAATTCACAGAAACTTGTTTGCACTTAAAGTATTGCATTATCTGCAACTTCACATGCTGAGGGTTGTAAAGGCAGCCTGACTTGAGCTGAATAAATTTTGTATAGGAAATTACTGAGGGAGCATAACTGAGTTCAGCCTGTTTCAGTAGTGCTTCAGAGTGCTTTTGCGAGTAGATTAACTATATTAAGAGACCTTAAGGCAGTTTTCTGGATTAAAAAACATTACATTCACACAGAATCTGGCATACTGTCTGAAAGTCTGTATTTTTCTGTTGTGATAAGGGTTTTGTTTGTAATTGAAATGTTGGCCTTTCCAATGAAATTTTCTCTTAATTGTTTTTGGGCACATAGAGCCCCTAAAACTTTGAATACAATCACAAAAAAATGAAATACAATAATTATTATAGCTTATAAACTCGTGGTTAAATCAGGCCAATGCATATATTTTAGTTCTTTTCATTTGAGCAGATAAGTGTTCTTTATTAGTAAATGTTCAATATGTCAAATAAAAAAAAAAAAAAAAGAATTGTTTGCTTGTAATAATTATTGATTTATACATTTGAAAATCAGGTAAAATTTAAATCAAATCAACAGGAAACTTCAAAGGTATATAGAAGACTCTCAATCTAGTTAACCAAGGTTTGTGCAGTGGGGTTTTTTTGTGAATATGACTGAAGAAGTAGCTGAGGGACATTCAGAATATGGCCCTCTACAGAACAGAGTAGGAAGGTGTAAGGAGTCAGCTGAACAGAAACTTCTGAAAGCAATCTAAATGCTACACAAATACAGCCTTGTTTCTTCACAGTGACATAAATGTGTGTCTTTACCAAACTGAAGAAATTGTGTTCCCCATTTCATATCTGGTAAAATCAAAGCAAAACTCACCACTTTTTTGTTAGTTTTCAGTTTAAGTCACTTTGACTCACTGTAGTTTTTTTGAAGTTCATTAACAACAGATCAAGAGGCATTTAAGTGATTTGCTAGGACTATCAAGTAGGACCCCATATCTTACACACTTTTTAAATTCCTGAGCATTTAAAAGATAAAGTTGGTATGTTTTAACATAAGGTATTCAGGCCTGTTTGAAAGTCTAAGAAGAAACAGGTAAACGACAAAAGTTCTCTGACAGCGTAATTGGGGAGCACACTGGAAGACTTAAATAATTTAAACTGTACCAGTGTGTTTGAGATTGTGATGTTACAAAGTCAAGATGAGCACTAGAATGCTTCTTAAATAAATAGAGGCCTTCCTGTAGGAAAATTTATCCTTTTTCACATTATCCTTAAAAAAAAAAATAATATTATAAAAAATAAAAATCCTTACTACTAGCACCTAGGGCAAAAGTGACACTATTTAGTCATATCAACAACCCAGAAGTCTGAGCACACAAAGCTTTATTCAGGGAAGTGTCATGAACAAAACCAAAACCACCCAGCAGAGCAGTTTCAAGAATCATCATCTTGGATTCTAAATTTACTTATGGGTATACTGAAGTCTTCTCCATTTTTTATCCCCTCATACATCTCTGAGCAGGAGGCCTATTGAAATCTTCAAATTAGGAAGACAGTCCTGGCTAACACAATCAGAGTAGTGTGTGCAGATGACACAGAATGTGCTGCAAAGAACAGCAGCTTACCTCTATGGTGAGGCAAAACAGGTATTTTACTCTTCCTGTTTCTATGCTCTTCCCTTGATATTTGGATTTCAATGTTAAATTAAGTACATACAGAAAATTGTGTAAAATCATCCTGCATTGAAAGAAAACATAGCAGAAAAGGTCTGAAAAGTTTGTAGAAGTTTACTTTCTTCCAGTAAACATGTTGGTTTCCTGTTAAACAATTCAAGATGTCTTTTCAGTTGTAAAGAAAACTTTCCAGAGTAGAGAGGAAATTACCATCCTCTAGGCCTTTTGCTAGTCAGAGGCAAGCCTAGAAATATACAGCTTCATAGGTCACTGATCCTAACACTGAAATTATCATCTCTGAAAAACCATCAACAGAAAGAGTAAGACATCAAAAACTGAATAAATAAATGCGATAATATATCCTGGGTTTTCTTGATGGGTGTGTATTTCTCTTAAAAACGGAGGGGGGGGGGGTTATGTCTGTGGACTTCTGTGTTGGAAGCCAGAAGAAAAGTCAGAACATTCTGATATATTGTTAAGTTTTTAAGAAAACAGAAGTATGGAAAGGAAATATTCACGTTCTCTGGGAGGTCTGCAGCCTTTGAACCCTGATCCCTTAACAGCCAGTTCATGCCATTCCTGATGTGCTGTCACTCTATATAAGTTTCATTAGAAAAGTGCTTAGAGACTGCTTTCTTAAAATTCACACTGGCACAGAAAGATGAATATCTCATTTGTCTTTCATTCAAATGACAATTAATTACACATAATGACCAAATTTACCAATCATTTTGCAGAAAGTAGATCGTTTGAAAAAAGCCTTACATTGTTAGCAATGCTGACAGGTCCTATTGTTTCAGCACATATTTTAGTACGTTGAGTTTCTCTTTAAAGCACTACTGAAGAATGAATCTATTTTGCAAAATTTTAATTTGCATATTTTTCTCAGTAACCAGATTCTAATGTTACACATATAAAAAGGAGAAAGAAAAAAAGTCCACCAAAAAAGTCCAAACAACCCCCCCCCCCCAGCAAATAGCCAAATAACCAAAGCAAATGTCAAACCTTCAGAATACTCTTCAAATACTTAAAGATTCAAAAAATAAGGGAATAGAAGGTTTTAGATCTGATTCAGGGTTCTAAATGCTTCACATGATGAAGAATGTTCAGTAGTGCTAATTTGGTTGAGGACAATTGCAAATGCCTCCTGCATGATCAAATAAAATCTAAAGAATAAAATCTTATGCCAGGAAGGAGTTCTTCATTGAAACAGTTTAATGTGTTTTTTTTTTCTGACATGTTTAGTTACTGAAATATTTTGCCACTGTATCCCTAGAATCAACAGTTTTTTCTGCATAAATTATCACAAAGAACATAGTTTATCATAGCTTATTTTTCAGCAGTGACTTAATTCCTATTACTCTAAGTAAGCTTCATTAAACTAACTGACTTAGCTGGAACCACTCACAGTAGTTAAGGCTTGCTGAATTGCAAAGAATAAGCTGTACTGGAAGAGTTTGAATATTTCTGCCTATAGTGAATAAACCTAGTGAGTTATTTGATTCATGATGTATCAAACCAATAAATTAGCTGAAAAGCTATAATTAGCATAGCTTGTCTAATGACACTTCATATATATAAAGAATATCAAGATTTATATTTTCTGAGCTTTGCTGAAAAAAGTAGTAACTGTATTCATGACACTTCCATTTTCTGATTTAAACCCACCAACAAAACAGACATATTTCTACTCAGAACCACTACTTAGAAGGAAGAAGGATAGTCTTGTGCTTGTGGTGCAGTCATAAAACTCTACATCTCTACTCTTTTTTACTACTCATGCAACCTTAGGCAAGTGGTTTCATTATAGGGGCCTCAGTTTCGTCAAATCTTGTCCATGCAAAAACTGTAATTTGCTTCTGCAAGAATTTTGCGGGATTTGGATGGTTGAACATTACAGAACAACCTCAATATAAAACAGCTGCACAATGTACATACTCTAAATAAACAACTGGGTTTTTAAAAGGTCTAAGAAGCTAGTAGCTAAAATGTAATAAGTAATAAATAATTATAAATAATAAAAGAAATATACAGTCATTAAAGCCTCTCTACTTAAGTTTAGTCACAGTTATTTTTAAGTAAACAGACTTAACAATGTTTTGTTAAAGTATCATTTCATTATGAGGATAAATTTACTAACATTTGGGGGACACACTCCAGTAAGAAACAGGAGAGAAAACCACAGAAGTGTCAGCCTCTTCACAGATAAGAAGCCAGCTTCTCTGAATAGATTTTCTTTCAGGGTTTAATTTTATTTCCCACAAATCCAGGCTTCAGATTTTCCATCAAAATTCACAGCTTTGACATTATCATTTGCTCCTGTAGTTGTAAACACAAAACAGACGTCACTGTTATGGGATAAGACAGAGCTTGACACAGTTCAAAGTGGTCCATCTTGAATGAGGGCAAATAGGAGATGTCAACCAAAATCCAGAAAATCCCATCTCTGATTCTTCATCAGAGAAATGCCCTTGATAATAATCAACTTCTAAAGAACTGTCATCCCAACTGACAATACCCCTGCCATCTGTTATTTTCATTTTGAAGGACTTGTGAGTGCCATCAGTAGGAAACCACCTTTCTTTGCCTACCAAAACTGCTTTATCTCCACTGTAAGTCCTTTTACGCCTTCTTTTTCCTATATGACTAATTTATGATCTATCTCCTTCATAGGCAGCTCCAGCCTCATTAAAACTGACTCCTGTTGCCTTGTCTGAGTGTGGCTTCAATGGGAAAGCAACATCTGAGTGCACTGGCTGACCTGAAACTTACTCTTTAACTCCAGCCCAATCAGCTGTTGGATTTTTATCAAAAATGAGACACATTGAAAAAAGGGAAAGCTTTATCCACACTACTTAATTAGAAATGTTTTAATAAAGGCATGACCTACCCTCTCTCTTCCCTCCTGCAACCACTATAATTAAAGTTTCTCTGACAGAATAGTAAGCTATTTTTGTTCGCTTGCCATTTTTAGAAATTGAATACAACTCTTCAGGAGCTTGAGAAGTGCAAAATGAAAATACGTTAATCCTAACATTAAGAAAAATGTCTATTTTTCTTGTGGATGTACAGTTAAACACTTAAACCAGTAAACAAACAAATAAAGGTAGCAAGCATTCTAGAAATTCTGGTTGTTCACCCTGGTCTTTTTCCTCTAGTCAGTGGGAACATTTGTTGTGAGGAAGCATTGAAAATCAACACACCTTTATTTATCCACCTATGGGTACTCAAGGTCCTTAGCATCAAAACCATCTGGACTTTCACAAGTTGCAAATACCTAATGCCTCTTAAGTCAGTGCTTATATTAAAAAAAAAAAAAAAAAAAAAAAAAAAAAAAAAAAAAAAAAAAAAAAATTACACACATGATTTAGTGATGGTTTTAGGTACTAATTTGCGTTTATGGGTCTGTTTGAACGGACAAAACAACTAACATAAGAACCCACAAACCTCTAAATGAATATGAATTTCACTGAAATGGAGCAAAACCTGAGAAAATGGAGTTTCTCTTCCTGAAAATAACTATCAATGAATAAAATTAAGAAAAGAAAAATGCAAAATGTTGCAAAACTCAAGGTGTTCCAAGTTCAAAAATGAGAAAAGAAATATAAATTCTCAAAACTAATTTAGTTTATCAACTTCAACACAAGTTTGATAAATCCCTAAAATGCTGTTCTGGGAGAATGATCTATTCAGAAACAAAAACAAAGCAAAATGAATGAGCAAGCTCATCCTAAAACTGAAAATCTCTGCTGTTGTTTATATGCAGGGGAACTGATTTATGTATATGAGAGTTTCCAACCAGAGGAATAGCAGGTCATTCCCCAAAGAACAAGAATATAAATATTAAAAAAAATGTAATCACAAGTGTAAGTTAATGAAATCCAATATAGTGATTACACTTTGTGTTTCTTTCCTTTTCCACAGGCTTGCTGACAGAGCAAATCAAAAACTAATGTCTCCAGTACAGATGGCTAATAACCTGAAGGTCTCATTCTAAACAGGCCTTAGTTTTATTCCTAGTGTTATTTGAAGTCAACGGGCTTCAAAGAAAAAGAGTTTGAACTTCATATCCAATTACTGACACACCACATGAAAGACAATTATGAGATCAAGACAACCAAAAAGGACAAGTTATGAAAAGCCACGGGCAGGTTGGTACACTACCAGATACTCTCAGCATGTTCTAGAGAAAATATATTGAAGTCCGTGAGTGAAGCTATTGCAAGTGAAGAGATGTAAGACTGTATCCTGGAGGTCATTCTCAAAAGGGTTCAGGACAAAACCAGCATTTATGTGGCACTTTAAGTAAAGCAGCTCCTGGCAACTGAAGTATTTCATGGATAGTAAGCTTAAAGTCTCATATGCAGAAGAACTGTTGAGACTTTCATCACATTTCTGAGCATAAAACCTAATCTTATCAAGATGTACCAACAGACAAAAAAGAGTATTTGCTATGATTAAATAATTCAGACTGAAGTCTTCTCAGAAAGGACTGACCTGTACAGATCAGCAGCAAATGGAATACTGAGGGTCAGAAACTGACCCCTAGTCAAAATAAGCAGGCTTAATGAAAAACGTAATTATGAAATCTTAAAGCACAGACTAGAAATTGTCTGTGAGACAAAGGAAATTACATTTTTAGTCTACCCTGCCCTGGAAAAGGCTTCAGCTCAAAATTATCTCTGTCATGGGAAGTCTCACTGCTAGACAGGGAGGACTGATCTAGAATCTGTATTATGTGGCAGAGAATAAACAAATACCTGTTATTCAGTTTAAAGAAGACACAACTGAGGAATGTAAAAGACCATTGCAGAGAGATTAAACTGTTTTCTATTAAGCATTCTGGGTAGCTCAAAAAGATATATTCTATAATTGCCACAAAGACAACATATTTTAGGATAATCTCTGCAAGCAAGCACTAGAACACATACAGTATTCTGGATCACTAATGTTCTGAAATTCAGTTAGACTATCATATTTCAGGAAGTGTACACTGCAGGTGTACTCTTCCAGAGGAGGACGACAGAGAGGTGTCCAGAGATGGGCTGGAGGTCTGGTATCCTTTTGTTCTTTATTATGCAACAGAGAGCACATTCTGATGTTTAAAATCTTATTTAAATGACAATTTTTTGACTATATGTCATTTTCAGAGTCTCCGACAGAAAGTAAAATTTCGAATGATCAACAATGCAGATTTTTTCCTCTCCTTCCTTGTTACTCTACTCTCTTAACAAAATAATCCCTCTGTTTTTATTCTATCATACTATTAATTCTGAAATGTATAAATTGCTTTTACCAACCTAATCCCTTAAAAAAATACAGCTTTTAAATAATATTTTCACTTCTTCATTCCCTGAAAACAGTGTAAGAAATTCAGGGTTTCTTACTGCATTTCAGCTTTATTTCATCTTTAGATTTACTTGGTAGAGTGCAACAATTCTCATTTATAACAACAAATGGACAGAAGCGTTAAATGCATTTCTTGAGTACAACACCCAGTGAGATACGTACAAGATGTGAGTGCCTGTACCCTTTCCTGATAACCTTGACATTCTCTATGTCTCAGGAAGAAGTACTTCCATTAGTGCACTAGTGCTACTGATTTACATTCAGTAATATCCCTGCTAAGTATTTGATAGCAATACAAGAGGAAAGAAACATAGCTTATCCTGCAAGTAATGAAAACAATAATACATCCATAGTAATGAAGAGCAGTAATACCACTTTTCAAAAGTGGTCAGGGTGAAATCTATTCCTATGACTGAACTGTCCCGAGAAAAGGTCATGTACCATGAAACAGCTAGATGCCCACATGCCTCTGTCTCAGAATAAAGCTTTACAGAAGATAAAATACAATACGCAGCAAAACCAGCACCATTTCAAAGGGTCGTCCCTCTCTGAGAACAACATAACACTGCCCTGTGTACAGCTGAACACACAATAGGAAAGTTCACAGTCAATCCCTCAAGGGATAGCAGAATTCACTATGTTAAACAGATACTAGTTCAGACTGATTCAGACTAGTTCAGAATTATTCAGTCAGTTTTAGAACAGGGAATTGAAGTGTTATGTGAATTCATATTTGCATTTTGGGTTATTTTAGGGAAGTCTAGACCTCCATACATATCCAGAAGACAATAGAGAGTCATATTGGTTGTAAAAATCAAAATCAAATCCAAATCCAAAATCAACCTTCAGCAAAGCTAACAATTGTGCTACACAGCTAGTATAGTAATTTTTCTTGATAAAATGCATGGTGGTGTCATTAACACAGGTTAAAGTAAACATTTTCTTACTGAGCTACCTCCTGCACTACAAGTGACGCCTTGCAAAGGGAAAAAAACAACAAACTTGTAATCTTTCCAAATAACTGCAGTTAGAATCCTAACTAAATGAAAATGTCAAAAGTCTTCCTCGCAATTATCTACCTTTTCATTCATTGTCTTTCTTGAACATTAGGTTCTCAGGTACAGGTCCCTGAAGTATTTTAATTGCTTTTTAGAGTAGCAACTTGCGGAAACTCACATTTTAGTGTTTGGTCTGGCCTCCTAGCTATGATTTCTAGTGAGGGGCCATCTTTCATCAACAAGGTTTCCTTTAGTGTGACGAGTTAGGATGCATGAGTGGAATAACTACAATCGAATAATTCTTTAAAGAAACCTTGAGAATTCACACCTAGGGACCATAAAAGGAAGATATGGGAAGCAAGGCAGTCTCATCTTCTTTATCTGTTTGTAAACTCTAAATGATTGTGGGGAGGAGGCCTCGACTGGAAGACAGGTGCCCAAGAGGCCGTTCTATCACTCTCCCCTCCTCATCAGGATAGGGAAGAATAAATATTAAAAAATAAAAACATGAGTCAAAATAAGGACAGGAAGAGATCACTCATGAATTACAGTCACAGGCAAGACTCAAATCAGGAAATTAACTTATTGCCAATGAAATCAGTGTAGGATAATGAGAAATAAAAACTAAATCTCAAAACACCTTCCTGTCACCCCTTTCTTGTTCCTAGGCTCAATCTCATTCCAAATTTTTTCTACACCATCCCATGCCAGTCGCAGAAGGATACAGGGAATGGGGATTATGGGCAGTTCATCTCCCCTGCTCCTTCTTCCTCAGGGGGAGGACTCCTCACACTCTTCCCCTGCTCCAGCATGGCATACCTTCCACAGGAAACAGTTCTCCATGAACTTCTCCAGGATGACTCCTTCCCACGAGCTGCAGTTCTTCCTGAAATGCTCCAACATGTGTTTCTTCCACAGGGCGCAGTGCTTCAGAAGCAGGCGGCTCCAGCATGGATCCCCTGTGGAGGCACACATTGGGCCATGAGCGGGCTCCAGTGTGGGTAGGTCCTGCCAGAAGACTGCACAAATGAAGGGCTCCCACAAGGGCACAGCCTCCTTTGGACATCCACCTGCTTCAGCATGTGGTCCTCCATGCACTCAAAGTAAATATTTGCCCCAACATGGATGTCTCTGGAATGCAGGGGCACAGCCTGCATCACCACGGGCTTCAGGGGAATCTCAGCTCCAGCACCTGGAGCACCTCCTGCTCCTCCTTCTTCACTGACCTTGGTGTCTGCAGGGCTGTTTGTCTCTCATATTCACACTCCTCTTTATCTGGCTGCTGTTCTGCATCAAGGGTTACTCTGCTATTCTTGAATATGGTATCACAGGGGTTCATGGGGTCAGCTTCGATTCTCAGTGGTTCTATCAGACATATGGGAAGGTTGTAGCAGCTTCTTACAGAAGTCACCTCTGTACCCTCCAACTACCAAAACCTTTCCACTCAAACCCAATACAATGATTCTCATCTTTAATCTCTATCAGATTCGCCACTGAGACCATGAAGGAGGTGGCATTTATTTTCCCTGGTGTACATTCTATTCTTTAACACATTCACTGAAAGACAGAAGAGTAGCAAATAATTCAAATTGCAAGACCTTCAGGCAAACCATAAGCTCTCTTTGTTCTACAATTAGTTCTCAAAATAGGTCATAGGCCTAGTATTATATCATTACTAACAGTATTTAAACCTTATTACAGAGCAAACAGTTTCAGCTAAAGGGCTCAAAAATGTACTCTACTGGTATAATTCTTTCATGACTATTTGTATTTTCTAAGCAGATTCATGTGCTCTGAAAAGTAATGGGTTGCTTTTATCAATGGGATACCTTGAACTATCAGCTTCTGTCACAGAATGCATGAATGTCTATCCACAGAATATTTTCCTTAGAAAACACTCTTAACACTCATATTACCACATAGAAACATTAGAACAAGCATGACAAATGCAGCACATCAGGCCATGTCTTTCAGTATCCACACCAAACATACTGCCGTTCATAAGTGAAGGCCAGCTATGGTAAAGAGGACCTCTGTAGCTGCTGTGAAAAATGCCAGTACCTCTGTCAGGTATGGTCAGGTTCTTGCTGATGGGCTGTTTACTATCAAGGTGTTCTCAGGGGAGCAAAAGTTGCTTTTCTTTCACTGTAGTTAAATGAGGATTCTATAACAGCTATTTTTAGTACACAACAAGAAGCAGCTGTTGATTCTGTATGCTACTGCTACTCACTGTTTTGTCTTTGAAACTAAATACCCTTGAAAATAGACAAGTGTCATAAAACAAGTAAAGCATATTGTAATGCATTTCCATGCATTGTTTTGGGGGGCTTTTTTGTTTGGTTGGTTTTTTACCATAGCTTTTCAATGGCTCTGCATTTTTTACCCATGTCTTTTATTTTTAACTTTGAGTAGTATTTACTAATTTTTGGTGGATAATATATGTGTATATCATGGTGCCATTGCTGATAACATCTTAATACATTTCAAAACATCAGTTGCATAACTTCCTGCTGTTATACTTCTAAGAAGATAACTTTCTAAGAATAGCAGCAAAACCTTAAACTTTTTTTTTTTTTTTTTTTTTTTTTCCCCATCTCTGAGCTAGTCTCCATGGAGCACAAAACACCTCTAAAAGAGACAGTGAAAACTACTGGCAGTTCTGGACAATTTTCACTTTAGATAAATGCAAGAAAGATGAGATACCAAAGTGGAGAGAGGTGTCAAAATTCTATTGGTAAGAATGGAACACACTCTGGTGAAAGGGAGATCAGAAACTGTTACAAAGACACAAAAAAAATAAGAAATATCTAAAAATGTATTACCAGCAATATTAGAAAAGTTTATTAGATTAGAGATTATTATAGAGACAAAGAACTCTAATGTAACCAAAATAAGATGTCTCAGCATTTTATGGTCATATTTCACACCACTTATATATATATATATAGAGATCAGATATTTATTTAACATATGCATTTTTTTCAAAAGGAAAGTGACAATCAGGAAATAAAGCAACCTATATTTTATTTCAATATATGATTTAGTAAACATAAACGGGTTGAAGATAACAACCCATAGAGGAGTCTCAACATTTCAACAACAGATCCAAGGCATCTAAGCTGTAATATTTTATACATTTCAGATAGAAAGGACTTTTAACCGCAAATTATACTTTTCCAAATATTCATGGAGACCAAAAATAGAAATTTTCTGGTGATGTACTCATCAAAAGTGCTGTACTTTTGTTTGAAATTCATGGCTTAAACCCCTTGATATCTCTAAAATCTCCTCTTCCTCCCCCAAGAAATGGAACAATATCAATTTCTCCATAAACCCTTCTTACATCTAAATTCTGAGACTAAATTCTGTCCTACTTGGGCTTCTCAACATGGTTTGGCAACTGAAAATATCAAGGTCATAAAATTGTATTTTCATAAATATATCACATCTGTGCTGACTAGATGGCTTTTAATTTTCTGATGAATTCCGTGTGACTACACACAAACTGCAAATACATAATTTCTCACATGCTTGTATAAGTGTAATAATAGGTAGCCTCAGAAGTTAACACTGTCAGTGATTGTCTGTGCTAATGTATGAAAACTGAGATCATTAAGCAGTGAGATATACTGCAAACAGGAAGAAGTAAAAGGCTAAGAAGGCCAGATATGATGAAGTCGTGAAGTGAGTTTGATTTCTAATGGAGTCAAAAATGGAGCCAAAAATGGAGCCTTAACTTTTCAACTCCCATTTCTACAACTTGTGAACTAGCCTTTACTTGCTATGCATTAAAGCTCTGGTGGGAGCCCAATATCTTCATTTATCTTTTTACTAACTTTTCATTTGTTGGTAAACTGGAGATTATAAGTTTTTGGGGTTTTTTGTGGGTTCTTTTTAAATACTATATACTACATGCTATTATACTACTATAAATCATCTAAACCAAAACAATTAGACCATGGAAAGCCCTATCCTGAATTTTCTCATCAGCATCTTTCTCCCCCAGTCCAATCTTCTACATTTGTTTCAAATGTAAACAAAGTCCTAAAGTCAAGATATACTTGAGTTGCTTCCTCGACATCCAGTTTTGCATACTCAGTAAACCTAAAGAGATCAGTATGCATTTTGTTTTTACAGGATTTATGCAACTAAACTCTAACACTTTAGAGCTATTTCAAGCTCTAGCTGTTTCTGGTCTCTTCCAGAGCAGGATAGTCTCAAATAGTTTTCCCAGGGAGAGTGAGGAGAAGTAGATTATTGAAGTCACTTAAGGACATTATCACCTTCTTCACAAACAGAGTAATTCAGCAGAATGATAGGCATGTACTCCATTGCATCCCTAGTATGTCCTTTGAGAAAAAATCAGAGATTGCATTTTCTGTCAGACATGCTTTATTCTAATAGATAAGTGAGGGAGGTGTTAGGCCATTTGGGGGGTTTGGAAAGCAGAATAGCACATTTAGTCAAAGAAGAAAACTTGATCCTCCAATGACCCTAACGCTTACTCTAGTCAATAATATTTGCCACAATTCACCTGCTAAATCATCAGGCAGAGCAACAAAAAAACCCAGATTTTCCTAATGTCTCTGAGGTGATTGGTCTATCTGTTAATTCCTTCTGACACTAAAATGAACAGATTAAGCAGTAGGAAATTACACAGCAGCCAAATTTCAAACACCTGCTGCCCATTTCATCTGGATTGCTGAACCCCTCCAGAAACACACATCTGCAATATATGCATTGTCCAAAGAGTTACTGATTAGAATTTCTGTTTTACCTGATATGCTACTATGTGATTGATTGGTTTGTTGTTTTGGGGTCTTTTTTTCCCCTAAAAGAAAAATTAAACCTTTAGCAAAATAAAGAATAACAGATACGTACTCATGTGGAACTTTATGGTGAATGCACAAAGATCTCTCAAATCCTTAAAAAAATATTTCCAAGGAAAATCCTCTCCAGTTACTAGTAGTACAAGGCTTGTGAGGCGCATCTAAGCAGTACAAACTTAGTTTGATATATTTATGACATCTATACCAGTTAATTAAAAAGGAAACAGTAAGAAAACATTCATATTATTGCTGTATTTTTCACAGCAATTAATCTATGGTTAAGATAATAGTTTAACTCTCTGACAATTTGTATTAATAAGTTTATTAGAAAAACAACTTCCAGACAACAAATTAGAAGAGCTCCATTGGGAACTATAGTAATTGAGTATAATGAAGGAAAACCAATAAACACCAAGTGTTGGAAAAGACTTCTGCAACAGTATATGTGAAACAGAAACAGAGGATTATCCTCCCACTGAACCCTTACCCAATCACACCCTACCTTCCTAAACGCCGCCCAAAGGGTTTAAATACCCTGGGCACAGGTAGTTAGAGGCTTTTCTATGACCACTCAGTCTGGGACTGCTGCATCTTTTCACTCCTGACCACGTGGGGATTTTGCAATCCCCTCCAGACCCCGGGAGGCTGGGGAAGTAGAGGAGCTGATTCCCCCACCACAGCTGTTAACCAAGTTATGACACATCTGCAAATCTTGTGGGAAAAAAAAACAAACCCTGAAATACTGTCTTTACAATGATCTTTTACACATATTTAAAGATCTATGATAGAATTTGATTTTTTTAAAAACAATTATAACAATCATATATGATAGATAAAACATAGCCTATTTCTAGATATTCTTTGCACTATCTGATGAGTTTAAAATGTAGCTTGCACCTCTAAGTCATGTTCTATAATGCTTTCACATTCAGCATGCCTCTTGGCAGGCTGGCTAGACTTCTTGTACACCATTTCCTACACTTCAGCGTGATATCTCAGGGTCTATATTTTAAACCCTTTCAACAGACACAACATGCTTTTACTTCATACACAACCCAGCAGTCTTCTCCAGTGGCTTAGATCTCCAGGCTGAACATTAGAAGAACAGCAGTGATTAGAGGTGGCCATAAAGAATGGTGGAGATGATGATCAGAGAAAAAATGCCAGAATCACAATTTTTTACAACTAGACTCTTCATTTTCCAGCCCCTCCACACAACCCAAGGATTTCTGTTGACCTCTGCTGACTAGAAGCTTGTTTTTGTCACTCCTAGCATCACACAGAAGACTAAGACATAAACAGTAGTGACAGTGTAGGAGGCAGTAAGATTTTCACTGCTTTGACCTCATATGTCATATAATAAAAGCATGAGGAAAACATGAGGTAAAGTGATCGTTAATGTGCAATTACATAGAGTAAACAAAATTTTAGAGGCAGCTAGTATGCATTTTTCATAGAAAAGAGAGGGTTTGAATTTCAAGTAAGGGATATTTCTTATAAATTTTCTTTAAAATCCATAGAAAATATGCAGAGACGAAACAATTGCCTTTTTTTGTATTTTTTTTATCTGAGAAGCTACCTGTTAGGAAAATTAACACTGGCCTAGAGTATACCAAGGGAAGGCATTAGCTTGGTGACTCCAGTTTGTTTGATTCTACATATGTGCTCCCCTTTACCTTCCAGAGATCACCTTTACTAGATGACCTTTAAGGTCCCTTCCAATACAAACCGTTATATGATGCTCATAATGTTATGACAGTCTTTTGTGGGTTTTTTTTGGTGTTTTGTTGTTTTTTTGTTGTTTTTTTTTTTTGGTTGGTTGGTTTTTTTTTGCTTTTTGGGGTTTTTTGGGGGGCGGATAGAATGATATTAGACTTCCATGATTCCGTTCACAGGACATTTCTATAGAATATGCTCGCCCGCATAAAGAAAATGTTACCATCAAATTTTATCATTCCTGGTGGCTGACCTAACAAATCTTATTTCAAATTGAAGGAAGAATGTGTATCTCCAAACTTGTATGTAGAAGTTGGGCATGGAGTGGGGCATGCATTTCCTTTGACATTTGAAGACATAACAACAGATTACTCTCCTCAAAAACCTACAAAAATGGATTTACTTAAGTGACCTATGTTCACTACACTCCAGAAAGAAAGAAAACTCTTGGGCTACAAGCCTGAAAGTGCATGTGAACATAACTATGCATTTGAGCGGCACTGTTAAAACCAGTGGTCCTAGCACTAAATATAAAAGTTAAGGATGAAGGGATGTTTGCAAAGCAGAGGGTGAGAATTCATAAGGGTGTTCCTACAGTTTCTGTATGTGGGTGTATATGGGGGAAGTGTGTTTTATTTAAATGCATACTGACAGTGAAAATGTAGCAAAAACATTTACACATGCTTTTGGAAATGTTTTTCATAATTTCTAATTATTTTCAAATTAAGCAAATGCTTAGGACTATATTAAATAACAAGAGTGTGGTGTAAGCAGTACCTCTTGGTATTCCTTCACATGAAAAGCCTATTACAGGAAGAGAGTATTTATCCCTGTATGAGGCAGGTAGCAGAAACAATCCAACACTTTATGATAAATGTGCTTGTTTCTAAATATTTGCTTTCCCACGCTGAAAAGCTAAAATACAGATATTCTAAAAAGACAATTGGTACCTAATATCAGATTTAGTTTAAGAAATTAAGCTGATAGGGCTTTCAGTCACTGTTGGCTTATTTTAGTGCTACATATGCAATCTCCTTTTTCAATCTTATGTGTAGAAGTGACAAACAACAGACTCAACTTGGGAAATTTTTACTTGATTTAATTTGCTGATAATTACCACTTACTTTTGATCACCAAGTCAGGTACAGGGTGGAAAAACACACAATCAAGCAAACACTTAATAAACAGCCTTCCTTCCTCAGGTTCAACTTAACTCAAACCCATCTCCACTTCCTAGACTAAACTTGACATGTTTTCACTGCAGGTTACCAAATTCGTTCCCATTCCCTCAGCAGATGATAGGCAGCAGAGGATGTCAGCGTCATGTACACAATGTTTTCTGTCAAATGCCTTCAGCTTTGTTAGACACCAGATCAGTAATTATTGGGTCAGAACCACCCTGGGGGTGTGTGTCTGGGGGTGTGCGTGTGTCTGGGGATGGGACCATGTCTCCAGCACAGTGCCCACATGGTCAGCCAGGATGACCACCAAGGTCTGCAGCCACATGCCACAGAGCCAGCATGGGGCACCCGTCAATCAATAAGGTCTGCATGGTTGCCCACCCACACCACACCCCCC
>JAWWTY010000156.1:21396905-21418758 GCA_035222235.1 Margarornis squamiger
TCTCCTCTCTTTCTGTCTTTATTCTTTCTTCTCTTAATGCCTCTTCTTTTACTCTTTTCTTCCTCTTGTGAGTAACTTAAGCACCTATTTTCTATACTTCACTTAAGTTGCTTGTATCTCACTTAAGTTGTATAGGGTTTTGTGTTTGCTAGGTGTAACAAAAGGCTCCATACTCTATCAGCAATGCTTGCTAGTTCCAGTAGCCTTTTTAATGCTTTTGTGAAGTTGCATGTTATCTTCTGTAAAACCCTTTTTGCCACAACACCCATTTTCTCATCAAATTAAAAGAAGTTTCTTGGAGAAAAGTGTGTAGGCGTTTCTCCAGATGTGAACTCAAGGTATCAAAGAATCAAAGGCTTTGCAAGTGTTTGTGTTGACAAAATTTCTTCAAGTCTAAAATTAAAATGTATGCCCAGTAAAGTTGGTACTAAAGTGGGTACTACTCCCACTGGGGTGTAGTAATTGCCTCCTGCTTTACTCTCCCACACTTCGCTTATTTTCTCAGATGTTCTTTGCTTCTTCAGGTTTTGCTGAAGCTTGCTTTCTTAGCATGCTACAGGATAGGTCACCTGTGGGCCACAGTCCTTCAAGGTTGTTCCTGGTACCTCCTTCCAAGAGCATGTCTCCAGATAGATGTTTCTACCACCTCAGCTAGCTATCTGTTTCTTTCTTAAACATGTTTTTGCAGTGATGCGAGAAGAAAAGATAACATTGTGGTTACTTTTGTTCACCAAAACAAAATTTACATTATAGGAGCACTAGAAATACTGTGTTCTCTTGTCTCTCTGATACCTACTGCTACTACCAGGAATGATGAGAGACTGGTAGAACGTCCACGTTCGTATTTCTTGTCATGCTCTGCACTGAAGAACCACAAAAAAAGATCTCAACATATTGTTGTGGGATTTATTTAAATAAGTGCCAAATAGATTTCTACAAGCAAAACCAAAGTAGTGACAGGAAAACTCTTTTCAGAGCTATAGGGAACCCAAAGTCCATATGGCTCAGCAATAAGATTGAGAGAATGGAACATGATCCCACACTAGTTTTCACTCAGTAGGGTTATTGCCAGTTTCAAACAGAATCTAAGTTCAAATTTACAGAAAAACAAATTTTAAGACATTCAAACCTATTCATTTGTTGCAAGTTGTCACTTTGAAAAGACACTGCGTATTTAGTCTTTTCCAGATCAGGCAAACAAAATCAATAAAAATGCATATTGAGTGCTGTATGTACATTTTATAATCAAAAATGTGCATATGTAATCAAAAATCAGTGATGACACTTCTGGGCTTTGTAGCTAGCAATGTCTTTGCAGGTTTTTTTTGCATTAATCTCCGGATTTCAGCAAAACTGTGACCTATACTGTATGTGCTGTTAAAAACCATTCATAACCAGCAGCTCTCAGAATTTTACAATGGAATTGGGGAAGAGAGGACCTATTCAGAATTCATGCACACATTTTCCTTTATGTTTGTCAAGAGGTTTGGAAATGGCTTTTGCTAATTGAAGTAACATCTAGAAACATGCTTGACATTTCACTTATTCTTCAGTATTTGTAACCTTGGTGCAAATGTTTAATTTCTTAGACTATCTTGTATACTGGGATGAAGTTCATGAAAAATTTATCTTCCATGTGGCATCCAATATTTGGAGATTATACCACCTGGAATCTATTTATTCAAACACACCTGGTGCTGTCTTCTCTTTTGAGACTGTATTACAACTTAGCCTTACCACTATCATGAGTCATAATTTCTGCACTGTAGAGAAGCTTGTTTACTTCTTTCCCAGTAAGTTACATACATTGTAGAAAATGACTGAAAATTCATGGATCCCATGAACTCCCAATGTCATTCTACTGGAGTTTCTCTACCAATTTAAACAGTTCTTTTGTTTTTATTTTGTCTTTCTTTGTTTCATAAATGTCGGCAAGGGTGAAAAGGATTAGGCACTTTCAGCAGCATAAGCCAAAGTTTCATTATTGCTGAGAACATTTATTGTTTTGTTTTCTGTTTAGTTTCACTGTTCTCCAATCACTTCCTAATCAGTTCACTCCCAGAAAAAAAACCCACAAGACTTGAAATTAAAGGGTTTTTTTTCTACAATTACTTGACAGAAGGTACTTAAAACCCTGTGCACCTTAATGCAAGTCTTTGGTAGCTCATATAGATTCTCTCTTCTAGGACCTGAACGTCAAAAGAAATATTTTAAATGAGTTCATAGTAGATTTTTCACATGAATAAAATCATTGTTTGAAAGCCAAACACTATAAAAATTGCAAACCACATAGAGTTGAATACAACGTACATCATTAGAAGCAACATTAATCCATTTCTCATCTGGTGATTTGTATTTGCGCTTCATTTTACAATGGAAAATAATCTGTGACTCTTTTCCAATACTATGGCATAGTAAAGACCATGCTACAATATTCTATTATCCCACCTTTGCATAGCCAATTGGATTTTCTTCAGATCATTGAGTATAGAAGAAAGTTTTATTTAAAAATTGCCAAATATTTAGTATAAAGTAAGTGTCCAAGGAATGAAAATACCTTCACTGCTACTGTCCAAAAATATTTTTTTTTATATGTTATGGGTGGTTTTAATCATTCTCACTGTAATTTGCTTCTGTTTGTTATGCTGTCTGATACTGATTTGTCTTGACAAGAAATTTAAAATTCTGAAAATTCTGTCTGCTGTTTGTTCATGAGGAATTAACAGAATATAATAGGTGTTTCTTGGTCATCCATCTTGAAGCAAGTAGAGGATTTTTTGGCCTGGAATATTCCCTTAATGGTTTTGGTGGGGATCTTGTGGGGTTTTCCCTTCTCCCCTAATGGGGCTTCCAAAGCAATTTTTGAGAATGTTTCAAGGTTAGTTACTTGGGCTAGCCTTCCTAAAATACCTCTGGTCTCATTTATTCTATATTTTCATATCTTTTAGCCAAAAAAAAACTCAGACAAACAAAAAAATCCAAAACTTTAGTGAAAAAAAGAAATTGTTAATGGTAATCAAGATTCTAGTAAAACACACACTACACAGATCTCCAACAATTACCTACAATATCATCAAACTCTCAATGCAGAGTTGTAGTAGCAACCTACAACATTTTAGCAATTAGGAGACAACCCTCCTCAAAAAAATCCAAGTGAATATATTTCCTTGCTATTCAAACACCTACTGCATATTTCTAAAAAAGAAAAAAAAAAAAAAAAAGACTGGAAATAAATCTCAGTGTACCACTTCCTTAGGATTTCTGTTTTCTGTAAAGCTAAAAAGAAGTAATACTGCTAATGAAAATAACAACATATAGTTTAATTTTTCTCCCTTTTTTTAGGAGTGTAAAATGATTGAGGAAGTTAACCATTTGGCAAACAGTCACAAAACACCATACATCCTGACAGACCTCAAAGAACTTCACAAGTCTGTAATAATAGACTAATTCCATTTACTACTGAAGTGCAGCCAACTATGAGACAGAACACAGCAGTGGTTTAACAGCACAGATGAACACTGTCAGCCCTTTAGATCAGTAGGTAGATGTAAATATCTTGTCCATTTAAAAACCATAGGGTGCTTTGAGACAGGCAGAGTAGTATTAGCCAAACTTCCAAATAGCAAAGAAACCAGAAATAATGTTCCCATTCTTTTGTAGGTGTATTCCTCGTTTTCTTTTGTGTTTTTTTTTTTTGCTTGTTTGTCGGTTGATGGGTTGGTGTGTTGGTTTGGGGTTTTTTATTTTGTTGTTATTGTTTTGGAGTTTTTGTTTGTTTTGCTTTTAATGTAGAATCATTAGAAAACATTATTTGGGATAACTAAAAGCCTTATTCCAAATGAATACTAAATTTGATCTGAGTTTAGACAAAATTAATTCTATCTATGGAACTCATACTACTGTCTCCTTTGATGGCCTGCAGTTAAAACCTGATTCACAATGAACTAAACTACTGAATTTGTTCTGATCCCAGCTCAGAAACACTTTACTTTTTCACAGTGCTTCTTGATGTCCCTCAGTGAAGCTTAAGTGACATATACTCTTGGTATTTAAACATACAGGGCTCAATCTGTTGCTTAAATATAAACGTCTAATGCTATTTGTCATGCTCCAGGATTATGTGAGACATTGTCAGGAGTCTGGCAGATATGACAGGATCTATGGGAGACTCATGCCCATCTGGAAAGGCAGCTGGAGGCTAGATTTAGGCAACTAAATCAAGCTTCCACTGCAAATTTAAAAAGCAGCAAGCTGGTGCTACATACACCACTTCTTTCCTACAGTTTCTGCCTATCTTATCTAGCGACACAAATTCTTATGGAAATGCCAACATAGAAATTTCTTTTGTTTTAGAAAGTGGAAGGACTTCCTACAAGTATATTCATTAAAAGTTACAGATTTCACTGGCAAAAAAAAAGTTCGTCTGGTTTTGGTTAGAAAGTGTGTCCTTGACAAGTTAAATCATCAGAATCTGAGGCTGTATTATGATTAGCCAGACATAGTTTTATAATTAGCAAAAAGAGTTTAATATTGTACCTATATTTGTCATGTAACAGATGCTACAAGCATTAGCTGGTAAAATAGTCTGGTCAGTATCACTGTTCAAAATTGAGTGCCACCAGATTGAGGACATATTTGACTGTAGTTGTAAGGATCAATATTTCAATTTCATCACTCTGCAAAGACAGCTGAAGATTAATTGCAACAAATAGAAGAAATACAACTAATAGTCTCCTATTTGGGGCAGTTTAAGAGGTTTAAGAATTAAATGTTTCTAATCTGAAGACACTAAGTACTGGGGAAGTACTAGCAGTCCATTGTTCAGTCATGCAGCCTTGGTCCTTAGGTTACCTCTTGGTTTCTTCATTTATATGGAAAAAGCTAATGTAACCACCTGGTGAATGCAGTGCTGCCTAAATAGAAAAACCAGAAGGATGAAGAGTGCCTGGAGTGAACTCTCCAGCAAATTGGTTGTGGAGACAGAGCTTGTCCAGTTTATAAACAAGGTTTCAATGGGTGAGGCTTGAGGTTCAGTAACAGTTTCTAAACCTTGCATTGCATTTGTATATCCTATACGTAATCTGCCAAGAAAAATTATAGTCTTCAGGGTTGTCATTTGATAGCCCTCATCAGCACAAAAGTCAGCACAAAAGAAAGGAAGGACAATTACAGAACTACTGAACATAATGAGATAAAACTGTAAACTATACCCATCTGTGACTGTGACTAATGGAAGCATCACTTATTCACATTGTGAGCATGAACGTAGGCCATCTCCTTTGTCTGCACTAAGCAGCCTGTTCTGCATGCTCCAGTATTTAAAGAACGTAAACAAAGACTTTTATTCTTTTTCAACTGCAGAGAAATTGTATGGAAAGACCTTTATTTGATATATGATGTCTGTTTGGTCGGTCTTTGCTTCTGCCTTCCTAAAGTAGTTAAAATCAGTAAAAACAAAATAACTGCTGAATTCAAGCACCTTTTCAGGAGATTTCAAATTAGCTGAAGTATGCAAAACATGAGCAAGGCAGAACAAGAAATCTTGACCATATAGGGTCTCCTCTTATATAAAGCCTCCAATATTTCAAGGGAAGTACCAACAAGAATAGCCCTGTTGACACTTAAAAATGTCCTTTTGAAAATTCCAGCAATTCAACAGCTTCTCAAAAGAGCTATCAATGAAGACAAAATTAGCTGTAAAAGTTCACCCCATGTGAGTCCTTTCCGAGTATATTTTGAAGCAAATTATTAAGATGAAATTTGATTTTCAGCACTTGTAAAATAATCCAACCCTGTGAACAATGGGCTCTCTGAGGATACCTTCAGTTTTTCTTATTAACCTCTAAAAGTAGAAGTAAAGAAAAATTTCCAGCACTCGTCTGAAATAGTTTTTCCCTTTTATATACTTACTGCAGTGCTGACCATATGGTTACAGTCCTGTTCTTTTAATCTCTTTTCAGTCTCCAGTATATCACCCCAGAGGAACAGTTGTATTTCAGTTTTGGATAATGGATTTGCTTCAGCATATTAGGTTTTTTTTACAGTGATTTACATTAGCAAGGTCTTTAAAGTCTGATCCTTTCTGAAATTCAAGACATTTACATGGGATCTGATTGTTACATCCATGTCTAATATAAATCTCTTTAATAATTTTATTTAATGTGACTTGAACACCAAGAATAAAAGAAAGTTATTAAAATGTGGTACTCACTGGGTGGTCTGTATATGAAATAGAGAATCACTGCTCCACAGGCTTCCCCATTTCCATTTTCAAACCACTCCTTGTTGGCCAAAGCCACAGAGGACTATAAAGACCATTTATATTTCCCTACAGTGTGTCTACCAAGAACATCTTCTGAAATCAACAAATACACTCTGAAGTTCGTCACAACTTCTCTGATATTTTCAATGACAGCACTCAGCAGAACAGCTGTTTTTAATCACGTTTACAGCCTTCCTTTTGCAGTTCTTCTAGGTAAGACCTGCTGACTGAATGGGAAAAAAAAAATCCCAAAGAAACATCTTTTCTCTCAGAAATGTAGACAGGCATCCAAAGAGGACAAGATTTTGCATATCAAGATGCCACAGTTAGAGGAAGGGAGGCAAGCAGACATAAGAAATATACCTGAGAATGCAGAGGTCAGTGGATCCAACTTCTTGCTGCTAAGCAACCACAGTTGTAATTATCAGAAGCTGTCAAGAACTGTAATAAGAATTCTCCCCTTTTCCAGAAAGTTAGCTCTTTTCTAGCTAGACTATAGAATTCCTTTTTAAAATATTCCACCAAAATGTATTAATGCTAAATTTCTCCATTAATTTATCTGCCAGCACTGGGTTTTAATAGATTCTTCCTGGTCCAGCTTTTATGTTAATGCATTTAGGCAAAATAAGCATGGCATCCTCTCAATTCTTACTTTTCTACATTAAAAATGTATCCTTTTCCAGATCTCCCTCATAACAGAAGCCATTTTGCCTCTGAGTAGTGTAGATGCTATTGTTTGCTGTAATTTGAAATCATCACCTGCATATGGAACGGATAAAAGAGACCTTTACAGTATAAATTTACTACTGAATTTGTATTTTCTTACCTCCACTGGAAATTTCTCCTTCACTGCCCCAAATATTTTAAGATTCAATTTGCCTTGGGTGAGCTTGTAATCACCTAAGTGCCACTCAATGAAGTGACAATTCTCCAAGTTGCTACCCTATTATACACATTGATATTAGCTGAGAAAAAAGAGAGGAACAAAGGAAAAAAAAAAAGCAAAAAAACCAACCAAACAAAAAAAACCAACAAAACAACAACAACAACAAAAACCACACACACATAAAAAAAAAAAAAAAAAAAAAAACAAACCAAAATCCAAAAGAACTCCAAACCAACCAAACAAACAAATCAGACTATAAGAAAAAGTAGATTTTCTAAACATTATACCCTTATGAACCATACATAGCCAAACTTAAGTACATAACTTTAATGCTGATAATTAAAAAAGCATATATTTAAAAAGAAATGTAAAATATTATTCGATAATATTTTTGTTAGGATTTCTCAATTGATTAAATCAATTTCTCTTCAGGTTCACCATAATTAAGGTGGGGTTTTTTTGTATTTCTTGCCAATATCCCTTGTCAAAAATTTGAGCATCTGGTGAAACATCGTATCTGTCTTCAGCATAATAAACACTAGATATAAGCTAGAAGGCTAGAAGGGTGAATAATGTGCCTACTATTCTGAAAATCAGCCTCAAGAATAAATTTCCTGAAAAACCAGATGATTCAAAGACCTCCATTATATGAAGTAGTTGACATGTAATTTTCAGTATTTATTAGTATTTATGAATGTTATAGTTTCTATAAAATACAATTTCTTCCCTCTTTTCTGTTTGAAGATTTTTTATTAAGTGATGACAAATCACTGCCCGATTTGTGAAAGAAAAGCATTGGGTACCCTTAAGTCTCTTTATCCTGGTTACATTGAATATTTCTCTATTAGTTTTAATAACTTAACCACAAGACCTGTTCTTTTTGCAGACGCAGTTTCTCCAGCTGTTACAATGAGATGGAGTTTTAAGAAATACACACTTCTTCAGGCTAAGTAGGGCTAACAGCTTTGCAAAAGGGGCATAATTTGCTAATAAATCAAGTGTCTATTCTTTTATACCAAGCTCTCACTTTCTGGAAGTGTAAATTCTTCTTAGACATTAGATACTGGAAAAGAACAAGTCCATTTAAAAAAGAAAACAAACAACAAAAAAAAACCCAACAACAACAACAACAAAAAACCCCAAAAAACAAAATAGAAAAACCCACAAAAACAAAACAGAAAAACCCACAAAAACAAACAAAAAACCAAAACAAAATAAACAAACAAACAAACAAACAAACAAACAAACAAAAAACCAACGTTCACTGTTATGTATTCTGAAAGGCTTTGTTAATTTTCATTTTAAAAGAGTCCGGGACAGCAGTATCACTGTATTTCATCTTTCCTGGTGATTTTAGTATGTTGACATCAAAACCATTTTCACCATCAGGACTTAAGTCTTATTTTCTTCATTCTTAACTCTTAGTATGACTATGAATAATATGAATGGAAACTAAAAGGACACATATACCACCCCCAAAAATGAAGTAACTTACATTAGGTGTATGCTTCCTACTCTGTTTTGTTTTTCTCACCCTTTTTAGCATCTAAATTGTTGTCACAACCAGATGGGACAAATACTTGCTGACAGTTTCAGAAGCAATTAGTGTTAACTCACTTCCATCGGCAAAAGAAGATTCATATAAATAAAAGTCACATGCTTCTTCAGTCAAAAACTCTATAGAAGGCAGCTCCTATTTCTGAACCCAACCCTCCAATAACACTAATGGATATCACTTTAAGTATACTCAAAGAAGATACAACTGAATAGCAGTAATAACTCTAAAGAATCATCATGGGACTTTTTCCTTTAAAATTTTAACACTAGTATGTTTTGAACTTGGCCGTTACTTTTCATTGACACTACGAAAGACTACTTCATTTCTAACAGTTTTCTGAAAATACTCACAGGTCTTCCTGTGGAGTTTTAATCAGTATCCACAGTTTTCGACCCTGCTCATTTTAGACTTCATTCTCAACTGCATCATGCAGAAAAGCCTTTAGAACAAAACAAGCAAACCAGCTATGAACAGCGTAGTTTATACAAAATGAAATGTTCAGGTCTTCCAAGACTAACTAAACATCTAGAGCTGTATGTGGCAGTATGTGAATTAACTGAGCTAACTATAAATAACTGCCCTAAAAAATAAAATAGAGACAAAAGGATCTTTGACAGTTTTGAGAATTCTTAGAGCTTCAAGACCTCTTGGACAGTTGGTCTCCAGACTGATGACTCTTACTTTCTGAAAGTGTTTTCCTTTGAGCCTTATGTTTCAAACCTTTATATTTAAAATAAGGGGGGCAATAATTAATTTTTCATATACAGAGAAATTAAATCCATGAAGAAAAATGTTCTTTACTGATATGAACTTATTTAGCAAAAAATGAACAGAGTAGTTCCATAGGATAATATGAGACTGGAAGGGATCTTCCATGACACATGGTACTCTTCTATCCTATCACAGTATACACATTGTGTAATCTTCTACTAGGACTGCACAGAAAGAGGTAAAATATTTACATGTCTTTTGGGTTTGGATTTTGTTTGCTAGGAAAAAAAGCCAAGTTATTTTAGATTCCTATCACAAATAAACTTTCCTTTCCTCTATTCACTGTCATGACTTAAATCCAGGAATTTGACAACTATAGTTAGGTTTTATTGCTCATGATATGCACAACTGTACAATATTCCATATATATGGTCTCACCAATGTCCTATAAAAGTCTTCCTTATACTGGATTGATCACACAGGCCTAAATCTGTCTCTGTCACAACTGACTAAAACCTTTAGTAAAAAATATTACTTGCTTTGACCCTAGTGTAGGACTTGCCTTTTAAGCTCATGAATTGCATCCCATTTCTGTCTGTCCAGTTTGTAAAACACTGGATTATTTCTGTATATTAAATCAGTATTTTGCTGACTAGATGGATTTATATTTTTTACTGATTTTATGTCATCATCACATTATTAGCACACTGACTAGCATTTTTTTGGGACAAAGCCATTAACGATGTTAGATATAATTATACTCAAGGACCAATTTTGAGAAGCCCAAACTGTAACTTTTCTCAATTTATACTTCCACTTAACAAATTACAAAATTCCAGTCCTTGCCTTTCTTAAATTTCTTCTGGTCAATATAAAATGAAGCAACAAATTGCTGTTCAGTCTGAAGCATTCTATACTATGCCCACCTCTTTTAAAATATTTTTTCAAAACATCAAAATGAATGATGGAACTATGTAATTTCTAACTTAGTGACTTTTGAAGAACCCATTAAAGAACTGTTGATTCTCACATCTTGGCCCCAGTAATATGTTTTCACTGGCCTCTATATATGAAATTAAAATCTTTATAAACACAGTTCCCACTCATACATTTAGGTTTCTATTAACTTTCTCCATATATAAGGTAACCGATAATTAACTTTATTAAAAATTGCTCTTTTGAGATTATTTTCTCTTCAGTGTTCATCCATCTGCCCTGTAACATTCTGTTCGACCTATATTTAACAAACTTACCCACTATATTACAGCAAGCTATACAAATGTAAACTTCTGTCCTCTGTTTCCTTTTAATTTTACAGCTCTTATAAGACATGCAGACTTCAATCCTAAAGGAATCGTAACTGTTATATAATGAAGATATTTCAAAGAATATACAATTAATTATAATACTATATAATTTTTCATTTTCCTTTTCCTTTGTTTCCCCCTCCAGTAAAAAGAAATATCAGCAAAACATGGATTTATTAAAACTGCAACTCATCATCTGATTAGATATCACTGATATGTTTCTTTCCCTGATGTTTGATAAATTAAGGAGTGTTGACTCTAGAAGGAAGCCTGTTCTGAGAAATAATACTCAGGAGAATGATCTGGAACTACATTAAGAGTTTTGACAGAGAGAAATATGATATACTCCTGGCTTGTTCAGAAGCAAAACTATATCGCATTTAAATTTTCAAAAGCAGATGCACTGTTTTGCCTTTTGCAACTCATTTCCAGTTGCATAATAAAGTACCTTCACAGCACTGAATGGTCTCAATATGGTCCAAGAGACACAGAGAAGTTTCTTTCCCTCAGGGAGCAGCAAATCTACATTAGAGTAGCATGTACACATTTCCAGACTGCTCGCTATCCAAAACCTGTTTTGGATCTCCCAAGGGTTAACAGTTTTTCCTTCCTGACCTTGAAACCACTCAGTCACTGGTGACTGAGAGGCAATGACGGTAAATTTTGGATGACAGAGAAACACCCTTCCCCAGAATAGACCAGTGCCTCATATCATTTGGAGAGTGGGAAACACCAATACAGTTACAGCCTCATCTTTTTTCCTGCTCCTGTTCTACAACTTTGTTTTGCCAGCTACTGACACATAGTTCCAAAGCAAGATATTTCTCCCAGTTCTTCAAAGCTGTTTAATGAGTGATGAAAGTTGCTAATAGAAATAATTGTTATGTATACTGTTCCAAAACTGACAGAAGAAACACCTACGAGTATTATAAACCTATACTCTCTTCCAGAAAATAAAAAGATATAGAAGAAGGTTGTTTGACTGTGCACAACTATCATCTTCTTTTCAGTATAATAATGGTTGTATATCTCTATAATTAAAGATAATTATAGACCACAAAATTTGTACAGCGATTAACCAAAAACAAGATGATGCTCTGTGTTGCCAAGACAAAGACATCCATCACTGAAGTTTCTCCCTCCCGTATTTAGAATTTTCTCCCATTCTATTTCTGCTGCATTCAGCATTACAGTGCTTCTGTAACTCCAAAAAAAGACCACCAAGATTTTGAAAGTGCCATTTTAAATCTGAGTTGCTCCATTATTTTAATCTTAAACGAACTGTAAAATGAGACTATTTTACAATTATACTCTAACTAAAGAAGCACATTTATCTCTAATACCTAGGATTTGCTTAATTTATGTCCTGAAATAATAAATACCATAATCCTTACAGATATGCTCTTCACTAACATCATTACAGATACTCTCATTATTATCTCTACATGTCTAATCCCTTTCTGAATACCTGACTTCTGTGATTTTTATAATTACATAGATTATTGAGGTTAGCTATGCACAAAATATAATGGTATTTCCTACTTGGTGCTATTTCTCCATTCACTAACATGACACATTTATTTCTTCTGATATGAGATTTTGGAGACACATTTTTAATACCTTCCTTTGAGGAAAAACCAGCCATACTATTAATATTTTGCATATAATGAAAAGGACAATTTTAAATTAGCTTTTTCTTTAACGAAGAAGAACTTGAAACTCTAAAATACCTGTTCTGTGTTAAATACCTGTACCTATGTATACTTCACATCTGAAAAGAGAGAAAATATACAGACCAAGGGACAAAAGAATTACAAAGGAGAGATTCCAGAAAGCAATAAAAGATGCAAGAACACTTAAACTGTATTGCCATACTAATTCCTATGTATGTTTGTTGAATGAAAAGCAATGCAATTTGTCAACTTTTTGGATAACTCTATCATGAAGACAGGCTACAAGATCAGCATCATATCTTCTGTTTGTATTGAGGGTTAAAACCTATGACCTAAAATTGGTATTCGTATAATCAAACAATAAACAACATTTCCACTGCATAACATAACCCTAAATATGCAACTGTCTTCATGGGTTTTGATTTGAAAACATATTTGTTTTTCTTTGGCAGGAAGCGTTAGGAATTTCTCATTTTCTCTAGAGCTGTTTGGCTTAAATTCAAAGGATTTTTTGGATACACTGTCATAATGAATGTACTTTATTTATATTTTAATTTCCAGCCCCTCTGTGGAGAGTGTTACTGAACATTTCATTGCCTTTCATTCATTCTATTTTCACTGGAAACATACACACTGACTGTTTGTTGGGTTTTTTTTTTCCCTCTAAAATGGAAAAGAAAAAGGACACTATTTAGTGATTTATCTATTTTGTTTGCAGATTTGTTGAACAATTTTCAACTAATGGGTCAGTCAGCATTTTATATTCATGGTATTTGTGTTTCTTCTCATGTACATGTGACTGACTTTATAGCTGTTATGGCACTGCATACATTGAAATAATAACAGCAGAAAGAATTCTGGTTTCAGTTCAGGAATTATTCATTAACATTCCATGACTATTTTGTTAAAATAAACTTGTTTCTCCTGTATTTTGTAATTTTTCACAACAGTACTTATTTGAAGGGGTCAGGAATACCAGTGAAACACATTAGCAAACTGCATGTACAAGAATAAATACTTTTGGTGACATGTTTGCCCAGTTTGAGTACCACAAAAAATCGGTGGATTAAGTTGGTCAAAACATTTTAATGGAGTACCTCATTCACTTGGTCTGAAGAAAGGAGGAGACAAGTTTATGCTGAAATGAAACAAGTTGGTAATTTTGGTTTTTGCTTTTTGTTTTTTGCTTTTTTCCAAGCTGAAGGATGAAAAGGGTCACTGTTTCTCATTGCTATCTCTTGAACTTCTCAAAAATAAAAACAAATGTGGCTGCAGTCCAAGAAGCACAACCAGTCGTCCAAGAAACTGACAGCATCTTACAGGAATGAAAAATGACTGTCAGCATGAGAGACAGTTCTTAGTTTGCCTGTCATTATTTACTTCTAAGGTCTGACTAGTTTGGGGAGATGTCAAGGAAGCAGCTGTCAGACTGAAGGCAACAGGATTCAGAAAACAACCTAAATTTATATTTGAATCATGATTGATCATAACCTGTACCATGCAATTGGATAAACATAATAAGGAGACAAAGCAAAAAAGTAATAGCTGTGCTCTCTCAGTTAAATCATGAGCAATTGTATAAATTAATAGTTCAACTTATAGCCTCTAAGAAATGTTCCCCAGAAATGAAGTCTCGCTGGAAAATAATGATTTGCTGAATTTCAGGTCTCTTAAAATATATAACAAACAATAAGAAAAACTTATTTATATTACTAACTGGTTTGTAGAGGGGCCAAAGAGGAACAAAACTAGACAATTACTTGGAACATACGTATGAAGTTTTCATTCTTCCCTACAATTCTTCATCTCAAAGTGTCTAATAAATAATCAGTTATTATAACATTCATTTTTAAAGCTGAAAAAAAGTAAGGAACATGGAAGATAATAAACATCACAGACGCACTAATGAAATCCACTGGTGAGTTGAGAATGTATTACGCTTTTGTAGCTCACAGTATAAGAGTCGATGCCTTTTATTTGGGTTGTTTGTACCTAGTCTATTAGTTAATGATGTATCACTTCCTTCAGTTTTGTTCTTTTTTTTCCTCAGTTCAGGCCTCTGTTATCTGGGATTTTAAACTGATGGCTAATTCAAATAATGGACAGACCAAAAATTTTGTATCCCTAAAATAAATCTGGCATATCAGAAATGTGTTATTTGCATATACACAAAATATATACAGGCTTTTTAAAAGAGAATAATCTTTGAAGCCATGATATAACTGCTGAATGCTATTTTGATTTTCACCACAATAATCTTGAAGGGTTTGTACTTGACAAGTTTTTGCACCACTGAAGAAATTTAAGTAAAGTAGAATTATTCATTTGAAAACTTCACAATTTCTTTTTTAATTACATTAGCAAAACATGAATATTTCAAAGATGAAATGAAAAAAAGACTTCTGAAATTAACTGTCAATATCTCATAGCTTTACATAAAAAAGCTACATTAAGAAATTTTTAAAAAAAGTAATTATATAAATGTACATGATGATTTACTCGTTCTTGTGTCTTACCACCTACCAGTATTCTAATTGCTACTTTTTGCTGCATCTAGGTCTTTCTCTATATAAAGGAGCACACATCCCTTTCTGTTTCTTGTTTTGTGAGAGTATATGCAGGCTACATTACCAGAATGTCAAACAATTTTTCCCCATTATAAGTGCTTTATGTAAAGGTGATGTAGCTTTCTTGATACACTGTAAAAGTTACTGAGTATGTGCAAAGACAATAGGCTGGTTATTCACAACACTTATAACCAACTGCTGCCATATATAGTAAGTTGTGCTGGTTTTGGCTAGGGTAGAGTTATTTTTTTTCACAGTGGCTTGTATAGGGCTGTTTTAGATTTCATAGTATAGCTTGTTATTACCAGAACCATTCTAAGGTATCATTGCAATAAACCTGTAACCACCAGGTTGTTTTTTTTGTTCCTTCATGAATTATTTTTGAAATCATAAGGTATATATAAGTATTGAACAGCTTATCCTGTCAGTAGAAAAGCAGTATTGTTTTCACTTAGTTTCTACAGCAGGTTTTGATGTAATTGTGAAGGTTTTCTTACAACTGACCTGCAACAGATTACTACTTGCTTACCAGTACCAAACAAGGAAAATAAATATTTAATATTCAGGCAGTTTATCAATGATACAGCAAATGAACAGCAAATCTCAATATTGTTTTAACCATTAAGTACTGTCATCTCTATCAGATTAGTGTTGGTAGCTTAATCAAGGTTAAAGTAATGCATCTGGCAAGTGCATCAGGATAAATCACTTGGAATGCATCATAAATGACAAGTGATCTCAGAAAAACTAGCTGAATGTTCCCAGGGAGTAAAATTTATTAGAACCTGAATCTTAGGTATCAATGCTGATACTATACTTTCAGGCTCCAGTTTAAAAGGTAATCATGCCTACCGCTGTAAGCTTTCAGAAACAAAGTAATAACAAGTGAGAAGTTATTTTAATTTTTTTCCTTAAAACCTGGGTGTGCAAAGCATTGCATATACACACTTTACCAGGAAGAGCTGGGAAGAATCTTTTCACCCAAAATCTGAAAGCCACTCAAAAACCAGATAATGCTAAAATTGTTCTCATTTTTTAATTAATTTTACTTAATGTTATAATTAAACAACTCTGATTTGCAAATGGTACCTAGCTTTTGCTTTTCTAGTATTCAGACTACGTTCCCTTATTCTCTGTGATCTTTCAGTGAGACATTTACTGAAATTATGCCTTTTCATTTTAGTCTCCTTGATCTAAAAAGTAACATCAATGAAGTTTGCTGGAGTGTTTGTATTCACTAAAACAGTTCTTCTGATTTGCTCAGAGGCTACACACAAGGCAGCACAGAAGAAAACTCCTCAGGAGGGACAAATTGAGTTTTATGGATTTTTCCCTACAGTAGCAGACAAGCCTTACATCTGTCCTGTGAAAAATCAGGCTCTTGTTCAATAGCCTCTGTCTGCAAAACAAAAGTTCTCTTAAGGATAAGGCTCTGGAGCCTAGCAAGCCTTACCAGGAAATAAATGCTACTGTCAGCTCTTCCTTTAATTTTTCACTTTTAAAGTAATATTATGCCTCTTGGTAAAAACAAAACACAAGGAAAAACTACAAAGTATTTGTCTTACACTGTTTCTTCAGAGCCAGATACCATGTTCCACAAAAATTCTTCGTTACTATTTCTTTTCCTGCTGTATACTTCAACCTTTCATTTGGAGTTTTATTTTTGTAAGCTTCTGTAAGATTTCTTTCTGTAAGCTTATTTTTCAGGGAAGGTCCTCTGCACATTTCCAGACCCACAAATTCAAGAGATGGGGCAATCTGTTAGTACATATGATGATCGTAGTATTCCTCTAGCATTTTATGGATGAATTAGTGTGCCAGTTTATCAATATACTGACAGATACAAATTCTTTCCCTGGAATATATTTATTTTTTCTACCATCTGTTTCTTTGAATCCTTCTGTACCTGTGGCAAAGTTCTCTGGATTCAAGGCATCTTAGATTACCTTTGACTTTCTAAATGTACTGCTGCTTTTTTTCTCTCTCTCTCTTGTTTCTTTTTCTTGCCCCCCCCTCCCCCCAATAATATCCATGTCTCAGTCCACCAAGTTACCTTGATGCAGTACATTTAAGCAGGTATGAAGTTTTCAGTTAATAAAGGAAGTCTTTTCACATGTTAAGGAATATTATACATATGACTGATTGTGCATCTCTCTTCCTATGCCATATACAAGCAAATGCTTGGGGCAGTTAGCACAGCTGTGCTGCCAGCAGAAGTCAAGACACCAAGGAGATAGTATCGCCAACACAAAATCATGGGTTCCATCTGCAGTCCTTCCTTGCCTTAAAACACCACCTGACTAACAGATTTGTAAGCTGAACAATCAGAAAATCATTTACATGGAAAAGTCCAACCACAACAAGCCCAACAAGCTATATTTATACTCAACAAATGCTGATTCCGATTATGGGGAAGTACACATATAGTCTATCACTTCAAAAAGAACATGAATGTTTTTAAAAGTGTTTTTTGGGATTTTTTTTCTATGTGCATTTTTTTTTTTCACTTTCTGTGTTTTAATCAGTGAAAGAATGCACAGAACAAAACGTAGCAGAAGATCAAGCAAACTGATAGTGTTTGACAAATAAATAATTATCATCTAGGAAGTAGTACACAAAACAGGAATACAGACAAATTGTCAGTAAAGATAAGGAGCTTACACTCCATAAAGCATGTTTTATTAGTTCTGTAAATCTTAAATATTTTTCAGGTAAGTGTTGTTTGGGTTTTTTTTTTTTTTTTCTAGAGATATTAAATATATCACAGATCTCAACATCAATTACTCTGTTCAAACAGAGCAAATATTACAAAGCATTTCCATTACTGAAAACACAACACATACTACAAATAAGGAATAAAGGAAGATGAACAGATTTCATTATGGATACCTTGTGTAATACAACTCCACCATCACTGTATCAGCAGAATTTTATTTTTCTGAGTGGCTGAATGCCACTTAGTGTCACTGGATAGACTTTTTCAGTCCATTTTATATGTCTTATGTGCCTTCTGGCTATATCTATTAGAAAGAGAAACTTTTGCACTTTGTTGGCCATTCAGATAGCTGCTTATGAAAATGAAATAGAATTGAAGAAGTTATGTTCAGAAAGCCATGTGAGAATTTCTAGGAGATGAAGGAGGAGTTAATGCCATTAAAATTGAGTCAAAATGGTACCAAAGCTATTTTGTATTGTTCCTTAAAGTGATTTAGGACCTCTGAGGACAATAACATCAAGAAAATAGAAGGCATAATGCAAGGACTACAAAAATATCACTCTGGCTTGCCTTGAATGACATCTTTCTATATCTGTCCTCCTTTTTGCTGCTGATTCATGACACGCATTGAGGAGTAACAAATAAACATTTGCTCTGGGTTGGCAGAAAGGACACAGAAATTGCAGGAAGTCAGGGCTTGCTGCTCATATTTCTGATCCCATGTCTCTGACTGAATGCTTCTGTGGAAGCTTCCAACATGGCTCCAAATGGTACTAACACAGTGAAAGGGAAACAAAAGGTGTTTTCTTCTATATTTTATATTTTTCACCTAGGAAATATAAATTAAGTAGCATTCACTATTTTCACACCAGTATTTTTACCAATTGTTTTACTAAGATACTAGCATTAAAAGACATGTACGGTAATTGGAGCATGAAACGTGGGCATTTATCCAATTAACAGGATTTGAAATAGAAAATCATCTAAGTACTTTCTCATACAGATGCTGGGACTATGAAGCTTTTGGAAAATCTCATCTTTTGGTAAGTGATCGTTTTGTCTTATAGGACTCTGAAACAGAACTATTCCCTTAGGAAAAATCAGAGCATCCTCAAAACAATTTCAACAACCATAAGGTTACTTAAAATTTCTGAACTTTTTATTTTTTCCAAATCAAGCCATCCAAAACTCACATAAATATAGTTGGTTCTCTGAAACATTTTTAATATATAAAATGGAACTCAAGAAAAAAACAAACCAAAACAAAACAAAAAACAAACAAACAAAAAAAAAAAACACACAAAAAAAACAAAACAAGAAAGGTGTATAAGAACATCCAATAACTCCCATCTAGGATTATACCTGCATTCAGATGTCTGGGTCCCACAGTTCAGATCAGGACAGTAGAACAGACTACCCTGAATCTCTAGAACTGTTGTAATTCGGGGTTTGGTCACTCAATGCAAAAGGGTGCATGTCCAAAAGGGTGCCCCTGCCAACTGTCCCCTACGATGTAAAGATACACTCTGTCCCTGCATTATTATTTACTCACTCAAAACTCACCAGCTGATTGAAAAGGGCTGCTGAAGACCCATATCAAAAATGCTACTAAGGTTTTCTACTCTGGGCTCAGCCAAGGAGGTTTCCAAGAATAATAGTGCCTTTAATGCCTTGAGACAGCTTGCGGCAGCTCTCTCATTCTCTTGTTGAGACCATTTTGATTGCGTTTTGGAGAATGGAAGTGATCCATTGTCAGGTTCATGGTGCAACATCAGGGACAACTAAAGCTACAGTGCTGCTCTTATCTCAGATGTGTTTAGGGTGACAATATCTGTATTCTTCATATTGCCTGATAGAGCACTTTTAGATCACCCTAGTCACAGGTCCCACCATGGCTTCAGATCCATATCAGATACCAATGCAGAGTTTAATGCAATCTAAGCTTATGTAGGTGCCAGCAACAGAACTGGGGTTACAGTTTACAAAAAATGCCCGTTTATTAAAATAATTTATAGCAATTACTTCTTTGGTGCCGATCACCCCATAAAATTTCATGTATTTCCTATTCTAAGGCACATTTGTCTTTCTCTGTATATTTAAACTATATATTTTTTGGGAGATAAATGCAAGAATTTAGAGAAATATGCAGTTTTTATCAATAGTACACCATATTCATTAGCCAACTGTTTGTGATTTACCATGTATTTTTAACTACATCACCTAGTATCAAAACTTCTTCACCAGAATTTATTTTATTGTTACTAGTGAAGTTAAGTAGCTGATATTTCTCATAACATGCGTTTTTACTAGTTCTTATTTTCCTCTCTTACTATTCTCATTACAGTGGGAGTCAGTGTAGGGAAATCATATGGTTTCAGGTAAATGTATGTATGTGGTCATGCCCATATCATAATTAAAAGCACTGTTTTCTCAAATCACAAGACATTGCCTTAAAAAATAAGATCAAATATACACACACATCTGAACACAGACCACCAAAACTGAGGATGAATAAAGAAAGACAGATACTTTTGATTGTGGGCAGTATCTATCCTACAAAAGAACAAAACAGAACTGAGTGGCAAACAGGAGTGAATGAGTATGTGTGGTGGTTAGGATACTGGTAAACTACTATTTCAGAACTCTGAATAGGTTTGGAACTGAGTTTAGTGAAGAAATTAACTTAGTTTTATTTTAGCCAAACAGCATTATCCAAGCTAATTACTCTTACCCTATGTTTGAAGTATTTCCATTTACAAAACTGACAGTTCTCTAACAAAACTGGCAATGAGTACCAGAAATAAACTGATACATACTCTCTATGACATCGATATTTAGGTTGTACAGACAGACGTATAGATAAATCATAGCCTGGCATCTTATCTTTGAGGGGAGCAGATCTGCTAGAAAAATAACTGCATAGCAAGTGTCAAGCTACACTATCCTATATTTACCTCCATTTTTATGAGAAAAACATTACAAATAGTTACTATGGTCACAAAATAAATGCATACAGTAGAGCTGGAATTTATTCTCAGGCATAATGAGAATAATTCTTCTCCTAGAGAAGAAAATCACAGCTGAAAATCTTGGTATCCGTTTTTCACATCACAGATACAATTTTACCATATCAATTCTGTCCCTTTGCTCGACTAACAACAAGTGCAGGATATACTTCACAAGAGTCACAAGAGTATCAGGCTTTTCTTTTAATAAAGCAGCTTGGAACACTTATCAAACAGAAGAATTGTAACAGATTGAAACTTCAACAAAGACAAGGACTGGCAGGATGTCAGTAAAAAAGCTGCAACAAAAAAATACCCAGCAGCTGGTTTGATATCAATACCTCAAAAACTGGGGAATTTCAAACACCACTTTTTAGTAGTGTGGAGAAGTGCAACTCTCTTACACATCTTTGGTGTACAAAGTTCAAAGCACTGTAACACTTTCTACCAAAGTTTTCCTTCAAAACAAGATCATTTCATCACATATGCGGTCTTGGCATACACCTCGCCTCCAAAACAAACTGCAGCCTTTCAGCTTACACACCGTGCATCGACAGCTGCTACCTGTGTTAGGGCCAAGCTGCCAGCTGCACCTCTGCCCTAGCCAGGGCAAATAACTACTCTGAAAACAAGGCAAGCATGGCAAACTCTCTAGCATAGCAGTCTGAGTCTGCACCAAGGAAACTTCTCTCTGTTTAACAGAAAAAGAGCCCATAACAAGTATATACAGTCTACTAGGTTGCAGAGGATGACAGTAATGTAAATATTTTTTCATTAATAGAATTAAAGTTAATGCAATTTAAATGCATAAATAGCCGTGTTTAATATCCATGTATGTTCATGACAACTAGATTGAACTGAATGTGGTCTTAATGTACTCTAATCAAAGGCTACTTTTTTTATTCTTTCACTCTCTGCCCTGGGCATGTGGAAGGGGCTCAGATATCTTAAAATATTAGGTTTTTTGGGGACATTGATGCCTAAAATCCTGGAAAATAGGCACTCAGAGAAACGTTATTGGAGAAAGATAGACAATACCTTTACTGGGAGTTCGGAGGCTTTGGGCCTCCCCTGGGCCTACAAAACGCGCATTGTTTCAACAAGGATCTCTGCGTCCAAAAACCCCCGAAGAACCCCGCCCTCAGTAAGGTTACAGTTTTTATACCCT
>JAWWTY010000156.1:21418858-21480036 GCA_035222235.1 Margarornis squamiger
ACACCATGACCTTCAGAAAGCCTGAGAATATGTGAGAAAATCACTTTAGTAACTTCTAACACCACTTAATATGTGAGGAAGAAAACCTATACTTCTAAAACTAAAAATCTACAAAATACACACCAAACCTTCTAAAAATCCACACCAAATCTTCTAAAAATCCACAAAATACACACCAAAAATACACACCAAACCTTTAGGCATCAACATTAAGACTGAAACAATCCAAATCAAGTTTTTATAAGCCCAGTACATCAACAGACACATCCAGGTCCTCTTGTAATCTGGCAAGCATAGAGCTTTTTGTCAGGAAGCCACAGACGTGCTACTGATTAATTTAACAGAACCATACAGAGAACATGCTTAAAGTGTCACATTTTTCCATCATCTGAATGTTTTTCTTATACCCATGGACATAACTAGATTAGATCATGGTGAGCATACAAGAGCAATTAAGTTTTCTGTCCATTAGTTTTGCTGTATTACTTTTAAAAGGATCCAGTTTAAATGGCTGATGAGGAAAAACAACTGGAAAAATTTGCAAATTCCCTCAGCAGGCTGTTGAAAATGTTATCTTTTAAGTGACTTGCATAAAGCCTTGAAAAAACGGGGTATATTTTAGTTCTAAAAAAGCAGTAAAATGCCTCCAAAAGCTTGGTATGTTGCCACCGGTAATTGCATGCTCCCAGACCAGACTTTGCTTACAAACTCAGAGCATAACAATTAGTAGATCAAGAGGCAAACTGGCAGGAAGATCACTGGTACCACTCTGCAAGAAAGTCAAAGACTGTGGGGAAAAATGAAACCCAGAAAAACTACTTGTTTGAAATAACACAGAGACGATGTCACACAGGATTCCAGGCACTATGTATTAGCTCTGCTTAACTACTAGTTAACTAGTAGTCTGGGAAAAAATATCTTGTCATACTAGAATGTAACCATTTTTTTCACAGTTTATACCTTGAAGGACAAAAGCAAAAGCATCTCTCAACATTCATTTCCATACTGCACACAAGATGGCAAAATAGTTAATATCATGGGCAAAACTTGGAAAACTAAGGGTTCTGCTACATCACAAAGTAGAAGGGATTTCTTACACTGACTGACTTAAGTATTATCAATCCATCAAAGGAAATCTGCTTTCCACAATTTGCTTTCCAGTATAAATTTAAATATCTCAAGTATGTTACAAAAGTCTGAAATAGTCACTGTAGATTTTCTTTAAAATTAATGGGGAAAAAAATCCTGACTTCTATGAGACAATTCATCATATCTGTCTTAAAACTCATTTGGAGATAGCTTCAAGAGAAGCCAACTCCTGTCCTCCTATAAAAAAGAATAGTATATAATTGAATCTTAGACAGTTTCAGATACCCAAATTAATTAAACTGAATCTAATCCTAAATGCCTTGGTAATTATTAGTCCTGTTGATTCTTTCACATCCTAATAGTTACCCCACAATGACTTTCTCAAGGGTCTAACTGGCAAACTGTCCTGCATGAATCTCATGTTCTCTTCAGTGAGTCCTGACCAAGCTCAGTCACTGATTTGACTGTAAAAGAAATTGAAGTTGTTCCTTTGGCACCTTCCTTCGCAATGCATGATGGTAAGACAACTGAAGAGAAACATTTGCATATTTGGGGAAGGAAAAATAAAAGTGTTTTATGTAACACACTATAAATGTGTGGGGGAAAAGCCTGGCTATCTTTGCATGAAATATAAAAGTTTTAATGTAAAATCACAAAATACAATAAACTTTTATCAGAAAACAATACAGGGTCAGTGGACATCAAATACCACGCAGCTCCATATGCGGTCTCCTCTGCTGAGGAGCCCAAAATGAGCAGTTACAGTGGTGAGACAAAAGCTAGATATTAATAATGCTTGACCAGGTAGAAAAGCTCTCCTTCTTCAGGGAGATTCCTTTAGAAACATTTTTGAAAAAAAAAAACCTGAGCTCTTATTGAAAAATTAATGTTTTCACTCTCAATACTCCACAGAGCACCACATAAATTATTGTAATCTGTATAATTTTTTTTTTGTGATGCTCATCAAGAATGCTGTCCTGTTAATTTCAGATGAGAAAAACAAAACAGAAAACAAACTGAAAAAAATCAATCTCAAAAAAGAAAATTTTCAGTCTCAAAATATAATGCTATTCTTTTTGACATTTTTATAAACTTCACAGAATCCACTGAAATCAATACAATTAGCCCATAATCTATGAACACTTTCAATTCATTTTTGAGTGACATTTTAGTGCCTATAGGTTTTGCTGAATAATTGTTTAGAACCTAGTATCATAGAATCACAGAATGTTTGGGGTTGAAAGGGACTTCTGGAAGTCATGTAGTCCAAATCCCCTGCCAAAACAGGTTTGCCTGGAGCAGGTTACACAGGATTGTGTTCAGGTGGGTTTTGAATATCTTCAGAGGAGACTTGACAACTTCTCTAAGCAGCCTGTTCCAGTGCTTAGCCACCCTCAACATGAAGAAATTTCCCCTCATGCTCAGATGTAACTTCTTATACTTCAGTTTGTGCCTGTTACCACTTATCCTGTTGCTGGGCACCACTAAGGAAAGTCTGGTTCCATCCTCTTCACACCCATCCTGAAGATATTTGAATGAATCTATAAGATCTCCTTTCAGTCTTCTCCAGGCTAAACAGGCCAAACTCCATCAGCCTTTCCTCATAAGAGAGATGTTCCAGTCCCCTCATCATCTTTGAGCCCTCCACCAGAACCTCTCAAGTAGTTAATTGTCTTTCTTGAACTGAGGAGCCCAGAACTGGACTCACAGCTCCAGTATTATACAGATGCAGCTGATAAAAGCATTAATCGAAGCAGACCACACAGAAGCCTATGAGCAATAGATGTAGAAAAACACTATATATGGAGGAGACATTACTGCTGAATCGAACTTGTGCTCCTTTTTGAAACAAGAACAGTGCTGAACTTTCCAGACTATAAAGTAATGGAGCTCTGACTATAATTCAACAAAATAAACAAATACAAAAGCAATAGGGTTGCTTTTTCTCCCTCCCTCCAAAAAGGTTTATTTGTAAGGCGACATTAGGTAGATAAAAATTGCTAGACCAAAACCAGCAGATGAAACTAAGAAAAGTTACTAAATTAGCAGTAATTTATCCACATCCTTTTGTTCTTTAAGCTGGCCTTAGAAACCAAAAAGATAACTACAGTAGCCGATCAAAATCCCTCTTACATCTGTGCCTTTCTGTGTGTCACAAAAAAATGTGCTAGAATGAAGCTTCATAAAGATGTACAGCTGAGACTCCAATAGCAACCTAATCAATATGGGAGTTGTGCTATGCAGAATGCACACAGAAGCGTTTGCTTAGGTGCACACACCACAAATTCCTCAACTTCAGACAGTAATTGAAACTGATGAAACATCAAATTATAATTATTATAATTACTTGAAACACCACCACTTTTGCCCTGAAGGAAAAAGTTAACCTTAATACTTCAACCCTACATATTAATAATCAGCTCTTATAATTTAAGGCCTTTATCAGGTCTTCAAATTTAGTGTTCTTACTGTACCTGCCACAGTTTCCTCACAAACTTGCTTAAATAGAACACTTTCATTCCTAACAATAAACTTGGACCAAAAAGAACAACATTGTGCACACTTACCAGTATGCATCAATACATTAGCAGCAAGGAAACATATTATTATTACAAAATGCATGCCTGAAATTACTAGGCTTCAAAAGCATTTTTATTTCAAATCAGTTTTTAAGGAGTATGATTTGTCTAACATGTTATTAGGACCTCTTCACATGAAAGGAGAAAAATGGATTAATAACAAAGAGCATACTGATTGAAATCTAATTTCTATTATCATAGTTAAATGATGTTTTTGCATGCAAGCTGAAGCTGTGTATTTTGTGATACACAGTCTCCTAATACAATGCCACTCATTTCTCTGCTCTTACTTAGAGCCATTTTCTGTTGAATTGAAAATAACAGTGCCTCAAGTAACTCTGCCATATAAAATGCTTCCAGTTATAAGCCAATTCTCTAAGGAGAAAAAGAAGTAAGTCAATCATTTCCAAACAGCGTTTTCAGCTGAAGAATAATACCCACATAAAATCCCTTTAAAATAATATATACCTGGATTATCATCAGCACTACTCAGATAATTAATTCCCCCACCTGCAAATCACACAGCAATAAAACTCCTAGCACCAAAACACCATGGCTAGGAGCAAAGCGCAAGTTCTACCCTCCAGGCTTTGTGGCAGACAACTTCCATAATAGAACTATGTTTATTTAGCTTCTCCCTTATTGGAAAAGCACTGGTATTCCTAGAAGTTATCAGGAGGCCAGTTGCAATAAAAGACTGAGAACACATATTTCAGTTTCTACCAGTTTGCATCTTCTTATATGAAAAAAAAAAAAAAAAAACCCCAAAAAACCAAAACCAAAACAACCTCTTGAAAAATATAGATCAGTTCTCACCAGTACCAACAACATTCTGTTATTGCCAGAATATCTCTGATTGCTGAATGTGTTGAAAACCAGACACCTCTGTTTAGTTATCTTGTTAGGTACTAGTCTGAGGTACGTATAAATAAAACTAGTACTGTGTGTAATGTATCTTTCACTTACCTTTTACAGCAACAGGGACTAGAAGTCCCAAAAAGCAGGGAGAAGAACTGGGCATCATAAAATTAAAAGGGCTGTAATAGCAGAAAATGTAAACGACAGGATGTCACGTACAGAAGCTGAAGCTTCCTGATCTGCTATAGCCAATAGCTAAACATTCATATTAAGCCAATTGCAATCTAACTTTTAGTCTGGACAATAAAATGGTACTAATTTTTATTTAATTTTTATTTAAAATTGATCTCTTTTATCACAAAACCTAATGAGCACATCAAGTAAAATAATTCATCTTCACAATGCAGTGATGAAAAATCCATTTTCTTTCCCTAACAATTAAAATTTTAATCTTAAATCCTGTGATCATGACACTGAAAGTATTTTAAAAAAACCAACAAACCTACATAGGCATTGATAAGGAATGCCTGGTGATTTTATTTTTCTTCCAGTCTACTCCTGAATGAAGCTACAAACATCTGTGACAACTTCCTAGATAAAACAAGAATTTTAACACCACACCTCTGTGGTTTTTTGACCAGAGGACCATTTTTGCAGCTTCTCGTTGTCAGTCTTTCAGCAGAGAACACAGACACACTGCAGTTCCCGCTGTATATCTTTCATATCCTAGTTTAGGAACCACTGCCTTACTCTTCAGTTGAACAGATTCAAACAACTCTTTCCTTCAGCTGATAATTTATTTGCAAAAATATCATCTTTTGTTAAATAATTTATTTTTTAGTGTTGTTGCAAAGTTCACCTGAACAAGGACAAGTTGACTGGCTGTGTGTCAAACCTCACATTTAGGCTCTGACTAGTCACTATATATGACACATCACCTCATCAGTGATATAATTTCTACCATGGACTGGAAGTTTTTTTAAAATTGACAGGAATCGTACTGAAAACACCAAATAACAGGATTCTCAAAATCCTCTTTCTGTGCAAGTGCATGACTGCTTGAATGACAGATATTCAATCTCCAAACACTGCTGCCCGTAAATTGTCCCTATAAATGTCTGTGCACAGAAAATACTGAAGCAATATCATGAACAAAGCTGAATCTATTAGCCTTTCAAAAGTCAAATGAATACTCAGAGATCCAACATCAACATCAAGAACTGTGCCTTTATCAGGCAAGAGATGCTTATGGCAATGAAATCAAACATAAAGAGAAGAAAAGTTAAGATTGTCATCCCACTAGCAATATCCAAAACAATATTTCTACTGAACAACGACAATGCTCCGTATACGTTGCTGTGGTAAAGAACAAATGGCCTTTTTACCTTCCCTTGTGTACTAGTGCATTAAGTCTGAGAAGGTCATTAATATTACTTAGTGTCTCCTCCAAACTGAAGATTTTAATCAGAGTTTACACTTCTGTGAGTCATTGTGTAGTTATGTTTTTGCAGTTTCTACCAGAAAAGGTCACAATGCTTCTATTTTGGAAAATGCTAACAAATAAAGACATTTGTCTAATGTCAGATTATTTTTCTGACCAGGTAGGCCATCTATATTTTTTTTAGAGCTTTGCTTATCAGTTACCATTAATTTTGACTTATGTTGCTACGATCTTTCCTGTGTGAAGCCTATGAATGAACAGTAGAGTCTGATGAAAATGAATGTGCAAAGTAAAACAATTGGATAAAAATACCTTCCAAATGGTATCACCTCAGACAATCTGTCACCATATCTTATCTGCAGCTGTGACAAAAATAAAGAAACATCTCTAATCAATGGTTTCTTTGTTAAAATCAAATCACAATCACTACCTAAATTGAACATATAATGTGTTACAGTAAATGTATTACTTACATGTTGCTCAGACCACCCAGAAGCACATCAATCCATTTTCTTTCTGCATCAATAAATAATCATGATTTCTTGCAATAATGAAATTCATTTCTGAAAAAACAAAATAAAATAAAAAAAAAGAACAAAACATGAAATTAAATTATTTATAGGTTTTTTTAGTAGTTGAATTGTGGTAATACATAAAAATGTATTACCACAGCAAGTGTTCTCAATTTCAACCAGAAATACCTTTCAGAAATAGTCTAACAGAAAATGGTATCTTGTCAAAAAAAACAAAACAAAACCAAACAAACAAAAAAAACCCCTGACATTTTTCTTATGTAAAAAAATAACACATTTTCCTTGAATATTAATGTGAGAAGGATTTGAATAAAATCCTGTATATTATATCCCAGAGTACCTCCCTTTATCCCTTTTCAATATGTATTAATGAGAACACATGAAGAAAAGAAGCAGGTAGGCTGAATAATAGACTCTTAGAGTGAAATCAATTTAACAGTGGAGTAGTCTTGCAAGCAAATGAGGACTATTCTATAGATTAATATAGGACAATTTATGAGAATGAGTTCAATTCTACTGCTCTGACAGAAGTTTAGGAGAGCATAACATTCCTTCTAGTAGCAAATTAAAGTGATTTTAAAAATTGTTGTCTCTTGCACCTGTAAACAAATATCTTCTAGTTAGTAAGTTTAGTTTCTTATTTATTTTAAAATAACAAAACATGGTAAGATTTCCATCAGTGTTGTGGAATGTTCCTTGCTGCCAACAGTAAATTTAAAACATTTTGGTAAGTGACTATATTCCTTGAGACTCCTGAATTATTAGGGGTTTCTTAACTAACTAATTTATTAGAGTTTTTTCCTTACTCTTTGTGACCCTTTGTGAGCCAGCCCTCAGCCATCCTACAGATACAGATGCTAAACACAGCGAAAAAACTGCTTGGAAGCTTTTGGTAATTTTTAGCCTTTCAAGACTGAGAGAAAATATTACTGAGGGTAAGCTGAAGTGAAAGAATTTGATAGGTTGTCCACTTATTATCAAATTCTTACAAAGAAACAAGTGATGGCATGCAGGTGCTTATAGAATGAGTTCTGGTAGCATGATACAGCTTTCCAGTTTAGTCAGCCCTTCATGGAACAGTGATTCTGACATACTGCATTTATCTAGCCTTAAAGAAATACAGACTGTCTCTAAGCACACATGTTGAAGTGTAGCTTGGCTTATAATGTTGGAAATACAGAACCAGTACAACTGAAAGTATTAGAAACATCTCACAGTATTTAAAACTTATTAGTATATGAGAGGTGCAAAAAGTAGAAATAAGGGTTAAGTCTTGTGTTTAGGATATTGCTCTGGGGCCCCAATATAAGAAAGATCTGGACCTGCTGAAGCAAGGCCAAAGGAGGGCCACCAAGATGATCAGAGGGTTGAAGCACCTCTTCTATGAAGATACGCTCATTTAGGGCTGTTCAGCCTGGAGAAGAGAAGGCTCCAGGGGGACCTTATAAGAACTTTCCAGTACATAAACATGGCCTACAAGAAAGCCAGAGAGGAACTGTTTACAAGGGCATGGAGCAATAGGACAAGGGGGAATGGCTTTAAACTGAAACAGGGTAGATTTAGATTGGATATTAGGAGGAAATTCTCTACTGTGAGGTGGTGAGGAACTGGGACAGGATGCCCAAAGAAGCTGTGGATGCTCCATCCCTGAATGTTAGAGGCCAGATTGGATGGGGTTTTGAGCAACTTGATCAACAGGAAGGTGCCCCTGCTCATAGCAGGGGGTTGAACTAGATGACCTTTAAATGGTCCCTCCTGACTCAACCTATTCTATGATTGCTATTCTCAATAACCCCTTGCCTTGTTTGATGACTTCTAGGTCAAGTCATGTATGGGTTCACAGAGAGTAGACGAACACTTGATATGAGGGACAGTGAAAGGATCTTTACACTTCTAAGTTAGGTGTCTGTAGCTTTTCCCTCACCAAGCTATGTCTCCTATAAAAAAATAAAATTCCAAGGATTCATTCATATGCAGCTCACCTGCTCTGAAACTCATAGACATGTGTCCACAGGATTAGGTAAAAGAGAACTTATTCCTGCCACCTCAGAGTATAGGCATGGTCAGTGCCTGCAGTGACCACAGAAATATCTAGCTGTTTGCTAGATGTTTGCATACTGTGAATATAAAATATATGGAAGCAAAGATCACTACACTAAAAATACAAATTTGAGAGACAAAAAATGACATGAAACCAGAGAAATGTAAAATTTTGGGAAAAAAATCCATTTACTGACATTTAAGAAGTCATCAGTATGGCACATCATAGAAAGCAGTTCAGGGAATAGGGAGAGTATAAGTTTTTGGAAATACATCTGCAGTAGAAATATCAAGTCCTTCAAAATATTTTATGTCATAGCCCATTCTCCAGTAGTGACCAAAACCGTCACTAATAGAGAGCTGAAACCAGCTATCTTTTTTACGTAAAAGTATTTTATATTTTAATAATATTTTTATAGTTTAAAAAGTTTGGCACTATGAGCTGAAGATAGAAAAAGTAGTAAGAGAAGAAAGTAAATTAAGGTGAGATAAACTAAAGATGAAAACACATTTAATCAGTATGATGCAATAGTGCTGTAATTGTTATATTTTGTGCTGCTATCATACTAATATATAATTAGTGTTGTCTGCATCACAGACGGACTTGGGCTTGAAATATTGTAGCTAAGAGAATGACAATGATTAGACATGGCTGTATTCGGGTAGAATTCTATGTAGGTATTTTTGGTCTGTGTTTGGCCCAGCCACCTGTGAGAAGGTGGGTTTTCTCATGCCAAGTTATGGGACAACAGGGTGATAAAGACGGTCTCTAGCCTTGAGAGAGAGATTTCCGTGTAAACTAAAATTAATTGGTCTCTCATGATTGGCTGATGGCCCTCCAAGGGCATTTGAAGGAGAAAGAGGAGGAGGAGGATGAAGTAAACCCTGCGCAGGTGCGGAGAGACCCACGCAAGCACAGAGCAGTATCAGTTATGTAACATGAGGGGCAGAGCCAAATACCTTTGCCTGGGCGGCGCTGGCCACGTCGCTCAGGTAAACATCATTGTGGCCAATTCAATAAAAGGCAGATGGCTCATATCTCGGGGCTCGCTGCTTCACATGACAGGCCAACGTTGCCTTGGCGGGGACGCCCGCCATCACCTGTGAGCCAGCTGAGCCTTGAGGATGCAGCCACTGCTCGAGAAGTCTGGGCATTCTGGGGGGTGGTGAGACAGCTCTATGGGGGACACCTGGGCAATTTGGGTGTTGGCACCTGGAGGCTTATTTTCTCTTCTCTCTCTCTCTATTGGCTTTCTTCCCTGTTTACTTGGCCACCTTTGGTAATAAAGCTACTGTTTGGGTTAAGTTTTCTGCGGTGTCTCAGTTTCGGCTTCCACGTCCCTTCGGACCTCTATTCTCCTTGGAACAATGGCAAATTTAGAGACAGCAAAATATGTAACTTTTTCAACATCCACACCCCCAGAGTAATGCCATTTACATTTCTTTATTATTATAGTACAAATAGGGGATTTGAGAAGAATTCAACTAATCACCTAGCACACACACTAATTTACCAAAATATAATCAAGGATCTTCAGACACCCCTGTGCCTGCTTGCCCTCCAGTTACTTCTACAAACCATTAACAAAAGAAAACATCCATGACATTATTTTCCCATTCTTCTGTTACTCTTAGTATCATATTCCCAGTGTTTTAAGGCAGGAAGTAGAAATTGCAGGTTCTTGTCTCACCTACAGTGAGAATGAAAACCACTGATCTCAGCCTTCAGTGTAACAACCAACACTACAAACCTTTGGGAATTTCACCAGCATTTTTTTCCTACCATTAGAACTTTCATATTTATCAAAACTTCTCCAGCATGCAGATGCAAACAAAATTCCCCATGCAGTTAAGTGGAAGTAAAATATTGCTATATCATATATACATTTCCATTGCATTTGGACTTTTTTTTTTATTTTGGTTTGCTGCCTCAGCAGCAGGATAATGTATCAAATGTATTTACTTTACAGTCCACTGTAAGCCCCACCTAAGTGCAATGCTGACCCTTTTAAAGCTGTCTGCCCTGCAAGTTCTCCAACATTACCAGTTCCTAGTTACTTGACTACTCCAGGATATCAGGATACAATAAATATAAAACTTACACACATTTGTGTTAACTCATTTTCAATTATTTTTGCCTGTATTTTGCTTCGCTATTATTAAATATAGGCTTGGAATTAACACTTTTTGTGAATATTAATAGATCAATGAATACTTTGTCTCGTTTCAGACGTTTTTAATATGCTCACTTGCCCAAATAATATCATATAATATCTTAAGTATTTTCTTAACTCTAATATTTTTTAAAACCTTCACCTTACAGTCTTATAACCCTTTTTGTAGTCATGTCGCATTTTTACCCAATATTTCCAAATTTCTCCTTACATAGGCATTGTTTCTATACATAGCTACATCTCTTTATGTTGCTTTTCTACCATACCATTTATTTTTTTATTTATTTTTTATCTTGAGGGGGCCACAAAGGCAACCCATAGCACTACTATGCAAAGTAAATTAAGTTTTCTGGATGACAGAAAGAACAGCAGAGTTGATGCAAGGCCAGCCAATTATCCCACAACAAAATGTGTTCACTGCTAGCCAGTCCCTTTAAATTAACTTACATAAGCATAAAGTAATAGTGTACAGGGGACTAAAACAATGCTTATAATGAGAAAAATAGGCAGAAAATGTAACAACAGAGCTTTCTTTGCTGATGGATGAAAAACATATAAAAGACTGAATTGTGCCTAATTTCAATAGTGCTGGGTAAACAGAAGGGCCAATTAAGGACTTCACTTCAGGTTCAATTTTCATCTTGAAAATGGGTTAGCATACCTGAATGTTATATAACATTCCTCTTACATTTCAAATTATTTCTTTCCCTTAAAAACATTAGAATGCAAATTGTCATGGACAACTACTCAATCAAAATCCCTCTGAGAATTCAGAACACAACTGTCTAAAAGGCAAAATAAGTGCAAGTACAAAACAATTCAAGTGAGCAATCTTGGCATTAAAACAGAAATTTCAGAAGTTATATGCAGAAATAACTGTAAAAGCTCAGGTTTTGGTCAATATTTCTACTGCTCAAAAGCCAGGCAGCAGATAATGTAATTAGTAAAGGATAGTTCAGGTTTAGTTTTATGCTTTAGTCAGAAGAGAATAAGATAGCTTCAAACTCTCTTTATAAGGCACTGGTTCAATACAGAGCCATTAAGTTATAGTAGTGCCTACAATTCACAAGCTTATCTCCTTACATGCTTTGTTTGTTTGTTTTACAACTGCAGCATAAGGAATAGTCAGTGAAGGCTGCTCATAAGAAGTAAATTGAGTAGCATGTTGAGTTTCCAGGTGTGTTACAGAGTAATTACTCAATTTTTTTGCAAGAAGTGCAAGGATCTTCACAGCATCAGACGATATTGCTTTGGGGTTTAACAGTTGCACTATATCTCACAACTAAATTCCAAAGGCATTGGAGTTTTTCTTTTGCAACGCCACTAGAGACTTACTCTTTCTTAATACAACCTCCTCCTCTCTTTACTTCCTAAAATGAATGCATTAAACAAAGCCAAGTACTACCCAGACAAGACATTATTGTAATCAACCTATTTTCAGAATTTATTAACATTATGAAGAAATGCAGAATCTTTTCAGAGGCCAGAACAGTGCTGCTGCCTCCCAGTAAGAGCTATTTCAATCTGGCACCCTGACTGTTGCGGGAACACATTGTAGGCATTAGCTAATGTTTTCTCCATTTCAGCCAAATACTTTACAATTCTATTTTAAACATTATTCCTCTACTACACATATTTCAAAAGTGTGGGATCAAATCTCTGGAAGAAAAGACACAGAAAGAAAATTCTACTTCATTTCTGGCAGTATGTGTATTACTGGGGGAAAAAAATCACATAGAATCAGCGTGGGTATTTGTGAATCCTGGTCACTCAGAGAACTGTGAGCTATTTTAAATCAATAGACTTTAAGGCACCCGGACAAGGAACACTCCAAATTTACAGGTTAATACATGCAAGATTCACTTAATTTCCTGTATCTCCATTACGAACTTTGCCATGTTACTTAATTTTCCAATTTAGTGAGGAGAAAAAAGAAGTTTCTTGAGATTACTGATGAAAAACAGGTGCACAGCTCGGAAAGAATAAGGTCAGAGCAGAAGTTTAAATAGGCTTTGCATGTTTTCAGGCCTGAAATTGCAGCTCTGCATGTAAAGAAACTGAAGCCAGTTTGGTTGCAGCATTTCTATGCTCTCAAAAGCAAGTAGAAAGGCGAGTTGCATTGTATCAGTTAAAACAGAATTGAGACAACAATACATGTTACATTTCAATTCTGAGACATTCATAAATAAGTGTTACTTAACTCTCTTTATTGTGTTTATAAACATGTAATCCAGTAATTAGCAATTTCTTAGAATTTTATGAATGCTGCAAAGTGCTTCTTTTGCAACAGGTCTTCAGACTTAGATTACTTCCTTACTATCAAAATACTTGCATGAAGCTATAAACAGCATTAAAACAGCAGAAAACTTAAAAGCAGTCCAGACAACGCCATGGGAACTCAATGTCATTCACATGAATTTGCTGGAGTATTTAAAAAACAAGAATAATGACTGCATTAAAGTAACAATGAATCTATGAATTGCCAGTTATAATAAAAGCCGAAGACCTATGTGAGGCATCAGGTCATACATTGATTCGTTCTTCAGACCTCATGGGGTGGTGGTTCCCATGTAACTATTGTTAAACACACAGATTAAAAAAAATAGAGGATATTTTTGAAAGTTCCTGCCAGTTGCTGAGACAGATGTTTTTCACAATAGTATCTAAAAGGCTATAACATTCATGAAAACAATTACCAAATAGTAATTATGTTTAATTACACAATTTTTGCAACCATGTGACTTAATTATACTCATGTCCTTGCCTGCACATATGATGTTTATATTCATAACAGAACTTAAATACTTGATAAAGTTAAAACTTATCTTTAAATATAATCGAAATTTTGCTTATAATCTATTTTTAAACAGACTTAAAACCTTCATGTTTTGTTCAGAATAGAAATGGTCTTATGAATAGGCATAAGAGCTTTCTATAGCAGTTATGTAAAAAGAGCTAGAAAAAAATGCACAGTACTGTACTGAAATATGAATCCTAGGTGGCTTCACAAAGCAGAAAGGCGTTATATTTGAGAATAAATGATTTCTGAAATTTTTCATGTTCATTTTCAGATACTGATTTGCCTTATTTTAAATGTTCCTTTTTTCTTTTTTTCTTTTTTTAATAAATTATTTAAATGGGTATTAGCTACATTATACCTCATTTTTGAGGATGTTTTATTTAAATAAGTGTTATCAGGGAAGAAACTAGCCACCATGAATAAATCTAAAAAACATTGTTAGAATATATAATGAAGGAAATTGAAGATCACATGGAAAATATAAAGAATTTGAGTGAGACTTACCCACCTCCTAAAATACACAGTTCAAAATTTTCAGTTGCATTGACTTGTTGTATAACCTCTTAATACAGATATAAGCCTATGGAGATAATTGAAACTAATCAAAATTTAAGAAGTTTGAACATGTTTTTGAATTAACTATAGACGAACTGTTATGAACATGAATAAACAAACACATATTAGAATATTATTCCTAAGAAATTATCAACTTGTTAATCAAAAATAAGTTCATATTTGTTAGCCTACATATTCAAAAAGAGCTAATTATTCACCTGCAGTTCCGGAAAACCAAACTGTATTATCAGCATATTCATTACAGCATGAAACCTTGTAGCAGCATGTAAGCAGAATTGTGACTAATCCAGAACAACAGTCAAACAAATAAAACAGTTCAACAAATGAAATAATGTTTATCATTATATTTTTGTGTCATCTTCTCTTCATTTACAGTTTTAACAGGAATTATTTTATTGCTAAATGATTTTAAGCAATGAGAGCAATTCAAAATAGAAGTCTCTGCAAAAGAGTACATAAGGAAAGTTTGAACGATGATCTGAGGAACGGAAATTTAACGCAAGCAACAGGTCATTCCAAGTGTGAAAAGAAGCAGGAGAGAAGTTATACAGCTGAAAGTGAAAGAAACAAAGGAAATTATGTGTTTAATTGAATGAATATCACATTTTAAACCCTAAACACACACAACTGCTTGCTTATTTTTCATGCTGCAGTGAGATGGGAGAGAGAATTGCAATGGTAGAACTGTGAAAACTCCTGTATTGAGTTGGTTAATAAGGAACCAACCCAGCCCCTAAAAAGATAGTAAAATGAATCCAAGAAAAGCAAGGGACAAAAAAACCCAACCAAACCCAATTGCTCAGCCAGTCCCAAGCAAGAGCAGTCCCTACAAACTTTCTCTCCCTCACAGCTTTCATCTAAGCATGACACCATATGGTGTGGAATATCCCTTGGGCTGATTGGGATCAGCTGTCCTGGCTGTGTCCCCTCCCAACTTCTTGTGCACCTGCAACCTACTCGCTGGTGAGGCAGTGTCAGATGAAGAGCAGGTCTTGACTCTGTTTGAACACCGCTCAGGAATAATAAAAACATCCCTGTGATACCAACACTGTTTTCAGCACAAATCCATACAAGTTACTCTGAAGAAAATTAATGCTATTCCACCCAAAATGTGTACAAAGCCTTCAGAGGATAAGACCTAAGAGACCCAAGAACTAAAACACAAAGGAAGTTAAGAATTGCAAAGAGCTCTGAAGATGAACTTCAGGTTGCATAAGGCTAGAGATCAGATGGGATTTGAGACAGATGCTGTGAGGTGAATTTAGTAAAACAAAAAGGGAAGTGATTCTAGCATATAGTCCCTGAGAGACCTACTGGTCATAAAGGAAAGTAGCTAATATTACACTAGGAGAATAGCAATTATTATTTCTATAGGATGCAGCTAATCTGTGGAGAAGACAACTTGCTGTTTGTTCTGAATTTCTGTCCATAATTCCTGCACATCAGTCATTTTTGCAATTCAGATTCACTTAGAACTCCCCCCACCCTTCTCTCTGCCCCACAACTAGGGCATAACAGCCATTATGGTTTTATATTTATGTGAGTCATGATCTCATCTTGAATAACATAGTCCATTCTCCCATTCACATAATAAGGTGTTAAAGTGGCTTGAGGAATACACCTATATAAATTCTATAGAATTTTATATAAACTACATTTTCTCAAGTGCTCTAGTACAAGGAAAATAACTTCTGTAGGTGCAGAGAAGGCATTTTATAGAATTGCTTAGGTTGGAAAATATGGTTGATATTGATTCCAAACTTTAGAAAATAAGAATAAATTAACATCAATTAGAACATAACACCAATTAAAAAATGTGTAAGACAACTCTCTATTCCTAGAAAAATACGGAGAAAATAAGACTGAACTAAAAAAGCTCCATAACTTCAGTGAATGGCAGAGTTACAAACAACTTGTATACATATTATAGGACAGATTCTGAAAGATAGTCCTGACTGTTTTTAACAGTATTTTAAAATCAGTGGATGGAGAGAAAGCAATGTTCTAATATATTAGGATTTCAGAAAATCATTATCCTAAAAATTTAGTCTCAAAATTAATCAAACTTAGTTTGGTTAGCATAAAAGAATAATAATTAAAGTGTGGTTTTCAGTAAGAACTTGATGCAGATTAGTATAATAGAAACTATTATACTAATAGATATACTAAATAGAAATAACATCTTTCATACAGATTTTACTGTTATGGAAGAACCCAACATCATCATCAAGTAGACAGAAAGCTTTTTCCTGTTTCTTTCCTGCCTGTTTTTTACTTACAGGATAAAATAACACTGACTTCTCTTTCAGTTTCTTTCCTAACAATAGAAAGAATAAAATGGACACAGATTAGGACCTTATGTTATCAAATTCAGAGACATTTTAGTAAAGAATCTGGATTAACAATTATAATTGTCATTATTTGTACCTTCCATTCCTTTGATTTTTTGAGAATACAGTTTTCAAAGAAAATTTTTATAATGAAAAATTGTTAATGATATATTTTCTCTTCAACACCAGGAGGACAAATATTCAATATAATTAATTTAAATATTTTTAGCTGGAATCTGGGAACAAGGAAACAGAGTCTCAAACCTGAAACTCCCACATTAGAAATCAGTATCCTGCTAATGATCTTTTGACTTTTATGCCCTTTTTTAACTTGTCTTTCTCTGATTAAGAATGGGGTAAAAACATAAAATCAAAAAAATTAAAATTGAAATCTACGATAGCAAAAATTTGATAACTGAGCCTGACATCAGATGCAAAACTAAATGTGACACTTGTAATATACTTTCATCAACTCCCTTACAGTTTTGCAATATCTGAGAAGAAAACCATGTCCAGAATTTATAACATCGGTCTGTTTTACACTTCACACTTCATTTCTGTATTTGCATTCAAATTCCATGAGGACAGAACACAAAGCAAAATCTTCTGTATTTTTCAGATTCATATTTTGACAAGTTTAATGACAGAGGGGAAAAAAAAAAAAACACAAACAAAAAAGCCACAAACTCCGAATGACCTTTGAATCCAAACAAACTGAACTATGTGACTTTTCAATAGTGTTAAAATATTTTAAAAAAACTTGGAAATCGATTTTTAGTGTAGTTGATTTACTGTAGAAATGCAATATTTGATCATGGTTGAAATATCATTCTATTTGAAGCAGGTTGCCTGGGTTGCAGAGAAATGTAGGCCTTTAGTGCAAGATCTAGTTACAGATACTCAATTTTTTCTGCATTTGTACTTTCTAAGAAATTAATTATCACAACAAAGTAATTTAATGACCCTTTATTTATTTGTTCTCCATTACTAATATTGAGAAATCCTGCACAGCTTTGCCTTTTTTGCTTAAATATTCCCATGTAAATATTTATTAACTCCGGTCTCACAACTAGGATTATGAATTTTCAGACCAGCTTCTCCGGACACAGAGAACACCTGAAGGCAAAATGGGAGATAAAAAAGATTATGTCATTACTAAGGGAGAATCTTTCTCCTGGTTGGCAGTTCCCAGACAACATCCATCTCAAGCTGAGACCTTGAAGTCATACAGACCCAGAAATCTATTTCATGTCAACATCTAAGACACACTTATATTCCATTTTCCTCTGTTCTTTGATGGAGCTGAGAAGAACTTTTAGACAAATAAGATACTTCCAAAAATACATATAATGGACATATTTTGCAAGGGGAAAAGAAGATATAGATTCCAGAATTGTAATGACAATGGCTAAATGGAAGAACAACTCAAATGAAGGACTCAAATAATGCTGATAGTTTAAAGCAGGAAAATAAAAATCAACAGGTATTATTTAGCAATTGGTTTAAAATTTAAGAAACCAAATCAGAACTGATATAATTATTAATGTTGATTTATTTCTTATGGTGGCTGAAGAAGGGAACACAGAAAATTAAGTAAGTTTGACATACTGAAAATTACAGGAAAAAAAATAAATTGGTGAAAGAGAGCTCGAGTCTCCTCACACCTACTGCATTCAATCCTGAACATCTGCAAGATGAGAGAGGCCTCCTTAGGAATATTTTTTCAGAAATAATTGTATCTCCTCAAGATATATAAGTTTCTCTACACTGGTTCTTTGACTTTGTACTGCCTCAAGGGGACAGACTGGAGAAACATTAGTGAAAATAATGGGAATTGCCAGTGTATTTTAAGACTGTAGACTGAGTGTCAGTTGTGTTTTCTCAGAAGTCAGGCATTGAACCAGTTCTGGTTTGAATACTGCTTTCTTACGCCAATGGTTGGTACGATGACAGCAGCAAATGTCAGGCCATGAATCTACTTACAGTGCAATAATTGTAGCACAAAGAGTCAGACAAATGTTCAAAACTGCACAGTTTTAAGGTTACAGTATGCTGGTAATTCTCAGTGCCAACACTGCAAGGGTATGAATTGTCTATTCTTAGGAACATTTTTACAACGACTAACTTGAATTCGTGACAGTAGCAACCCACAAAAGAAAACTGTGATTTCCTTAGCCGTGCTCAGTCAAATTCCTTGAGAAGAAGTAATCAGTAAGAACACTTTGATCAGGAGCATCCTGATTCAAAGTTCAGGTAATGTGGCATGGCACGAAGGTTTTAAACACATATGTGTTCTCATGCACACCAGAGCTCCAAATGTGCAATAACCAGTGGGTAAATACAACACAGTCAATCCCAGTACTTTAATTTCCTACCTCATCCTTTGAACTAGCCTTTTAAAATCTTACTCAGAAGCCCAATGCTCTACTGTTGTCTCTCTCCTGCTCATTACAAAAGTACTATCTCCTCCAGCATGAAATCTGAAGGTTTTAGATACTGAACATAACCAGAAAGATGTCCATGGATGACAGATGCTGCGTAGTCCCAAGCAGTATCACTGTACTCTTGCACCATCAGGATGTTGGTGACAGCCCTGTTCTTACAATCTTTGCTGGGGCATAGCTGCAAACCCAACCAAGATCAAACCATCAGCTTCTGAATCTCTAGTTTGGGAAAGCTGGCCATTCTATTTATGTTTCATTCCAGCCTTGCTGATATTTACTTCCATCCTATTCTGCTGGTCTCTACTATCCACCTTTATATCTATTTGTCAATTACAGACAGAATGTATGATTCACACATCACAAATACATTACATAACAACTACCTCAAATTCCCAGCATTTTTTGTTTCTGAGTTCTCATGCTGCTCTAAATTCCGGGCCAGAGAACAGCACCATAGTCATCTGATCTGAATGATTACATCACAAGGTGCTCTCGTTGTCAGACTTTTACTAAGAATACTTTGTAACAGAATGTATTTCTTTTGAAGGAAAACTCAAAACTTCAGAATCTCATTTACTCTCTTAAAGAGAGAAAACTTTTATACTTAAATACTCAGACCTGAAAACAGTGAAGTAGAAAAAAAGCTCCTTCTTAAAGATGTATAATTTGAAACTTCAGACAAGGACACAGAAAACTGATGAATGCTTGCTCAAACTAGTAAAGACTACATTGAGCAGACATTTAAACATAGCAGTGATTTTCCCTTCCTGCCTGACACATGACTTATTTCAGCAATAGAAAGCATAAAACATTGAGAAGAAAACAGTCTCCACATCTGCCAGTGGAATATGATCCCTGGATGTTTTGGAAGCAAATAAGAGCCAAATAACGTGCCCACACTTTCAAGTAGAAATGTGCTTATGTTCTCACACTAATAATCATAATATAAACTAGAGATTTATAAAAATAGCTCTTTATAAATATATAATAAAAGCTTGTGGCAAGTATCACAGAGTTTAATCAGAGACCAAAACCTTCATGTTTCAAGACTGGATCTTTTTTAAGAGCAAAGAAGAGAGACAAGACCTCTGGGAAAGCACACATAATTAACAGCATTTCTTGAATGTTGTTTTCAAGAACCCTTACCTGGTCGCTTTCAAAGCACTGATGGATGCTGTACTGAATAAATGACCAGGCAGTATCCTGAAGAATCATTTTTGGACATCGTAAATATGCATTAATCAAAACAAATAGTTTCTGAGATTTTCTAGATAAATATTAAAACTGTGTCTTTATTTCAGAATACTTCATTTATCAGGATTTCAATTTGAATCATCATAATAAAGTCTGAATCAAAACAAAAACACTAAAGACCACAAACACTCCATTCTCTTTAGTCAGCCCAACTGGGCACAGAAGCAGCAAATGGAGATCTTTTATTTTGGGAGGGATTATTTATTATGAAATCAAAACAGTACAACATGTGAAAAAATGGATGGGCTATATGGTGCAGTGTGGAGGTTATTGCTCCTGCAAATTAACTGAACTTTTCCAGTATTCAGAGACCCCATATATATGACTGTACACTGCTGGCCTGAGCAGTGTAGCAACAAGTAATTCATTACAGAAGATTAGGACATATACACAAGGTCAACAGACTAATTCAACTTCTTTTTTTTTTTTTTTTTTTTGGTCAATGTTTTCTCTAAGCATATATTTTCTTGTCTGTTGACCAACGCAGTGATAGGATAAATATAAAAGTTATAAGAAATTTCAATGTCCTGCAACCTAATAACTCTCACCATTGCTAAGATTGCTCTTGAGTCTGCTAAAATTTATCATTTTTTAATATATTTCTATAAAATACATCAACTGTGTTTTTACTGAAAGCTAGTAACACTAACCTGTTTGAAGGTCAGGTAAAAGATTCAGTTTAATTTTATATGCCCTGGTAACAGTTTGTTAGCCAACTACAGTGCTGATGGATACCGGCAATTTTCAGAAAGATGAATTTTCACTTTGCAGCTCTCTGTGAAACACCTTCTAATGTAAAGATTAATTGGAGCAGAAGCAGCTCTGACTATACCATTTTAGTGCCTGTCAAAACTATTTTGTCAGAGAATTTGAAAAATCCCCCCCAAATGCATATGATTTAGAATTAACATAGTGTTATGAGAACAGTATATATTATTAAGAAAGTTTCTGAACATGCTATATCTCTAAGGGAATCCATAAAAAGGATTTTAAGCAGAAAAAAAAGATGAGGACTTCTCTGAGAGTGAAAAAGGGAAGAAAGCCACAGTATGAGGAGAGGAAGCTATTAGACACCAGATCAGTAATTACTGGGTCAGAACCACCCTGGGGGTGTGTGTCTGGGGATGGGACCATGTCTCCAGCACAGTGTCCACATGGTCAGCCAGGATGACCACCAAGGTCTGCAGCCACATGCCACAGAGCCAGCATGGGGCACCTGTCAATCAATAAGGTCTGCATGGTTGCCCACCCACACCACACCCCCCCAGAGCCTCTGACCCACTGCAGCACCCTCACTTTGGCTGGGGAGACACTTGAGTGCTCAGTGAACCAAAGTGAAACCTGCCTGGACGGAGTGGCCACAGTAGATAAAGAGGCACACACGAGGTCTCTGTCTGGCCTCGGCCTGCCGTCCTGACCAGCCAACGTGTGACTTCTAAGTGGTAATTGTATTTTTCTCTCCTCTCTTTCTGTCTTTATTCTTTCTTCTCTTAATGCCTCTTCTTTTACTCTTTTCTTCCTCTTGTGAGTAACTCAAGCACCTGTTTTCTCCAGATGTGAACTCAAGGTATCAAAGAACCAAAGGCTCAGCACATCCACTCTGAGTCCCACTTGCCTTCTAGCTAATTACAACAGTGCAGTTATGGGGGGATGGGGAGGAGGAATTCTATTTCCTTTATCAACTATTTTTCTGTGCAGCTTTGAGACAGGCTGAGTTGTTTCACCCCACGTCAGTACTGCCAGAGATAGTAAACTCTAGCAGAGGATGCCGCTCAAGCACAGGAGTGCCAGCCAATTCCCTTAAGTGAGAGTAGACAATTATTTTAAAAAGCAGAATGATCTCACAAAAATATGTAGATTTGAGGGGGATATCACAATGTCAGCCTACTGAAAATGGAATGCAAATAGTGTTCAAAAATATAGCATTAACAATTAAATATCAATATAAGATAATAATGTTCAAAGACTGGATTTTTAACTACAGACACTATTTAAGGTGAAATACTGTAGCATATCAAAGTTCACAATGATTAAAATGAAAGTCTGATATTTCAAAAAGCTTTATTCTTGACTCTAGTATGTATTCACCATGCACAGTAATTCTCTATCTTCAAAAGCTAAAGAGAACACTAGAAAGATATTTTTTTTTTTAAAGCATCCAAGGGAATTAGGAACTTCAATGGCTTTTAATGCAAAATATTCAGAAGTCATACAAGCACATAATGAAATTTAAAAGAGGGGAAAAAAAACCACAGAAACTTCATTTTGATGCTTACAAAACTTTTTTCTAGAAAAAAAATAGCAAAATTGACTCATTTTTATTTGAATGTCACTTAGTATTTCATGAGAAAAATTGTTCTGTCAAGGGAATCTATGAATAAAGAGAAAGGTTTGATCAAGGAAAGGAAAAAAAAAATCAAAACAAACAAGCATCTTCCTTCACAAGTTGTTCAATTCATATTACCTCAATTTGACTGACTATAAAGCTCTTTGTATTACATGTGAAACAGGAATAAAATTAAATACTTCTGTTGAAGACTCTATAAAGTAATGCAGTAGCCTGCTGAACTCAAAATACCTTTTGCTAAGACTATCAGATGCACTGGAAATATTGAAGTAGGTGGCTGGAAGGAGTGGGCCATCAAGCTCGATCCCTGAAACCAGAGCAGTTAAAAGAATTTTATCTAAAAGGATGTGCCATTTCATCATTACCCAAGACACATCATATTTCATAATATATTGGAGCAAATTTGAAACACATAGTATAAACTGGCAGAAAAAATCAAGTAGTATGACAAAAGCATGAAAGATCAAATTCAAAAACAGTACTGTCTGTAATTTCAAGCTTACTCACATAGGGGGAAAATGTCCAGATATCAAAAAGAGTGGGATTTATTATTGTTATTACTATTATTATATTAATATTATTGATGATGATGTATTAGTCCCTCCGACAGCTGACATTCTTCAGTAAAAAACTAAACAACACTGTACCAGTGGTGACTTTTGTTTGGTTTTGCAAAAACTCCATCTCTATACTACGCTTTCAGGAACAGAACAGGGACAAAAAATATAGCGCAATACAACGCACAATGAGAATTTTCATCATGTTTTTCTGTATAAAACATTGCTAATAAAAGTCAATTTAGAGAAAGTTCCAGTGGAAACTAAACAGAGTTTTGTGATGTCCTTGCATGAATTCAACTAATGCTTCAGATCTAATTTCTTAACAGTTTGGGAGGAAAGGACAGAGAGATTTTTTTCAATGCAGTTGGAGGAAGAGTTTTATCATTGCTATGGTAATAAATATATCTTTTTACTTTCTTTTGTCATACCATACAACTGGCAGGCTTTAAGCTTTCAGACTGGACAACCAGCCTTCCTCTCATATGCATCAACAAATTGCCATAAAGAGGAAAAAAAGGGCTGCAATCACATCAAAATAGATTTGCTTGAACTAAGTATATTTTAAGCTTTCACAGGACAGCAGCAAAGCAGCTGATTGAGTCACAGAAGGATATGCTTCTGCAGTCTTGAGTAAACAAAAACTGTGATCAAAATAACCTCTAAAGCAAAATTTTGTTACCTAAGGAGAAAGAAATCTTGCGCCACATGGTGGGATTTCCAGCAGAGAGAAGGGTGAGGTCTTTTCTCTCTTGTCCCTCTTTATATTGTATTGAGAGATCTCCCATGAAATCTAAGGGAAAATTGCCAAGTCTGGCAGGAAGCCTTATGACTTTAGTGAGAAGCAATGTGTACCCAAAGCACAGTGGACAAAATACCTCAACAACACAGTTACAAGAAAACTTTTACAAAAAAGCAGATTTCTTAGTTTTTAATTACTGAAAAGAACACATTATTTCCTTTTCCAATAGAAAAAAAAGGACAAGAATAAAGGCAAGCAACTCCACTGAAGGGCCACTGAGATGGTCAAGGTTGGGTTCATTTGCTCTGTGAGGAGAAAGTAAGGGAGTTGGGCTTGTCCAGAGCAAATGACTTGGGGGGTTGGGAGGTGGCAAGGGCAGTTTCCACAGGACGATACCTTCACCATGGTGCAAGGACAGAAGGAAGTCAAGAAAGAGCCGACATAAGTTGAAATAAGAGAAGTTCTGACTTCTCTATCGTGAGACCAAGCATTAGGTCAGGTTGCCCTCAGAAACAGCAGTCTCAGTATCCTTGAAGGTTTTCAAGACTCAACTGGGTAAAGCCATGAACAACCTTGTCTGACTCCACAAGTGTCCTGGCTTTGAGCAGGAGCTTTGTTCTCGAGCAGTCCCTTCCAACGTCAGCTACCCTCTAATGCTTTATACACACAGATTCTTTTTTTAACTATATTATATTAATGTGTGTATTATAAGTTCTAAAAAACCATCCCCATAATAGTTTAGCTGAAACAACATGAGAGCTTTCATTGCCCCTTTTGTGCAATCAGAAGCAGGCAGACCTTAAGCTAGGATGAAGGATTCTTTTTGGACAAAGATTATTTACTTTTTGGAGACAGATTCACTACTTATAGGTTATTTTTCTTATTTCCTTAAAGAGTGAGTTCTGCTCTAAAGTTTTATCCTGTAAAAACAGCATTACACATGTGTAGTGTGTGAGATCACATTCTATTTCAGACCTAAAGAACTGTTAGTTTTTTCTAAATGCAAGCAGCACAACTTCAACTTACAGCTACAAGTCAACATGATTTTCTTTCCTAAAATTATTCTTTCTTTTTTTTCATAATAACATAATATGCAAAATCCTTTTGAGTAGATTCTACCAATTCTTTCAAGCCTATCTTATTTCTGAGAAGCATTTTCCCACTTAGTATTAATCTTGCTCTAGTTGATTTAAGACATTTCTGAAAACGCTTTCTTTTTTAACTTTTCTTTGTAGTTAGTAGTAATAATTAGAATATCTTCTGTATTACATTGCTGTCTTCTCTTAACGAGTTCTGTTATTTTATCTTCTGAATACTTCTTGAATATTGTCTTAAATGAAAATTTAAGCTGTTGGCAAAAGACTAAAATCTTGCTGCTGGAGCACTCTCTCATCTGCATTGCAAATTAGCATCTGAGAGCAAGTCTACTAGGAAATAATGCAGCATAGGCATGGAAATCTCAGAAGATCTAGGATGAGGTTATTCTTCTATAAAATCCACGAACCTGAGACCTAATCACAGCTTTATTCCACACTAATATTCTCATTATTTTCACAGACTTACTAAGTATTATATGACATTAAAAGAACATATTTCAAGGTCCAAGTGTCTTTTCACTTTTGAAACTGGGTCCATTGTGCTTTACAACTGCAAATTAAGTAAGATTTTGGTGATAAAATGGGCCTATGTACCAAGGAGCTATTAGAATTCACATGGAACCAAGTACTATAATAGTTCAGAAACCACACTGGTTACATCATAAATCATTGCACTTGTTTCTCTTTTCAGACAAAAAATAGTTACAGCTTGTTTGAATCAGATTCAAACTGCTATTTTTGAATTAAGAATGCATTTTTTTTAAATGTGCTTAAAATTGAATAAAACTAACTTTTTGTTAAATAATGTTCTGAAAAAAAAATAATAATTTATTTAGACAAAAATTGACAACTGCACACATTATTCCTATAAATTAAAACACTCCAAAAAAAAAAAAAAAGTTCCAGGAGGAAAATCTTTATTGCCCTACACTATGCTAGCTTCACTAAATCAGTCACTAAACTGCCTAAACAAAATTACTCTTCTGTTCTAGCTACCGAAATTACTTTGACACTTCTGCTGCAGTTTCTGTTGCATTGGGGTAATCACTCTGCATGACAGCTCTGCCATTGGTAGGGTGGACTTGTAATGATGACAAACAACTATTTTTCCACTATCATGTAGGATTCACAAAATACAATATGATCATATCTTTTATTGGCTGTATGTGCCATGCTTCTAAATGTGATTAAGACAAACCAGCCACCTACCTAGATATTGGCTTTTTTTATCTCCTCACAGCAGTAATGGTTGAACAAAGAAGTAAGATTGCCAGCACCTTCCCCTCCTATTTTGTATTTTATTTGTTAAAGAAGACTGGAGCTACAAAATGTAACAAAACACATCAGTTTGGTGGCTGCAATTCAGACTTCATTCAGGTAGCAACTGTGTCAATAAAACCACTCAAATTCTAAAATGTGGTGTTTTCCTTAGAAGACTGCATTAGGTAAACAGAAGAAGCAGGTCCCTGCTCTCCTGCTGTGGTTTCTTTGCTTCACATCATTATAACACATCCATAAATCTGTCTGCACACCTGCCTGTTGTTAGTGGCTATAAATCCCACAATATTACCAACCACTCCAATTTCATTTTAGCAAACGTCTGTTACTGATTTAATGTTCTATGTTTCAAAGAGTTGCATCTTCAATTGAAGATGTATGGAAACAGCAAGGCTAACAAAGCAGTTGCTGGAAAGGATTAGAGACAGTTGTCTTCTTGAAAGTGCTACTTTACACTCAGTAAGGTTATTGATATCCTCAAAATATAATAATTGCCATAACTGGGAGGAATCAATGGGCCTTTTTCCCATGCAAAGTCTTGAGACCTTAAAGTGAACACCACTGGTAAAGAAAAAAGAAATTCTACTGTGCTATGATACATTGTGCTTTTTTTTTGTTTTAGTTTTAACCTCAGTTTGTTTCATATATGAATGGCAAGGCCATATTTGCAACTTTTTGATAAAGAACAATCTATGTGCAATCTCTTCCTTAAGAACATACTTGAATGTTATTATGAGATCATCTCTCAATCAACACTTTAGCAGATTGAGCAGACTGAATTTCTGAAGTCTTTCACTGGTAAAGGTTCCAAGGCCTTTCTTGAAACACTTCTCTGAATTCATCTCAGCATTTTACATTCACATAAAAGCATAGCTAATTTGGACATTAATACATAGAACAGTTACACTGATGTACAGAAGAGCAGTATCACCCATCAGGATCTTGCTTAATGTTTACCTTCTAACTCAAGAACTGTGCCTTGATGCATTTGGGATAGAGGATATTCACAATGCTCTTGAGAAACCACCACAAGATCACATGCAGTGAAATACAAAGCAAAATTCTTTCAACTACTTAAATATTTTTTGCAAAAATCAAGAATTCAGACATTAACATGTTTAATATTTTCTAATTTTTACTTTTAATGTTGAAACATACAAAGCTCATTTAACCATTCACTCCAGGAATTTGTGATTATCTCTACCAGGATTGATTTAACTCTACTTTTACTGTCAATTAACAAAAGTACATGATGTACATTATCATCTTTTCCATTATCTTTTTGTTTAAATTTGGCAGACTTTAAAATGTCATGTCAGAAGTTTGCTATCAAAGTAAAATTGTGATCAAGTACAATGTTGTTGCCTGCCTGTTTTCCATATATTAACTATGAAGAGTAGAAGACATGTAGAAATAGTCCTCACAAATACCGTTAAGTAACTTGCATTAAATTCTAGTACTTCCTCAGAAATTGTTGCATGTAATCACACAGAGAGTTTTATCTTGACCCTGTTTCATTGAAGGTGTGAGTGTTTCTTCAATGACCTTCGCTATTTGGGATTTATATTCATCTATGAGGTTCCACATAAATACCATTCATTTGACTGTTTCTCTTCACCTCCCCCCTGCCTCTCTCTGGTGAATTTTTTTACATTTCCAATGGAGTATCTGACACATGTACTATTAATTACCTCTACCTCCACAGAATGTGCACTGATGTCTTGATTACAATTGGACACTTCTGTTTCACTCTTTAAGGCCTTTATCTGATGAGGTCCCTTATGTGAAACTGTATGTAATTAACAAATGTCTCTGCAATACAAATATCTACTGAATTTCACTTCTGACCTAGCTTGACTTGCCACATTAATTGAATTAAAGTGGTTTCCTGGAAGGACATTGCTTATTGATGAGATGACCTAATCAAAGTTAGCTTGGCAGGTATCCATAATAGAATCTGGGATGGAAAAGCAATCAGACTGAAATTTGCTTTCCAGTTCCTTTGGAAATTAGGATACTTTAATTCTTAAAACTCCATTCTGAACCATTCCTAATACAACCCACACAAAACTGTGGGAGATATTCTGTCATCTAGAAGCTGCATCTAGATGCAAATTTTCTCTAAAGCTACTGACTGAATATAAACAAATCATGCAAACACCAATATTGACAGGGACTTCTCCAAGAAAATTAAAGTTTCTTTTAAAGCAAAGTACTGGTGTAAGGGTTGACATAATCAGCTTTTGGGTTTTCACTGCTTTCAGGCAAATGTACAGGGCTCGGGCTGAAAACATCCTGAAGACAATGTGTGCCTGGGAAGAGGAGGGTCCAGAAACGCTCTGGTTCCTTTGATTATAGGATGTGTTTCATGGCAACATAACACAACCCAGACAGATTAAAAAATATTTTGCTCACTGAATTACAAGTCTCCTCATGACTAGAGGAGACAGTAACAGAAACCCATAGAGAGGCAGAAAAATTATGACCAACCCTAAAAATTTAGTAAATGGAATAATCACAGCAAGGAAGAAAGGAGGGATGCTGAATATGTGTGCCAAGCATCTAAGATGATTGCATAATAATCCAAGTACCATAAAGGTGTACAAACCTACAGTAGGACTTAGTCACCAAATACAGATCACAAAACTAAGAAAATTAAGTGAACAGAAAGAATTTGGCCTCATGATAATCAAGAAATTTAACTAAATAGCTAGCTATTTGGAAAGGAATTCTGTGTGAAGCAGACTGCTCAGCAACACATACATTGTCCTGTGACAATTTTCAGATGCTTGGCGTGTGACTTTTTGACAATATTACTACACAGAATGCTGGTAGAAACAGAGGAGGGCAAAAACTGTTTCTACACCTGGGAGCAAAACACAGCTGGAGAGTATCAGCTTTTTAACTAAATTTAGCTTCTCAAAAAATACTGGGAGAAAAATAAAGACATCAAAACAATTAAATGAGTAATTTCTTTCTACAACAACATAAAAAGTTTAATGAAATTTTAATATACTAGTATCTGAATTCAGGGTTTTGACACTGCCTCATCTGATATATTCATAAATGGGGGAAAAAGCACAACCTAGATGAAAACAGATTATCACAGAGGCAAAGTTGCCTCGAGAAAATTCTCAAAAGGTATTATAAATGCCATTTCATCAAACAAAACAAATACACCTATTTAAGTTTCCTATCGATTCAGGCCTACTCAGTGTTTTAACTGATGATGAAAATACTGAAAGATAAAACCTGACAACCAGTTGGAAGGACAACCCTAGAACTGAATGTTATCTTGACAATATGAAACTATGCATTCAAAAACCAAACTGAACCAAGTTAAACTATCCTTAAAAACATGGACAGTATTTTGAATCTAGGGTCAGCAACCTGCTACACAAATAGTGTGAAAGTGTGGAAAAATGGTTTCACAGAATAGGATTTGGAGGCTTTTACAGTTCAGGAACTAAACATGATTTTATGCTGTTGTAAAAGCAGTAAATTCTATTTGTACTGGCTAATACACAGCCTTGAAAAGGTAGGAAATTACCCTCTATCAAGGATACTTATCAAGGATAAAGACTCACACAGACTATCACATCAAATTTCAGGCATTTCAATGAAGATTAGGGTCAACTGCAGACAGTCCAGAGGAAACAAGAAAAACTACAAAGAGATTATGAGCTGTGAAAAAGGGAGGAGGAGACAAAATTATAAAAGCGGAATAAAAGGCTATTATAAGTTTCCAAATATCTAGAGATCTGCTGCAAAGAGAATAGCAAGAATTAATTTTCCAAGCCTATGGATTACATGACCAAAGTAATAGATTTAAACTACATGAAAAAGGAAGAACCACATTAGTTCTAAGGGAAAAAAAAAGAAAAAAAAACTATCCATCTGGAAAAAAAAAAAAAACAAAAACAAAAACAAAAAAACCCACACACAATAAAACATGGAAACTGTGATACCTCTGTTCCCAGAATCAGGTTCTTCAGAATGACTTTGGCCTTCCACAGACTTGGGCCAACAGAGACCTAATGAAGTCTGACAAAGGCAAATGCAAAGTCCTGCTGCTGGGATGGAGTAACCTATGCCAACTGCACACGGGGCTACATCAACAAAGTGACACCCAGAAGATTGAGGAAAGTGATTATTTCCCTCTACAACCGTTGCGAGACTCAACTGTTGTCCATGTGTACTCCTTGTATAAAATACAGATTACAAGACATGATGTACTGAAGTGCAGCCAGTATGATTTAGAGCATGGAGGGCATGATGTACAAGGAGGCACTGAAAATGGGGTTGTTCAGTCCAGAAGAGAAATTTCAAGGGCCACTTTACTTTAACTGCCTAACAGGAAGCTGTCAAGAATAGAGAGAGCATGAGACCCTCTTTTAACAGGTGGTAGTGATACATGAAAGAAGATTGATGCAAACTGCAACAAAGGTAATCTGCTTAGATGAAAGCAAGAAAAATATCACCATGAAGGTTGTCACATAATTAGTTGATTTTCCAAAAAGATGTGGTACGTCCTTCTTTGAAGATATCAAAAACCTGTGTGAGCAAAGTCCTCAAGTACCTGATCTACAGCTGCCATACACTAAGCATCAACTGCACTAAATGATCTCCACAGCTGCTGTCAGGTTAGTCCATGAAATCAAATCCTCCTGGAAAAGCAGTATCAGGAATGACATAATCATGCTTGATTGCATCCCATATCACAAGGATGACTGCATCACCTTGAGCAATTCTGTCAGTTCAATAATTCTAGAATTTTCCATCTTGCGGGGGTATTTTGAGAATATGTCAGTTGACAACACAGGATCTATCAACAGACAATTTCACAGAATGACAGAATAGTTTAAGCTGGAAGGGTCCTCTGAAGATCATCCAAGTCTAATCCCTGTTTCAAAACTAGAACAGTTGACTCAGGACCATGTGTATCTGGATGGAGATAATATCAAGAACAGAAGACTGCTGATGCAGTTTAGCTTCCTGTTTTGCAAGTTCAGGTCTCACATAGTAAATCAAGTGTGCATGACACACATTCCTACCAGACCTACAGAGAAAACGTGTCATGGGAACAATGAACCTACCTATAAATCAGAAAAATGCTTGCAGCAGCCTTGACACATTTTTATTTTCTAATTTTTTCTACCATCATCATCACTTACAATGATAGTTCAGAGATTTTGCTATGTTTCCTCAGCACAGCTGGAAAATTTAACTCAATTTTTCCTTACACCACCCCTTTCCCATGCACTCTGCATGCAGTTATTTGTCATAAACAAATAAATTAGCCTTAACTGTTATGAGCATGCAGACTGCTTTCAATTAGAGGTGGCACCTTCAGACCCTGTTCACTCAGCAGCAGGAGGAGAGGCAAATGTTTCTGTTATTGAACTCCTTGGCACTGTCTTGCTCGAGGATATTTATTTTAATAAACACAAGGTCATTATGCTGGCAGGAGGACACCACAGGTTTTCCCTAAGTGTTACTCTCTGATTACATGTTATCTATCTTGCTACTGTATCTATGGCTGAATTCTGTCAGCCTCAACCGAGCAGCTCCTGTTAAAATTAGAAAAAACCTCAAGGGAGGCCAGTCTCATAAACAGAGGATTCTAATTCTGAACAGTTAGCAGACAGCTCCATACACAGTAACAGCTCCAGCTACCTTCGTGCTGCTTACTCTATCAAGCACCTGTCACCTCACAATAAGCTGAAAGGATTGCATCTATGTCTGCATACTAAGGGAGAAGTTGTTGATGTCTTATTCACATGTTTTATTTTATATGCAAAACAGAATGTAGAAATGGAGGTGCTGGTCATTAAGGAGCTTTTTTTAAACACCTAGAAATGTTCAGATATTATCCTGACTGAATCTAGAATGAACAATTACATACTCTGACACTTCTCTTTTATAGACTAATTATACTGTCAGAGAAGCCAATGCCACTCAGTTTTATGGATGTTTTAGTCCATTTCTGCTGCCATGAAGCACCAATTTGCCACAGTGTGGAACAACAAAAGCAGTATCAGGAAAATTCACTCATGGTGCTAAAAAATCTTGTAAAAAGAGATCACTTTACCTCCAGCAAGGACAAACTCATTCTTACTTCTCAACGCCAATGAATGGAGAACTAAATGTTCTTTAAAAATATCTGAGAGGCACGGTACTGTCCTCTGTCAGTGAAGAAAGAACCAAATAGTCTTATTCAACATTTGGAATGAAAAAAGGAAGAAAACAAAAAGATCATAGAGGGAGTAGGGAACAAAAACACCCAAACTCTCAAGCCTTAACTTCCATTAACACACTTATTAGAGATGGAGCTTTTCCTGAATTTAAATACAGAGACTACACTCCACCCTCTATCATTCTATACATTACAAAATACAAGGAAAACCTTATGGGAATTCTGCTGATCTAACAGATACAGGCAGTGACTGCCTTCATCTATGTATTTTATGTCATAAAGCACAATATTGCTATTTGGTAAGTAACAATGTGCAGGAAGGATATGGGGCAAAGAGAGACAGGCAGGGGGAATTATTTTTTTTTTTTTTCCTAACTACTCTAACCCAAGGAAAGTTTTGAAAATAAATTATTTCAAGCTGAAATAAAAATATAATGCACCATATGACTCAATCCCTGAACTAATGAAAAAAGATTCATTTTTTTAAGACTTCAGTTATTAATCTTTTTTTTTTTTTCTAAAATCAGAATGAAGCTTCTAATGTTCATAGTAAACATGTATGCCTTGGAAAACTGCACCTATGACTTACTGTTGCATTTGAAACTCATATATACACTGTGTGCCCATTTTCCCAGGCTCAGAGAATGTTAAAAACCTTCTCAACAGTCATAGTAATGTATAAGAGTGGAAATACATTTGCATTTCCTTCAAAAATGGATAAAAATTTGGCTGCTGCCAAAGGTGATTGATCTTCCTGCTAACTCTGCCATTTATAACAAAACCTGTAATTCAAGCAGCATTTTTAATTATCTTTCACTTTCAGGCTGTCAGCCACTATGGTAACACATTACATGTTCTTTGTTAGCAATGATCTTCAGAACATCTGGTTTCTTGAACCTTTTCTAGCTCTTTGGTTCCTCAAGATAAGTAACTTGCTATGTATTTTGGTGAAGACTAGCAACCAAACTCTCATTTTCACATGCCATCATTTTTACTATATATAGTATTCAAAAAAAACAAGGCCTTCTACACCTGAAAGGTGTGATAAAATTGGACAATTCAGTCATGGAAATAACTTTTCAGAGCTCTGTGTTCAAAACATACTTATACAATAAGGTTTCAGTGCATTTAGCTATGCTTGCCAGAACACTGTGCCGTCCCCAAAGCATCACCCAGAGCAAATGCAATCCTGTGTCATGTCTGCCATCAATTATTACTTCCACCTGGTATGTCTGGTAATTTCATTTAGCTTCTTTCTAAACTTTAAGCACCCTAGGTACAAATTATCTTCTCGGTAACCCTAACCACACAAATTGTTTCACAATTTGCCTTTTAAAATTTTACTGTGGTGTGAATTTGCCTCTTTATCTTTCTGATCTTATTCATTATTAAACATCTCTTCTGAGTCACTCATGGTAAAGCACAATTGCCTTGGATTTCTGTGTCTTTTTGTGCCTATTTTGCATGCACTCCATCTCTACTGCATATTATTATGTACACTGAGATACATTCGAACCGTTATTGTCCTTGCAGTTCCCACAGGTGAGTCAACTGTTTTGTAAAACAGATGCTAGAAGGCATCATCATCATCATCATCAGTATTGTTATTACTGTTGTTATTATTATAGTAACAAAAAAGAGAAGGAAGAATTGATGTAAAAGCTGAGGGTTTAGATGCAAACATATCTCTTCCTTGCTTTTCTATAGGCTTTACTACAAACCATTGCTACACAGATATTGAACTTGTCTGGAAAAAAAACAAAACATCCTTCTTGCGGAATTGCTTCTTGGCATCTGAAATTTCCACTGATGGATTTGTCCTTCAGCACTTGCTGAAGTGTCCTACTTTGAGTTCTGATTACTCTTTCTGAGGAGGGGAATAGGGGTAAAAAGAAGTGCATAGTAACTCTTAATGTACTGGTGTACTACAAAAAGATAAATCAGAAACTTAATATTATAAACTAGAATAAAATGTTACACTTTTTAATGTCTGTTCAAGAAAACACTATTTTTTTTTCAACTTGTTAATAATCTACAAAAAAAAATTAAAATTTGCAAAAGAGAGAAAATCAGCTTGCTTAATTTCAGACCACAAGGTTCAAATGTGAGATCCAGATAATGCCACTGTTGAAGTGCATCTCTTTGCATTGAAAAATCTTGATCTCAAAAAGAAACATACCTTCTTTCTATGTACTATTCCTTCTTTCAGCACCCTCTTCCTATTGTACAGCATCACTCACTCTTAACTAATGCCCATGCTTAGTCACTGATATTATGTCTTTGAGCAGATTTGTCCCATAAATTAATTTAGCCACATTTGGAAAATACTTTAACATCATCAAGCACAAGGTGTTGCATAAAGGGAGAAAGGGAGACACCTATTGTTTAGTACAAGTTTAAAGATTTAATAAAGAAATCCTCTGAGTAATCACATAATCCTGAATACTGCTGCACGTTTTCATTTAATAGCTCCAAAACTAATTATTGTGTAGCTACCTCAGTGTTTCAGAAAATATAACATGCAGTTATTTTGTGATTGCATGTTATTTTTTCATATCAACCTTGTCACTTCAAGAGGCCTTAAAACATAATTAAAATATCAGAGATCCTGTGATTAAGCTGAAGAGAGGCTTGTGTTTTGAAAATTCATCATTCAGCTACACCATTTAATGGCTCTTCAGAAAATTTTAGCTTAAAAGACATTCAATAATACATATTTAGTCAAGCAGCAAAACAAGCTGTTCCTGATTCTTTTATAAGGCATGTTATTATATTCAGACATCAAGAAAAATATCCTTCTGGGCTGCTTTAATAGCATGCCCAATGCTAGTAAATGGCAATGCAATAAATTTAAAAAAAAAATGAACCTGGACATATTTTGCAAGTGAGGCACCCAAGTACCAACACATTCATAAAAAGAAGGATGTGAGACTCAAGCAAACTGTCTGTTCATTAGGCCACCCATAGTTCTTCCACAGAAAGGATGAGCAGACAATTACTTGCAGACACAGTGCATATTGTAGGATTTCACTGAAGAGTCTAGATGATACGTTCATGTTCTCATAAACATAAAACGTTTATTTTGTGAGTCTAACCCATACATTTTTTCTAAGTTACATATTCCAATCTGTAATCATAATAAAGTCTACACTGAGGTAGTAGAATGACTATGCTAATTTTGAATGACACTGTCCCAGATATAAAAATGATGTATCAAAAGAAATGTGGCATGGAGCTGGAATTCACTTCCCTTGTTCCTAGATACACATCTTCCCCTGTAAAATCCATCACAGGTATCTCTACTGTAATCCAAAACCACATCACTAACCAAAATAAGGGTGGTTTCAATCCAGAGTTGTATTTTTTCAATTATTTTCAGTAGTGTTGAAAAGTAAGACTTTCAGCACTCAAGTACAGACCTTTGGAAAACACTAAATAAACTATTCATCTCATCACTTCTCCATCAAAATGTGGTTGCCTAATATTCAAGTTCAGATGTTTACTGGAGCATCTGTTCAAGCTATTGAATTTTTATAACCTTAAAGTTCACTTGAAAGGACAACAAGGAGGTCTTTAAGATTCATGTCAGTTAAGACACCCCTACCATCTAATAACAGGTAATCATAGAATATCCTGAGACAGAAGAGACCCACAAAGATCATCAAGTACAACTCCTGGCCCTGCACAGGAGAGCTCCAAGAATCACACCATGTGCCTGAGAGCATTGCCCAAATACTGCGTGAACTCTGTCAGGCTTGGTGCTGTGATGACATCCCTTGGGGAGCCTGTTCCAGTGCCCAGCCACTCTCTGGCTGAAGAATCCTTTCCTAATATCTAGCCTAAAACTCCCCTCACAGAGCTTTGTGCCATTCTCTCAGGACATGTCAGTGATCACAAGATAGAAGAGATCAGCGCATGCCCCTCTGCTTCCCCTCCTGAGGATGCTGTAGACTGCAATGAGATCTCCCCTCATTAACAATTATGCATAAATGATATTAGAGAATCTGACCAAACAACCCAATGTTAACATGATCAGATTTTTTATATTTAAAGAGTCTTGATAGAATGTTTTGTGTTGAATTCTCATCAAGAAAGAAGAAAGGCAATGATCCACTTTAAAAACCAGAAAAAAGTGAGGGAAAACGAACATTTAATGACCTGAAATTTTATAGTAATAACTTAAGTCTTTTTTAAACCTATGAATATAAAGCACCTTGAATTTAAAATAGGACTTATTTCAAAATTCTTTTCCCCTCCTAGAACCACATTATGGACATTCCATATTTGATTTTAAATATTTGAAGTTTTGCATGTGATAAGATCATTCCTAAGCAGTTAGTAACTCACAGCTTGAGAAGATACTGCTAATTATTGTAGAGAGAAAAGATAATCTTGATGCTCAATATTCAAGTTACTTACAGGTTTAAAAATTAGTAAATATTTTAACAAAAAGAATGGATTTCACAGCTTTAGATTTACTATGTTCTTTCTATAGCTGCTGGCTGAGCACACTGTCAAGGGTAAAAATTAGGAATTGAGAATTTATGGGGTGCCAGGTAGCCTATATCTATATGCCTATTCGACTTCCACTATTCAGCTTCTGAAGGTTAATTTTCTAGCCATCATTCTTTTAAAATTATCTGTAATAGAAAGTAAAAGCACAAAGCAATTAGATTTTTAAAATATCTCAAATTATGGAAGCTACTGCAGAAGGAGTAGAGGAATATACGAAGAGACTATAAATCAAAAGTCTTCATTGCTCCTACTAGGAACTATAGATTGCTAAGTTATCTTAAAAATCTAGCAGCTGCATAAAATAAATAGCAACTAGAATCTCAATTTGAAGGTGGGGTGTGATTCAAGACATAGAGAATTTTTGGCTATCTTGCTGAAGATGTTTTTTTTCAGATTTAATGATTGCCAAAATGAACACTAATGTATAAACCAAGGTTCAAGTAGCAACATCTCCAGAGGGCCAAAACAATAACTGTCAGGGTATTGTTTGTTTGTTGCAGGGGTTTTTTTTTAAGATTTCTGCTGAATGCATGGAAATGTGACTGGGGGTTTCTATTTGCATGCCACAGAATTCATGGGTCTTGTTATTGTGATTTTTCAATGTCCTATTTGATGCACCAGCACACCCTTTAACTTCCTACACTGATAAAGAAAAGACTAGGTCAGAACTTTGACCTGCTTTCCCTATCCATGGGAATATTTCTATTTCTTTGACATGACTGAGATTTCCTTGTATTGACTGTCTTCACAAATGCATAATTTATCTCAAATAGAAAAAAATATTACAGACTTGTCTAATTCAGGCATTTAGAAGTTGAGTCAGATCTTAATATGCCTTGAAATTTATTTGCTGAAGCAAAGGGAGAGGTAAGGCACCAGAGCTCTTCAGACAACTTTACCTTCTGTTTGTGAAATAAGAATTTCACACATATCTGAAAGCTGATTGAGGGATCAACATCCTATTGGCATGAAATGACAAATCTACCAGCCAAACTGAACTCACATTAGTTAGACATGGGATTACAGTGCTCATAACCTTCTTACCAGCTCCCCTAACAGGAGCCAGATAATGAGCTCCAAGTTAGAATGCCATATTACAGTGGCAGAGGACACTTAACTGGGAATGCAAAATCCAGCAAATCAGTGAAGACATATGAAATGCACAATGTAAAATCATAAAGATGTTATTGATGGTGAAGTCAGTAAGTTTGACTTTAACTCTTGCTGTCAGCAACTGACCTTCTCTACATGAAATGTTCCTGATGTTAATTAGCAAGACTACAAAACAGACTTAATAAGGAAACACCATTCTCACTTTACACTTGCTAAAACTGAGGCACGACAGGTTAGCATCTTGCTATAGTCATATCAGTATGGATGCACTATAGAAATCAAATTCATGCTCCTGAAGTTAACAGAGCTACCAAAGAGACTTCTAGCTGTCTGGGGAAGAGGAAAGATCATACATTTAAAAGATGTCATTTAATGAAGTGACCCATTTTATTTGACTTATTTACAAAGAATGAGGTAAAGAGGAAAGTGGAAATCTTCTGTAGCCAGAGGTATGAATCACTGCAAGGACAAGAGGACACCCACAGTGCCACAGACAACTTGAATGAAGGGAGCCCAGATGGCTTTGAAGTAAATAAAAGTTCATTTCTGGCTACCCCAGCTTACTTATCAATAGCAAGGCATACAGGAGTGAGCAAGCCTACTGCACATCCATCATTCACATTTCTCCATTTCATTATAGACAGAAAATGCACTTACAGCATGTCAAGCTGAAATAGCTCTTGGCATGAGTCAGAGAAGAAAAACCATAAAAGATCAACCAGGAGGAAATGCAAAATCGTGTAAAACTGGTGAAGTGTTTGTTTCTCCCAGCCTCCGGAAAAGGAAACTGATTCATTTTGCAGAAAACTAAGTCAACAAAAAAGAACAATACAAAATTTCTTATTTCCCAATTACTGTTAAAAAGTAAAATACTTTTTAAACTTCTTCCTTCCCTATTCGCTGTCCAAAAGAAGGACAGACATACAGACAAAAAGGCTATTTTATATATCTTCCTTTTTTTCCCTTCAATCCCTTTCATTTTCTCTCTGATTACTATGGTTTACTTACACCAAAGATATTAAGGATGAGACTATATTTTAAAAAGACTGTTTAACATATTTACTTGTTTTAGTTATCCTTCGTTATGTCTACCGGCTGAGGCACACAAAGGCTTTGCCTGCACTGCCTGCTGAACATCCTCTACTACACTGAAGTTCTGCTTCCCTAGCTGTATTGAACACCACTGGAGAATTCCGCTGCTCTTCTTCTGCCTGTACACAACTACCTCCTGATGGAAAATCAACACACTAGTCTCCATTTGAAATCCAGATGAAGACAGGATGGAGGCAAATTCAGTCACCTCCCTGTTGCTGAAACCATGTTCTGGAATCATCAGACGATAAAATAAACCTGAGAAATCTTGATGCATTTATTTTATCCTTTATCATTTCATCTTCCACTTCAATTAAAAGATCCAAGGGATCCAAGGGTGGTGACTATTTTCTTCTTGATGTCTCTCTCTTCTCTCAATCTCCCTCTCTCTCTCTGTGCCCCAGCTTCCCCTTTTCTATTTCTTTCTATGTCTACCTCACATTACCTGTTAAATAAAATCCATACTGTTGGCTTTGGCATACAGTCTCATTTGCACTTTAATTCGGGCAGAGGCATCTGTCACTAATCGGATCGTAACACCTGTGTTAGAAATAGTGTGGCCACCAGGACAAGGGCAGTGATTGTACCCCTGAAGAGGCCACACCATGATTACTGCCCTTCACTACAAGAAAGAAACTGAGTTGCCAGAGCTCGTGAAGAGCCTGGAGCACAAGTCTTATGAGGAGTGGCTGAGGAAGCTGAGGTTATTTAGCCTGGAGAAAGGAGACTGTTGAAGAATACATTCAGTGCAGGTAACTCAGTGTGCAGCTTCAGGTTGAGCTCTGGGTGGTGAGAGTTCATAAAAAGGGGCACAGGGACCTGTGGAACCAGGCAGGGAAGTTTCCTTAACAGAGACTTTGCTATCTACAACTATTTGAAAGAAGGTTGTTGTGGGAGAAGGATCAGTCTTTTCTTTTTTTGGGTAAAAAGCAACAGGACAAAAGAAAATTACCTCAAGTTGTTCTAGGAGAGGTTGTGAAGGAAAAAGTCTTCACTGGCAGTGTTACCAAGCATTGCAACAGGGTTCTCAGGAAAGTGGTGGAATCACTGTCCTTGGAAATATGCAAAAACTGAGTAGAAGTTGTGCTTAGGGACATGGTTTAATGGTGCACCTGGTGGTGTTAGGTTAATGGAAGCATGATGTGGTCAATGGTTAATGGATGATCTTAGAAGTATTTTTCATTCTTAATGATTCTATGAAATTTAATTAAAAAATATTCCTCACTCAACAGTTTTGTTATCTATTTAATTCTATTGCCGTATTTTACACATACCAGGTATAGTGTCCAACATGTTTTCTTTGAGGGGTCATCTTCAGTTTTAGGGCACATCAAATAATTCAAAGATCTCCCCATCATTTTTGTTCCGATGCATCAAGCAACCATTACTCTACAGTCAAATGCTAATTTCTACCTGTCAGGAGGGTATCTGCACCCAGCCCTTCCCTATCCTTTCCAAGCTTCAAGGAAGAGAGTATATATGAAAGCAAAGCATGTATAGTTGGTTTAAAGTACAGTCATATTGACTTAACCATCAAAGCAATGCTTTTACCAGCTGAATACTGAAACACTTAAGGTCTGAGTAAGCAGACTTGGTTTCCATCCTAAAAAAATAGAACAGTAAACAAAAACAAATGAACAAACAAACAAAAATCAGATTCTGCTGAAATAATGCCATATTTTGGGGGTTCTTTTGAGGGGAAAAAAAAGATATTTTTTACTGCAGAAGAGGTAATAATCCAGAAGAGGGATTAGAGTACTAATTAAAGTAGGAATACTGCAGTATTTTTATTCTTTTCTTGAACTTTCCTCTCCATGAAAATCTACATTACTTATTATATATATATTTAAAAAACAAACAAACAAATAAATTCTAAATCTCTAGCACTCCACATCCATAAAATGTTAGCCCAAAGCTCACATGCTATGAAACATCCCAACTCATAGGTATGTCCTGCATTCTGCTTGTAAGCAAAATAAGAGAAGACAGTGAGGAAATAACCCACAAAAAAAGATTTTTTCATTCTTCTCTGCCTTAGGATGTGTGTGCCAGGCATGTGTTAGATGTCAACCTGCTTAAGGTACGTGTATATTGCAGTGGCATATATAGACTATGCAGATTAGGAGAGAATGTTCTATCAGAGGGAAAAGGTCAAGTTTCTGAATTGGTCAACAAAACTCCAAACTCTCAAATTGAACTCATAGACAGTGAAAATAAAATATTAGGAAACAAAAGAAATGTTTCTGCATGTTTTGGAATTTTACCATTAAGACAGCTCAACCCTCAAAATAATGCAGAAGCTTGTACCCATGGTAAATCAAGACACAATGTTTTTGTATATCATAACACAGAACGATGAACCTTCTTTAACCTTCCCTTACAGAAAAAAACTAATTTTAATATTTTATCTTAACATTGATAGTTTCATTTCTTAATATAATGTTTGTTACTGCTAAGCTCTTGTGAGATTCCTTCCCTTTCCAGATGAGTAGATCACAGGAATACAATACCAACACAACTGGAAAGAAAAAAAATATTGTTGTATAGGTTTGTTTTACACACATAGAATCAATCATGTGAGAAAACTACATCTCTGAAGAATGTAAACCAAAAGAAGAAACAGCATGATTTGCATGCAGAAAAACAGTTCTGCAAAAATATTTGTCTTTCACAAGGACTTTATCCCATGCTCAGTAAAACCGAAAATGCAGAGCACACAACCATTCTGGAGGGATTAAGGATTCTGACTGGTACTTGTAGTCACAAGAGGAAGACCAAGAGGTGGAAGAATAAATTAGGAAGATCAAGAGATCACATACTAAAGACCTATAAGCTAGTACTGAACATCTGGGACACAGTGAGGATAAAGGACTCAGTCATCCATTGTTTTTTCTCGAGGGAGTTTGAAAGGACTTGGAAAAGCACACCAGTGAACCTGTGGCACACATGCCACACAGGAGTCAGGTTCAGACACAAGACACAATTTTCAAAAGTGTGTTGCAGTTCAACAAACCACCCACTAGCAATCTCTCTTATCACAGAGAAAAGTAATTTTACTTAATGAGTCATCCGATTTTCCCTACCTTTTTTCCCTAGTCTCAGCCATATTTGATCTAATATTTTTTTTATGCAAAGGGAGAAAAGACAAGATTGCAATCAAAGACACATTTTAATATGCAATGCCCCATGTGTTCAGGAACAAGTTATATAGCCCAAACTACATATGTATCTGAGAACAATATTTTCCTGTAAGAATTGGTGAAAGCTAAGAAAACAGTTTCCAACAGAAAATTCAGCATTTTGCAGGAATGCATTGTGAGGGACAGAATTTCACAGAAAGCAATGTCAAAATTAATCACTACACATTCCTATTTAATTTCAGTAATATTAAATATTGCTTTGATGAGACTAATAATCCTTAATATATTCTTTGTTTTAAACTATGACATTATAGATATTATTTGAACTAAATGCATAAAGTAAATCTTTTAAATAAATTATCAAAACAAATTCTTTAAGAAACAAGAAATTCAGTTTTCCATTTCAACTTGGAAATAAAACAACACCAATTTGTTGGGATTTCCCATTGGAAAGATAATTCAAGGATAATTTTAACCTCAAAGGGTTGTTTGTGGCTAAATACATTAAGAAAATGAGAAACCTAAGAAAACTATGATTTTGAACATACACAAACAAAAACATGTTTGTCTCACTACTTTTTTAGCCACTATTAATATCTTTGCAGCTTCAGTGACAGTCAGAATCCAAAGAATTAAACATCAAAATGTGATCACTAAGAAATGTTATCAACTGCAGTGCAAGACTTACTTTTTACATACATTATTTATATATTCTTGGCATGCATCACTCACTATTTTCATATTTAAAAGCCTTAGTCCTTTACGTACATACATGTTCATTGCCAAAGATATTTCTTATAAGAAACTCGTAATTGGATTTCAGGAAGACAGAAGAGCATATTAACGTTGCCTAATATTAGATAGTGGAGTTAGAAGACTTGTCTCCCTTGGGACCCTACATAGTGCACAGTGAGCAAGAGATTTCTCCAGAGAAACCCACCTTTTCGATCAGGTTTCTGTTTGTAGTCACCTGCTGAAAGATACTCTTTGTCCTCTTAAAATATAGGAGACTACTCAGTGATAAAACTAACGTATCTTTAAGAACTGAACATTCTTAACTAAGCCAAAGAAGTACAAATATACTTTCCTATCTCCCAGTTTAAATGATCTTAATGTTCATAATCATAAAAGAAAAATATGGGTACAAGAACTGGAAGCCAAGACTCAAACACCAGTATGACAGTTAAGAAACCCTCACCTAGTACAAAATGATCAGTCATATTTTCAAATGGGTCATTGACTAGCTATGACAGGGAAAAAAACTCCTTTAACTCTCTGAACCTGATTTCAGACATACTGAAAGACCTCATTTCGGTTTGTTTCTCCATCTGTAAATGGACGTATTCACGGTTAGGTTATATCCATCACTACAACATGCACATGAAGGGACAGAAGTACACCCAAATGGCGTTCACACTAATTACTCAATAATTGTAAAACACCTTTAGGATATGAAGTGCATATTAAGTTTTGCAAGCTCCTACCTCTTTTCAGAAGAAAGTTACTAGTGCTTGCAAAAGCAAAAATAACTCTGTGTAATTAAACAACTAAGACCCCTGCTAACTCTGCAGTGTACAAGTCTGTACACCAGTCAGAAGCCAGCACACTCAGGACCAATCCTGCTGAGCTGTCCTCATTACAACAGGGCAAACAAAGATGTTTTCTTTATGTTCTCTCAATAATTACATTTGATCTGCCTCACTGACGATCTCCTGCTAGCAATGAAAACTATGAAGTGTTTCAATGGGTCAATCTCTAGCTGTTTTATTTTCATTTCAAACATAGTAGAGACTTCTTTTTTTATACCTTCCTAAGCAATAACCAGTGTACTTTCCCATCTTAAGCCTTTCCAGTGACAATGAGCCTATTACATTTCAACTGCAAGCTCAGCTAGCAATTTATCCTAATTTACCAGTGAGCACAAAGTAAAATAGGCTTTTTCTAAGACTTCAGATGTTCTGTGACCATTATTATACCCAGAAGAACTTAGAAGGTTCACCAAAGTTAGTTCTATGATTTATTTTTTTCTTCTTCCTCAATTTCCAATATGCCTCTGCTTCAAGAGCTCATTAACTGAAAAGATTAAGGCCTATTTCTTTCAGATGTAAAAATAAATTCATAACACAGGCTTAAAGCAACATAGACTAACTTTACTGAGCATTGTGACCATTTAGTTGCTCTGAAAAAATAGAATAAATTTGCAATGAAAAGACTATTCTTTTAAGTACAGAATTTATCTAACAGGTTAAAGAACAAATAGTCCATCTTACGTTCACATAGAGGGGCTGGACTGCAGAAAAACAACCTGAGTTTGTCAAGAACTGAAATTTGTCCCACAGGTGATTCATAATACAATTATAGAACTCTGCCATGCAACAAACAACAAATACTGTAAAAATAAAAACATAAACTTGAATAAAAGTCTATTTCTGAAACAAAAAGCTTTTGCTCCATTTCATTCCATTTTAGTTCCTCAGAGAAAAGAGTGTATTGACACATTTCAATACCAAATATTTTTAGGAAAAAAAAATATTACAAAATCCTACAAAACCATTGAGAAAACTTGTAGATTGCATTGCCTCATATTGCTTAAAGACATGTAATATAGTTTATGAAGACTATGATGCCCAAAGGAATGAACAAAAGTGAAATTTGAGGAAACTATGTGCACAAAAGACATGAAAAGGAGACGATGGGTTCATCTCACATTTCTTACTTTACACACACCAATTTTTAGACCATACAACACTGTTGCCTTTGCACAAGTGGGATAGCAAAATAATTCTCAGTACATCACATTAATTATTTGAAACAACAGATTTAAAGCAAAAATAGGTAAACCTAATATTTCAATATTCTTTCTGAGCTCCCTATTAACAGGGTACTGGAATCCTCCCAGCCTCTTGTAGCTGAAGAAGTGTAAGTTCATTGCAAGGTAAAACATAAAACTTGAGGAGAAAAGACAATGAGCAGGATTTTCCAAAACACATTCAAAGTATGGTAAGACAAACTGATTAGTGAGGTCATTTCATTGCTTCCTGTAAAAATTAGTGAGGACTTATACAGCCTGTTTAAACAGTATCTAAACAATTATTTCATAGCCTTTAAGCACAGCTTCCAGCTTAATATGGATTTAATACTTAAATCCTTGCCTGTTCAATGTCTTCCCTAGACAGTTCCAGGAACTGAGCCTTAGCTTAGATTCCAGGGATCATATTTCAGAAGTGGGATGACCATCCTTGAGTGCACACACTGTCCAAGAGCACTGTCATAAATAAAAGCTTCCCTACCAGCACTAATCACTTAAGACTCATGCTTACAACAAGTGAAGACTGGCTTTGATAAGCGGTAAGATAATACATCTTCTCAGAGCAAATGAGTAAGTAGCTATGCACAGAATAATACCTCTTTGTTCCCCCACCACAGGCGGAGACAGATTGCAAGGCATGGTAAAAAGATCTCTATCCACCAAGTCGTTGGCATCACATCAGCAAAGAAAGTTCCCACCATGGCAAGCACTCATTTGACCTTGAGAAAAGCTTAGTGTTGACTGGTACCAAAGGGATTAGTAAACGAACAATTTTTCCAACACAGCTTTCAATTACTTTGATGAGCAATTAAAATGTTAATTAAAAAACAATCCAAAACTCAGTACTCAGAAGGTTATGAAATAATAAGTTCTTGTACACTCACTGAATTGCAAGCATTAAGAAGAAGGTCACAATGCAGCTGGAGCAGAAAGGTGCCAAAGAGAGGGGCTGGATTATGCTTGGAGTTGTTTGTTTATTTGAAAAAGATACTTTAAAGTGAGATCTGGCAATGTGTTTTCTAAGTGCTAAGTTAAACCAAAGGTTTATATAAACAGTACCTTGGCAGATAGTGGCTTCAGGCAGTACATAGGAGAGGAAAAGAAGCACATGCACTCTGTTGTCCCCTTGAGAATTTCAGAGTTCATCATTCAAATTCTAAAATAATCATGAATCATTTAAATAATTAAGAGATTTTTTTTAAGTGGCTAAAGTTTGGGCTTACTTCCTTTCAGCTACCAAGCTTATGTCTGCAATCAAGAGAAACACAAACTTGTTTCTATTTCAACTTCCTGTTGTGATTCTCATTCAACTGTAGAAATTTGGAAGTTGGCATCTGAAAAATCTCCCTAAATACTGTGAGACACAAAAAAAGGTTTTGAGAGCTGGTAGTCAGTGCCTCCTTCGCTATGTACCAGTTAAGTCCTATTCAGAAGGATCAAGTGGCACAACTGTTCCCACAAACCTACGAATTGAGATCTTCTGCATTTAACAATTCATGTTTTCCATCATACCTATAAATATTTACTACAAAACCCCAAACCAAACAACAGCTTAAAACATCCCCCCCCAAAAAAACCAAACCAAACAAGAACAAAAAAAAACAAAAACCAAAACCAAAACAAACAAAAATAAAGCCAAACAAAACAAAACAAAAAAAAAAACTACTTCAGGGGAGTTTTTTGTGAGTTTGGGGGGTTTGCCAATTTTGTTTGTTTGGGGGGGTTTGTTTGTGTGTTTTATTGTTTTGGGTTTTTTTTTTTGTTTTTTTTTTTGGTTGGTTGGTTGGTTGGGTTTTTTTTTTGGGGGGGGTGTGGTTTCTGCATTTTGGTTTGATTTTTTTGTTTTGTTTTTAAACACTACCAAGTTGCATTTAATGCAGGGCAGGAAACTAACATCCTTTTTACTGTGCACTGACTCTATCATGGATGCTGCAACAAAGTGATTTCCCCTTAAATACTCTCAATGATACTCAAAATGCATTATCATTAAAAGAAAGACAAAGCAGTAATGTAATCTCAGCCTTCTAGTATCTCCAAAAAGCCACCACCAAAAGCAAAGTAAAATGTTTCTTAAAAAACACAGTTTTTTGTCATCTGTTCTATAGTTGTCCTGTAGGAGGTCTTGATTTATGTGATTGGTATCTAGTATTTCTGACATTAAAGTCATGGAGATCTTTTGCATTCTTGGAAACTACTGTATGGGTTCTCCTATGAAAAAACATTGTTTTTCTATCCTATAAAATCATACCTATGGAATCACTCAGAACGAATTGCCCATGTTTTACACCTCAGTTTATGCATTTGTATTTTTTTAAAAAAAAATATAATAAAGAGCAGAAATTTTACTATCAGGGGAGCCAAACAGCAGAAGACAGAAGAAAAACATTTATGCCACAGAATATAACACAGATCTTATCTCAAAAGTTAAATTTTTACTCTAGTGATACAGCTTCTGAAACTGCATTGGGCTGCATGGTTACACAGACCCAGAGAGAAGGCCAGAAATACAAATTTCTAAGTAGTCTCACTAAAGTAAACCACATACCAGCTTGCAAAATTAGTGTCTAATCTAACTCCACTGTCTACAGCATGTCAGTAAAAAACCACAGAAATTCTTTGCCTTTAAGACTGAAAACCAGGAAAAGTTATTACTGTAAGGTCTGGGGTTTTTTTCTATTAATACCATTAATCTGCAAAATAATCTGAAAATTAAAATTTGAATCCTTGAATTACACTTTCCACTTCACTATATTACTAAGATTCTTTCTGATTAATAGATCTCCAGGGCTTTACCTGACAGCTGTTAAGAGAACCTGGCAGTGCTGCATGAAAGAAATAAAACAATTCTCTTCATTGGAAACTGCCAGGTGAAGTTTGATCCACTAACTGTAATTACCATGATTGGATTTCGGCCAAGACACTGTGAGCATTGACACTTCAAATTATGATATAGATCAAATTAACATTTCAAAGAAGCATTACTATAACCATGCCATTAATTTTATTTGGATACACCTTCTACTTTTCAGTATTATTAAAAATATTTTACTAAACAATGAAACGTTCAAATGAGTAGCATCAGCAAACTGAAAACATGGCTGCAATGATTTTTAGGGGAGAAAAAAGTCCCTAAGGTATTAGCTTTCTTTTCCTTTACTTCATTATAAATCCACTTAAGTCTGCTAATCCAGATTCATTTCTCCAGCATCATTTACATTTTGTATGTGAATTTCCCAGCAGGTTCTGGCAGTTCCAGGTATTTTCCTTAGCAGAGTGTCAGAGGATTCTCACATCTTTTCTATGCCATGAATCCTTTTAATGCCACTTAAATAGTGTTGTGGTACATGCTAGTAAGATCACATTTCTTAGTTGACAAAGTGGAAGTAGTCTTACTCTAATGTAAGAAAATCAAATATAAAAGATTATACTATTAGCATATTTAAGGAAAGCTGGAGGTTTCACCAACCTTGATAGAGTGTAACTTCTTCATAGTAATGTTGTTAGTCAATAAAGAGCATGGAAAAAAGTCACTGAAGGAACTGACCAGTATCCAAATTTTTAATTTATGTTTTCATTACATATAGTAAGGGATGAGAGCCACAAAGATGAAGAGAGGACTAGAGCGCCTTCCCTATGAAGATAGGCTGAGAGAAGTGGGTTTTTTTAGCCTGGAGAAGAGAAAGCTTTGGGGAGAACTATAAGCCTTCCACTAACTAAAGGGGCCTACAAGAAATTTGAAGAGTGACATTTTAGAAGCGCGTGTAGTGAGAGGACAAGGGGGAATGGCTTTAAACTGAAAGAGGTTTAGATTGACTATTAGGAAGAAATTCTTTACTATGAGGATGGTGAGGCATGGGAGCAGATTGCTCAGAGAAGCTGTGGATGTCCCATGCCTGGAAGTATTCAAGGCCAGGTTGGACAGGGCTTGGAGCAACCTGGTCTACTGGAAGATTCCGGGCCCATGGGAGGGCCCTTGCAACCCAAACCATTATTCTTCTATCATGTTATTTAAGACAGCAATTATTTATGGGATAAGCAAGAATACTGAATTGACAGTAATAAGAATTGAACTGATCCAAGTCCTACAGAAGCTAAATTCCATATAACTCAAGTTAAACAAGGAAATGCACCAATAACTTTCAGTAGTCCAATAACTAAAAACCAGCAATGAACAGTTTGTGTTTCAATAGAGTCAATAGTAGTTTCTGCCTGAATTCATAGCTATTTTTTTTAACTACAGGTTTTTTTTTGTTTTCCATTAAATATAAAAATATTAAGCTACTTCTCCTAACATCCACAGTTGGTTTAAGGGTACTGAAAAGGCATTCATCTTTTCTCTGCCTTTTCTTTGTAGTAATATGGAATGAGTTGTCCCTCTCAATTGTCATCACAATAGCACATAAAACTCTGAACATGAATATTGCTATGAAATGCATCTCTCAGCCTAGACCCACAGTTTCAAAGACAACTCATCTGAAACAGAACAAGAATAATCTGTGGAGCAGAAGGGGAACAACCACAACACAAATAGAAAGAGCAGTTATGGAACCTATAAATCTGACAGAATTGAAAGGTTTTCACAACAGACTATAAAAAAGAGCAGATATCAGAGAAGAGAAAAGACAGGGGTTTCTTCTGCTTTCAAAATGTTAAACTGAGTAACTGCTTACTCTCAGAGGTGGGCTCAAATTGACTTTTCTGCAGTCTGCTACTAACATTTTTTTACTTGCTTTGTTTTACAGTAAAGAACATATTTTTTATAAAGTCGCTATTTAATCTTGTTTAAATGTAGACCACTATTCATACTCCAAGCCATATCTACATGGTCAAAATCAAGACGTCTGATGCTCAGGGTTGAAGTCTGCAGTTGTCATTTAATGTTACACTATGCTCATTATCTATATATGTACATTCAAGTTACACAATGCTCATTACGCATATATGTACATTAATGGCGCGTAATGTTCTTTTATTTTTTTCCCCATTATCAACATCCCAAAAGGTCTTTTGATATATCATCAAAAATATCATCAAAAGTTCTGTTGAGATATCATCAACAAAAAAATGACAATTTGTTTGGGGTTCTTTAATTAAAAAAAAAAAAAAAAAAAAAACAACACAGAAGGAGAGGAGTCACAGCAGAGAAGTCATGACCCACTCACCTCCACCGAAGATGTGAGAAGAGGAAAAATTAGTTGAAGCTGGAAAGAAAAACAAAAGGAAACACTACAATGTGGTTTCAGTAACTCACCTTTCCTGCTTTCTTTTTCCTATAGAAAAATAACTCTGGCAAATAAAACACAGGCACCTCTATCTGCTGCACTTTTAATTACTTCAGTTGACTGCTGTTCTCTTTCAAAATTGCTTCATTCCAGGAATACATAATTTGTGACTCCTTTTCTTCATGGGCCAATTTAATTTGTGTTCCTATGGTTTTCTCTTCTCCCCTCTCCCATAATTTTCTTTTTCTTTCCCTCCTAGCATTCTCCTCAACACTGTTCTGTTTCTTTTGCAGATATTTTTATATTGGATTTTGTGAACCAGATCGTAGCTTTACAGCCAAAATGTTTCAGTTAACAGTATAAAGGACAGACGGCAGTTTGAAGTGGTTTGGTAGTGATGGTCTTTTACTAACAGTAAAAGAGAAAGCAAAAGGTTGCCGAAACTATCTCCCACAAACTTTTGGAAGTATGTAGAAACACTAGGAAATCCTAGAAAGTGTTCAGGACCTCCCTTGTAGAAACATTCAAAGATCCAGATAGAGTACTTGAAGTTGCACATGCATGGAAGGAAGGCATTAAGGTCACCCTTTAGGCAAGAGGTTAATACCTCACCCTTACAGTCATGGTAAGTAATACCAGCACTCACTGTTTCTTTTCCACAAGAGAATGTTCTGGTAAAAGCTGTTCTTTATTTACAGCTTGTAGGCCATTCCCAGACGTTTTTACTACTTTATTACCATTTCTGATGAAGTGGACAAGGAAGGGATCTAAAATTCAGCTGTATTTTTAAGGACATAAATAAAAAGATGCAAAGCTCAGAGGCAGAAAGACTTGAAAGTTAACCTTTCACCCAGAGTGTTTGCAGGAAATACTTGTACAGGACAACCTGGCAAATTGCTTTTCTTCATAGTTTCATCCTCCCAAATATTCCTTCTCTCAAAAGTTTGAAACTATGAAGGCAGACAAAAATGAGAAGAACCACATGGTATCACCATAAGGAGAGTAGGTGGAAATATTAAAATTAAGACATTTATTTTATAATGTGTATTTCCCCATTGCACCTCCCAGATTCACCCACCTTTTCACTTTAATATTTCCGTGAAGTCACCCACCTAATTTATTATTGTGTTTTTCAGTGCATAAATGAAGCCTCCAGTTTGCAAATGGAGAAGACAATTGTACCAGAAATTTCATACTGACCCATAATATAATGTGAATCTGCACATAACAAACAGTAAATTTTGCTGCTGCCTCTTTTAGAGCTTCCAAAAATTTAAAAAGAAACACAGCAATAATTAAAAAAAATCAATATTGTGCTAATTTGGCATGAATTGGTAATTTTCTGTGATCTTGACACAATTACTTATAAACTGCACATAGAGCGGTTTGAGCCTTTTGCACTGCAATGAGCTTCTGCCACCAGTTTCAGACTCCTCCCTACAGAGACCTCGGAAGTCAACACAGCAGTTCCAATAAAAACCAGAAGAAAAAAAAATACAATGAGTTAATAAAAGAAAGGATTAACACTGAATTTTCTGCTTGATCCAGGAGTTTTACTCTCTCCTACTTTGCAGGGCTGAGCATCATGCAAACATTCAGCTAAGGACAAGACTGAGGGTTCACAGTTACTTTTGAATTAGCACATGGCTCTAGGTCTAACAGGAGAGGAAGGAACTCCCTCACTCTGCAATTCAGTAGAAAGGTAGCTCACTTCTCGAATAATCCCAGATTCACAGTTACAACATGGAACATCTCAACAGAAATAAGAGAAGATCCCATCACATCTCTTCATATGGTTTCCTCTCCACAAGTCTGTACAACACTCCACAGAATTTCGCTACACACAAACTTACCCTGTTATCAGAAGTGTTCTTTCTAAATTAGACCTATTTTAATTTTAACAATAGCCTTCTGGTATTCAATCACATTTACCAGTTTCAACTAACATCTGAAAATCTTCTCTGTTCACATTCCAGGGCTTTAAAATGATCTAATATCCCATTAGTTTTTGTACACATAAACTTAACATTTTAAAAAAAAAAATAAAAAAAAAATAGTTTTCTGGGATGTTGGAAAGTCAGGAGACAAAAGTGCAACACTGCTTCAAATGCAAATGAAATCTCATTATGACATTCACCTTTAACATTACTATCTGTCACAATAACGGGAATATGGATGGAAGATGGAGATCAAAGGAACCTTTTAGAGTTTCAATTAACATGGGTACTGCAGGACATAACTTTTTAAGCTTTATGGGCTGTCTATAATAGATAGTCACTACTTGCATAGTGGTGATTTTATTTAGATCTCATTTCCATAGTTTGCCTCTGAATGTCATGGGCTTTTGTTTCCTTTCTTTTTATACAATTACTGATTTTTATCTCAAAAGGCATCTGATGATTCCATTCTGATCTCTATTTCCTGTCTTTCCTCCAGAGTAGAGAGGGAATCATTTATTATTTTGGCTTTAACATAACACCTCTCGAACCACCAAAAAGCCATTATGTCTTAAGTTTGTTTTCCAAGTGGCCTACAGAAGCAGTGCTCTCTGTTATACACATTAGTGCCAGTAGACAAAAAAACCCCAACTCTTCCCATTTCTGAATCTATTGGATATTCTACCAAACCTTGCATTTATCCCATGCCAGACAATCTAAATTAATAGATTTAGTAAGCAGGGAACTAGTTAGTAAATATAACCTTCATTCTCTTAACAAATGTACATGAAATGATAACAGCAGGAAAAAGAAAATGTAAGACAGAGAAGGTAGAAGTAAAGGAGATCAAACAGTATTTTGAAAAGGTTTTCTTGGTACGATTTAACAGAGCTGCTAGATGTAAAATACAAACTCAGCTGTTAATTTCCATAGTCCAAAATATGAGTTCTTGCATCTTGTCAGTGTGTAGGACTCCCCTGGGGAAGGGACTGTCTTGCATACGCTTTTCCCATTCATAACTCCTCCTTTACTCCTCAGAAGTGATACTCCCTACCACTTACCCACTTATCTGCCACTGGTAGAAAAACTGTGAACTTCCATTTTTTTTTAATTTTTTTTTTCATTTATATTTAAACTGAATTACTTGGATTACTTAAAGAATACATTAAGAATTTAAACAGTGAAAAATGCTGGAAATCAGAACAAGAATGAACTCTACGTCACCACATTCATCATTTGCAAGATTAAAAAGTTTTCAGTCATCTATTAAAAAATAATAACAAATTATGTACAGACCAGCTATACCCCAAGCAATGAATAACAAATAACTGAGGCAAATAAATTGCTAATTTTCAATAGTTCATTTCATGCCATTAGTTGAAAATTGTTTGCTAAAAATAGCAGATAGTTATGAAAGACTAGGACAATCACAGAAATAGGGATGCATTAAAAGGTGAGGAAAAGAAGATACTGCATCTGTAATTAATAGCACTGGTAATTAATAGTTTAACTAGTCTGATCTGTAACACTTTTTTTTTTTTCCAAGTGACCAGACTTGCTGAGTCCGAAATTTCTGAAATTATGATGTTAGACCTTACAGTACAAATGAAAAACAGATAAGGAAGGAACAACAGCTTTTACAAGGCATGCAGAAGGTTCTAATGTTTTCAAACATCTAATGTGAAAGGCGTGCAGAGGTATCAGATGGGTCTCTGTCCTTTTGTTGTTCATGTTAGACTTGACTTCTCCATTTCCTTTTTCAGACACCAAGTATAGCTAAAGAGAAGTGTTGTTGCCCTAAACCTGTTTCTGCTATGTGTTGTTTTCTTCATACTTATTAGCAAACCAAATGCACATTGGATCAAAAAACTCCTTCTAGAAAAGCCTGAACTTTTTGGTCAGTACTCCTCAGTTTATAGACAAGACAGATTTCAGCAGATACCTGAGAAAACTTCTGACATTCTCTCCTGTCCTCCTTTCAAAGTGCTGAGCACTTTAAAGGAAGTTTCCTCATAATGTGATAGAGATACCAAAAGCATGATGCTAAAGAGGAAATTAATAAAAAAAAGGAAAATAAGATGGAAAATAGCTTTTTAAACAATCTACATGCATGATGTAGTTATTCTTGCAAACTAGAATCAAATACTTCTAAATGTGAGGCAAAAAAATATGAGTAAAACACGGCATTTTTTTAAAAACGTTTTTAAACTTTTAAAAATTAAAAAAAAATCCACGATACTAAATGCTATTGTGTGTGGATGTGAAATACTTAAGAATGGAGTCAGCATATATACTGACATGAAGTGATTTTCTCATTGTTAAGAATAAAATGGACTATAGAAATAGAAGTCAAATAATGTTTTGCTTATTTTACTGTACCATAAGAAAAAAAGTGTAAGAGTTGTCATACCAGTTAATCCCAAATGCTCCATCCCAGTTCAGACAGTGGCCCAAAGTTAACCTCGTGAGAATGCAAGTTGTAAGTAATCATATGTCATATTTCCCCTACTATCTCCCAACTTCTAGCTATTCATAACTACATATATAAGATATATTAAAGACTTAACTAACTGTGGGAATATAAAATATCCAAGGTATGGATGATCTCTGGATTTATACAGTGACAGAAGTTGTCTTTCTAGTAATTCAGTTAATTTAGTTTTCTATTCCTTTCAATCTGCTACCAGATACTAAACTGATACTTTTATGGACTTTTTGCTGTACAACCTCACAAATCTTGATTCTGACAACTAAAAATCACCTCTGCATTCATCATTTTATATACAACATCAAAATTTCCTTTTTCCATGTGGAAAATGCAACCTTTACCTACACCAAATTTCATCTGCTGTTTTATTATGCAGCTACTGCATTGCAAAGTATCCTCCTTCAGTTCTTCAACTTAACTTCAGTGTTTCCATCTAAAGCCGTCAGTTTCTTACTCTACCAGTCACACATTTTTACATATGCTAGATAGCCCAGGTCCCAGCACAAATATTTTTGAATTCCACTGGTGGCTTAGGGAACTGATCATAACTGAGCATATTGTTACTTGCCTGTGTTCCCCATGTTTAAATCACTGATTTACCCTTTCAAGGACGTCCCTTCTTATTCCCCTGCTCATTGCTTTGTATGTTTGTATGGAGTGATTCACTTTAAAAAAGTTATGCTGACCCTTCTTCAGTGTATTTATCCACATTTGCTTTTTGTACAGACTCTAGCAATTTGCCGTGTACACTTCTCCAGAACTTCCTGAAGCCCTGTTTAGGAACTTATATTTTGTACCTCACAGCCTTCAAGCACCTAGGCAGTAGGAAGCAACAAACCATTTATTGGTTATGTGTAGTGTAGTTTGGCTAATTCATCCTTACTTTCCTTTTGAAGTCTTTTCTGGTCCTGGCCTGTTGATTTCATCTCTTGGTTGCACGATGTCTATAATATTTAGTCTTTGAAATGACATTTCAGTGCATTCATCCAGTTTAAGCCCTCAAAATCTGTCACTAACATGGGAAGACAAAGCCAAGAAATATAGCCTGTCCTTCAGTAAACCCATTTTTAGACTGCATTATCATAAGCATTTTGTACTGATCACATCATGCCCTGAACAAAAGCTTATCCACAGGGACAGAGTATCAGTAATTGGTGTTTCTCTTTTCAGCTTCATGTGCCCAAGTTCTTCAATTATGTTTTGCACAGACTATACAGTTGCTAATGAAGCCAGAAACAGATCCAGATGGACAACCAGTCTCAGCAAACTTTTATGGACAGGACAAAAAATCCTCAACCACCACCAACAAAAACACCAAGCAAACAAACAAAACAAAACAAACAAACAAAAACCCACCAACAACAAAACTAAGCATTTTCTTCTGGACCACTTCCATAATACTTTTAACTACTTCCTTTAATATTCAATATAATTTAATATTCGTGCACTTTAGATTTAACATTGAAAGTATTTGCAAATCTGTGACTCAGATGTGCATTGTTCAGAACTGGGTGAAAGAACAAACAAACAAACAAAATCCCAACTAGTAAAAGAGATGCCTCAGACAACCAAGAAAGTATTTCAATTGGTCTAGATATTTTTCTGGATAGCTGTTGTAATTGTTTTAATATATGGGAAAATTCAGGCACAGAATATAAAACTGATCTTCTTGAATTTAAATTCAGTGGACGCAAAAAGGGTGTTCCAACATGCACTGAACACCCTATTAGTCTTGGAAGGACTGATAAAATTCAGATTCATAATTATACCCATTTCTATATAGAGTGCATTTCCAGAACTGCAATAGAATGGACCTTACTAAAAAAACCACAAGAACCAACCAAACAAAAACCCCCTAAGTTAAATAATTAGTAGAAGTAGGAAAACAGCTTTGCAGATGTGAAAAGATGGACAAAAGTCACTCACAGTAAGTCAGTTCTCTGTTACTACTTAGATGCTCTCAGGTCTGTTGGATGTCAGCTGCATAATCCCCATGTGTCTTTTCACCTCTTTCCCCTCCTGATTTTCTGTTGTCTTTTGAAATTCAAAGTACAGTACAGTATAAATGCAACCTTGCCCATTATTAACCTGATACTTTCTTGTAAAAAACGCATTTTGCAAAAAGAGTAGACCTTCCAGTATTCAGCTTTTCCTATTCAGTGGTAGAATAAATACTTCATATTAATCCTTAATGTAATAGAGTGTCTTTGAATGGTTTATGGCCTTGGAGCCAGGACGTATATTTCACATTGAAAATAAAATGCTGACCCAAGAGAGAAGACTATAGATTTCACATTGTGGGAATGGAGGAAATCAAGGAAAAGAAAGGAGCATAATTTAACAAGCTAGATGACTAAATCCATCCCTAAAATAGCTCTACTGAAAGCAAAGGGGCTATTTCCAGCAAGGATGAATTCATGCCAGAAATATCAGTTATTGGATTGCATTAGCAAACAGAGTTTTACAGCAGTGAAAATTGCTTGGATCCATAGCAGGGAACAGAAATGAAGTAGATGTCTTTCAAGGCCACTGCCTCAGCCTTCTGCAATGAACCTGGGATATATTATGCCTGCAGTGTCCCTGTTGGAGTCACTCCCTTCACCCGTCTGGGTAAACAAAGCAAGGGAAAGGACAAAGTGTACTATAAAGAGATTAAGTGATAGAATTAAGAGAGATGGGGGGGGCGGGGGAGGTGGGAATTGAGAACTCCTAGTTAGACAATCTGAGAGCCAGCAGATCAGTTAAAAACTCAGGCAAACATATTGCCCTTCTCTCTAGTTACAACAGGATATGGTGAGAAGCAGGTGAGTTGTCACATTCAAGGAAGAATAAGGAAATTGGATTCCAAAACATCACAAAAACTCAGTATGTGTTAGGTAACTCTTCACTGCAATGTCACAGTATGCCCAATACTAATTACATCGCCTATAAGAATATATAAGGTTCAACTACATAGTAGGAATACATTTTGAATAAATCCCCTGGTTTAACTGCATTGCAAAATTGATTTATCATTACCATTTTTAAGGATTCGATAACACTTACTACAAAGAACAGAGACTAATACATACTCTAAACTGATAACCTTGAAAGCATATAGACATTAAATAGTGATTTGAATGGAATAAAATCTCAAATAAATATTTATATAGAGGAAGAGTAACAATAGCCACCAAATCCTACATGAAGTCAAATCAGAATAAGATCTAATTATTCTGGAAATCAGCTCTTCAATAAAGAAACAGAGATCATCAAAATAGAGAACTACTATTTTAAATACATCTAAAAATTCACAAATTAAGGAGACTTTTTGTCACTAAAGGATAAACCCCAAAAAGACAGAAGATAATTGTTTCCAATAACACTTACTTTGGGTAGAAGCAGCAGGCTAAGAGAAGTCCAAAGCAGCCTTGAAAGCATTATACTTTTATTCAGTATTGAAAGTTCTATGCCCTTTTTGACTGCACCACACAAAAATACTTTAAAAATAAGATAATTAGCATTTGAAATATTTACTGCTTACAAGACCTGAATGGGTATCCATGGCCTTATGCTGCATAATCTGTACACAGTTTGCAAACTCAATGTGAAATACATTATCAATATATGTGTGTAATATAAATTATAACAGCTACTAATAAAGTATTGACAAAATGCAGGTACTGAGCATAAAGTGGGCTTTACATACAATTCACTGTACAACTATCGTTCTCCATATGCAACATTTTTTTTGTTATATAGTTCTTGTATTAAATAATTGTAAAGCCATGCATCTTGCTTTTGTTCTGCTTTTACTGACACTTTCCTCTGAAAGTCTCTCTAAGAACTCTGTAATATTAAATCAGGTCAACCGCACTACAGTCACATAATATAACACGTGCAGTAAATGAAGAAACAAGGACACAAAATGTCTTTTAAGTTTTGACTGCACACTGAACATTGAGGTACCCTACAGGCTAAACCACAGAAATGCAGCTGTATGTTTTTTATCTAAAAAATCAGCTTTATGATTGTATACTTGCATACATTGTGTCACACTGCAACTAAGTAGTCTAGTCCTTTGAATCAGGCCAGGGTGCATGTTGTGACGTAATGAAGTGCTCAAGTAGAGGACTTGAGTAACTGGATAGCTAAGTAGAGTGTCTGACATCCCAGTCTTTTCACTTAACCTCAGCCAGAATTCATACAGGCAGGCTCAGCTATTCATTCTGTTCTGTGTATTTATTCAAAACAGATGACTTAGCACAGGCGCACAGTGAATATGTGAGCTAGGGAGGGCTTTCAACTCCTTCTGCAGGATGGGGTGTCCTAGGCGCAGGGAAATCAAGACATGAAAGTAGTCTGGTACCCAGCTGAGAATGATGCACTACTGGCTTCAGCAACTCAGGCCACTGGATAACATTAGGTGCTTTGATTTAGGAGGAAGATGAAAATGAACCGTTGTAGCTAGTACTCTGAGTGCACTGTAGGACTTTACCCTACAAAAGGAGGCTGCTTATTTAGTGTCCAAAACAGAGCAATAAGCCAACACTAATGGTTGTTACTAATTAGAGTTTTAAAGAGCTCACTGGGAATTCGTAGCTAAAAATTACTGTGCCAAACGCCAAAGAACTGGCCATATTTTAAATGCTTTACTATGTGGCTGAAGCAGACAGAAATAGTCCTAAAATGTGGCATAATTATTCAGCTGTGTTACTAGCTAGTACTCAATGTTAATTATGCATTGAAAGCTAATAATGTTATTTATGACTGTTCAGGGTAGCATATATTTATAATGTGTACTCTGGCTTTTTGACAGCAGGCTGTCTTATATGTGCTCCATGATTCAGGAGCAGAATAAAGGTTGCCAGATTTCATTTTATATGTGTGGCACTCATTTCTTCCTGTATGGTAAATGTAAGAAGCCACTCAAACTCATTTTTGATTTTAAAATATAATCGACCACCAATTAAACAAGCAAGTTGACATGTAAATCTGCCATGCAACTGACACCAACTTTAAACACTCCTAAATAAGAAACGAGTATGTATGAAATATCTTCAACACTTCCCCCTCACTGAATTTCACAGAAAGTTACATGATGCTCCACAATGAATTCATGCAGCAATCAGTCAGTGTGTCTCTTCACAAGGTGGTTTCACAAAAGACAAGACTTTGACAAACAAAAAGAGCTGAGTTTGATTTTTTTTTACTAAGAATTTATTCCAGATCACTGTGAGCCATAACCAACCAATTGCAAAATTTCTTTTTCTCGGATTTTGGAAACTACCTTGAATGTAAACGTAATACATTTTGCTACAACAACCTGCAAAGACCTGTTTTTCATCCCACTCTGACACAGTAGAGCACAGCAATAGCAATTAACTAGAATAAATTCTATATGATGCTTATTCTTGGGAACTACGGTCAGAAAGAAGCATAGTGGCTTAACATGTGACAAAGTCTACTGGATATTGTGGAAATTACATTTAATACAATGATATTCCAGGGGTTCCTTGTGGGAGAGAGCACAGAAAGAGAGCACCTAAAGTTTGCAAAGACTAACGGATGTGAATATTTGAGAGTATTCAAGGCCGTATTCAAGGGCACTGAATAAAAAGTACAAATGCATAGTAATCCAGAAGCAGACAAGTTTGGCCAGGAAGTATGTGGGCAAGGACTATATAAAATACAATTGTAAACTGGCCAAATTGTACATATAATTAAATTTCTATACATCCTTTCAAGACCAGATATCTCATAAGTAATTTAGAATAAATCCAAATTAACAAAAATAGCCTTTTATATTTGTTCTGCACAGGAAGGGAACAGATTTAGATCAGAATTCAAATCACTTTAGACTTATGTGGGCCACCACTTTTGAACTTAGCAAAACCAGTCAATAGAATGACAGGATAACAACAAGCTCCTTGAGGGGTTTTTTTGTTGGTTAGGTTTTGTGGTTTTTTGTTTGTTTCTTTCTTTCTTTCTTTGTTTTTTTTATGAGGGTTTTTTTGTTTTGTTTTTGTTTGTTTTGTTGTGTGTTTTTTGTGGTTTTTTGTTTGTTGTTCTTTGGTTTGGTTTGTTTTTTTTAACATAGACCTATTCAATGTAGAGTTGAGAGAAAAAGATTTGATTTTTAACGACTTTTATGTTACAAGTATTCCTGGCCTTTTATCCATAGTTATCGTCGTCTACTCCTACAGGACACATATATTTGAAGGAATAGCTACTACTGTTTGTGAAATTCCCATTTTAAAATCAGTAGAGAAAAGGACAGCACATCCCTCCTTCCCTTTTCTTCAATAGAGGACTCTGCACTTTAACACTCTTAAAATCTGTTTTCATTTTAAGGCCTCTACCTCTGGCTGCCTTTCACCATCAGGAAGGGTTAATGACCCATCAAATGGCAATGCACTCCCCTGTTCTAGTCCTCCAGGCTTTACTGAAAAAGAACCTAGTTTGGGCTTGGTAAGGTTATTCTGAAAGGATGGGGGAAAGTTTATTCTACTTTTCCCGGGGGGGGGGGGGGGGGCGGCGGGGGCGGG
>JAWWTY010000156.1:21480046-21597398 GCA_035222235.1 Margarornis squamiger
TTGTCCGCAACCCCCCCCCCCCCCCCCCCCCCCAATGCTGCTGTTTCCGTGAGTAATATAACCCTTGCCTCTATCTTACTGTGAAACCTTCTCAACAGACCCCTCTAACCTCTATTTTTTGTCACAGAAAGGCAAAGTGACTGTGATGGGACAGCTGAGACAGCATTCTTCTATTTTCTCATGCCAAAATATAAATTGTAAGGACTCAAACTGAGCAGCTTGCAATACAGAGAGAAAGTATATTATTGCATCAAACCCTATCATAAAGTAAGCAGATTAGGAATGCTGTAGAATAAGCCAGCTTGAAATCCTTGCTGGCTATCTCATTTCCCACAGGATTTCAGAGGCAGTTCAGATGAAATTGCCATCCTGGCAGTCTCCAAAACCTCTGCCTGTAATAATTTTAATCTCATGAAGATTTCCAGGTTTTTGCTAATAATATTTCAACCTCCCTGCAGAATCACAGCCTCTCACCTATCACACTCCAGCCTGCATTTACTGCATATATGCGCTCTCTTTCATGTTTAGATGAAATATTCCTTTACTCCATGCACAGATTCACAGGAAAGATTTCAGTGTCATTTGCATACTACAAAAAGGGAGTAACACCATCTCCAAATGACATACTGCGAACTTACAAAAATAAGGAAGTAACCAATTTGACTCTGAATAAGAGATGGTATGATAAATGCAACCTGCATACCCAGTTAAGAGCTCAGCTTTGGAAAAAAACTGCAAAAGCAATACTCATTAGATACAGCTGGAACTTCGAATGTTCAGCCTCGTCAGCCAAACTCAAAGATGTTTAAAACAAAGGTCACTAAAATGTCAATAGTAAAGTGCTATCCAAGTTCCTTATCTTAACAGAGCTGGGTAACAGTAAGCATCACACGCATCATTGACATAAGGTAATGTATAAATAAAAATGTCAGTCAAAAAGCCTTCCAAATTTATTCTTTTTAAAGTAGGTTTCCAAACCCAAAGCATCTACCATGGGAAACTATTTTTACACTTCAGAAGATGTAAAACATGCAAAGCATTAGGATTAAAATACTTCTGTACTTGGATTGTGTCTCCCTACTCTTTTGCATGGCAAATGTTGGCCAAAGGCACAAAATATTACTTTACCACTAGCCCTATAGAACTTTTATGGCAGCCATAATATACAAATCACAACATTAATATGACCACAGACCTATGCAATTTACAACTGTGCTTCACCAGAAATTCAAATTCTAATTCGCAAACACAGGTGGATTTAATCCCACCCCCTGGTTAATTCTCCTGCTGAGACTTTCAAAGTGGAAATGACTGGTTTTACCTATCTTTCCAGATGTCTCCTTGAACTTTGCAAAGGCTGGAAATCACTTAAAATGTTTTGGTCCAACAAATGCCGTCTTTGCAACAGAGTAGTGGTGAAATGTACCGTGTATCACTTAGAATAACCCATTATTGTTTCAGAGATGCTCAAAACTTATATACTCAACATTTTCAGATAAGTGAAACATTCAACATTTCTGAAAGCAAAGTTCATTTAACACACAGTGGTCCCATGACATGCTCCCTGCTATCCCAGCACTTCAGCTCTCTGTCCTGGTCTTTTCTGTATCAGAAGCCCCATAACCTTCCTTCCCAAGTGATACAGAATAAATAATGTGGACCCATATGAAAGAAGTGAAAGGGCCCTGACTCTATCCATTCAATCACCTATTTTCTTTTTTTCTATTCTATGTGTATGCTTATACCACCTGTATACTTAACAGCTATCAAAGCTTCCTACACTTTTGTTCATGATAGAGAGAATCCCCAACTTCCATAAGCCCTATATTTCTCTGCAGACATCCTGTTCTTCACTCCCTCCATACTCTATTTATTTTTACTCTTAACCATCACAGTACTGCTGATCCCATTTAGTTCTCTTTTCCCAAAATAGGAATAACCTTTATCCACAAAATGCAAACAGATGTATCAATTTCTCAGTTTGTCCTCTGCTGCACTTCTCACTTCCCTTTTCCATTCCTCCCCACACAATCTTCATACTATGTGTTATTGAATCATCTCATTCTTCATCTTTGTTTTTCCATTAATTGACTCCAAGTCCCTTATAGGGGGCCCTGTAGTTTCCTTTTCCCTTCAGTACCGTTAGGGTCTAAGTATTTCAACAGCAGAGTCTGTATTCCCCATGGCAGACTGACCACTGTTTTGCAAGGCTTGCTGAAAACAATGCTAGCCTTCTCTTTTCTGATTCTTATTATTAGCTGTCAGGAAACTAAAACATCCAGCTGTCAAACAAAATTCTTGGAGAATAACCAAAAACAGTTAATGGCAATGTTGTAATGGTCACCGAGAATTGAGTAAATCCAACTGCAAGTAATTACTAAGATGATTTAGCAAATACCTGCTATGATGACAGTAATTTCTCTCCTGTTTTCTCTGCCTTCATTTCCTGGGTTTGTAGTTATTTCAGTTTAGGATATAAGAAAACACAAGAAATTTTTAGGTTTGTGACATTAGAAAATATATATTAAGGTTAGAAGAACAAAAAAACAATCTGATAATTCTTTAAAAATCACTCTAGATATAAATAATCAAGGAAGATAACAGAGGAAAACTGGCTAAAGTAACTTTCGGTGAAAGACAAAAACATTTACAATTTTCTCCAAAAGACATGACAAAAATTAACATGAAGATCTGAAGGAGCCTGGAAAGTTTCTCACGGGTTAAAAAGGGGTCATGGCAGGGGGCCATAAATTGATTAAAACTCTGTTAACATAGCATATAACAAACCAAGTTTCTAGTATGAACAAAATCCCCAGAAACAAAGGGAAAAGCTATAAAAGATCTATTTCCTTTTCCTCCACAGAAGGAAACTTAGTAAACAGAGACACATTCTCTGTAAAGGAAACTTAGTCAAGAAAGCAGCAACAGAACAAGGGGGTGTCTTAACAGCAGAACAACATAGCTTAGAACACACAGTTTATACCAGCTGGTTTTCTCTGTTGCAATTCAGAAACATACTAACAAACATCCTATTTTAATGTTAACAGAGGTAGACAAGCTTTAAAGTGCTGGCTTGCTAAATGTTCTCTTCCAGTGTCTCACTGTCAGCTGTCTTTACTTGGTATCTTATTAAATCAGTTGAGAGTCATTAATTTAACAGTAAAATAGCAATAAAGCAATATAATTATTTTTCATCTAATGAATGACTTTCCTCAAATCCATTTCAAAAAAAAAAAAAAATACAATCCAAACTAAATAGGCTGCATGAGACATTTCTCTTTCCATGAGAGCTAAAAAAGCAGTACATACCTTCTGGGTGCACAGCTAAGCAGTCAGATATCTCATGTATTTTGTCCAGCAAATAGATAGGTGCTGACAGGGAAGGCAGATGGCATCCACCTAGTCCAAGTGGCTGGCTGCCTCTAAGCTGGCCACCCCATGGTGCTTCTATCCCTACAGTAGATATGCTGGCCTACAGGTTAGTTGCAAGATTCTGTCTTGGAGCCTTGCCTCATTTAGGGGGCAGTCAATGGCAGAGAGCATGTCGAGGTAAAAGGAAAAAATTGGAAGTCTGGGAAGACAAAATTTGATACAGGGAACAAGATAAGAATGGAGAGGGGGATGTACTACAGGAGAAAGGTAAAGACCGTCACCTGGATCAGTTGAAGTCTTTAACAGCTCACCTTTGCATTTGAGATGGAAACTTTGACAACAAAAGAAGCTATATTACAGCTTTTAATAGCTGCACCAGGTACATATAGAGTAAGACACTTAAAAAGGAAACAGGTCATTCTCTCTCCTGTCCTTTCCCTGAAACTGCTAGAACTTAAACTGTCATTTCTAAGCAGGCAGAAAAACGAGACTTTTAAAAATCGTTTTCTAGTATCAGATCAGGACAGAATTTTTTTTTTTCCCCAGTTCACAGTTGTAGTCTCAGTGGAGAATCAGATGACTAGATAATCTTCAAGACTAATTTAAGGGCCTGTGACTGGTACAAAATGTACTCTGGTGGCCTGCAAAAAAAAGTGTGATAAATCCCTGTGTAGGGAAGTCTTACCCTGTCTACTCACCTCTCTAAGATCACAAGCAACTATAGCCGTGGCATTCATGTTTTGAACATTTGATGATTAAATCCTTAAAATATTCTTTACTTTCATTTTCAGGATTTGTGATATTAAGTATTACTTCTAATTTTTAAAAAAGCTACTACATTTCACATGCACACACTGAAAGTAACCTGGTATCACTGCTTACTGATCTTCTGTGGGGGTAAACCAACAGAGATCACCTCACCTCTACTACTTGAGCTAATAATACACACTTGTGGTAGACTATATTCTGTAAGGAGCATCAACCCTACTGCCTCTGAAAGAAGTTTTCTGGTTTAACTTAGATCATTCAACACCATACAGTAGACCCCATGGAAAAAAAAAAAAAAAAACACACAAAAAAACACAAAAAAACCCAAAAAAAACCCAGTTCTGCCAACTCAGCTGAGAAACTACTGAGCAACCACTAGAGAAAATATCACACAACTACACCGAGAATTAACACTGGCATTTGCTTGCTTGAGTGACCATCACAAGAGTAAAGAGCAAAATAAGACCAAGAATAGATTACTTCCTTTCCACCCTCAAATGGTAATGTCAGGCACTTCTGGAGCTCAGATCGAGCCAAACTATCACACAGTACCCTGACAATGAGTTCGAAAATGCCAGTTTCTGCCCACAACCGCAGCAGACTCTTATTTGTCCTACAGCCTGGATACCTTTTCCACTTGCTGAGGAGACACAACCCAAAGCCTGTTTTTTAAGTGTTTTTCATGTAAAAAACTTTAGAGTACAGTAAAATTTTTCTTCTGTACAATAGCTGCTTTTCCAAATATGTTATTTCATACTGCCTGAACTTTACCCACTTAGCTGAAGACATCAGAAATTTCACAGCACTTTTAGCATTTTGCCAGTCTCAGTTCATACAGTGGGTATAGACTCAGTGGTGGTCTTAGACTTCACTGTTCTACATTTCTAAAGTAATGGTTTGGATCACGGCTGGTGAGGACCTGCGTAGTTCCTCCACTATGGATTTGCCTTGGCTTTATGCAATCCATGACTCAGTTATTGGCCTGCACATCTGAGTTGTTCTGGTTTAACCACACTGGACAGGTTCCCAAATGGGGTATCTTCCACTGACCCAGTGTAGCACCTCTAATATTGTTTTCTGTATGTAGCAACTCTATAAATGAACAGTTTAATACTCAGGTTTACTTTTTCCTTAAAGTGAGCCTATAAAAATATCTTTATTTTCTTATGCTGCGCACCCAAAATACAAGCATAGCTTCCATTACACATTTGACTGAGAATTAATCACTTGAACAGTAATACAAAAAAACAGAAAATAAATACTTTCACAAATAGCAATATTAAACCTTAGCCAGGAATACTCATGTGAAACACTGTGATTTTGTTTTTAACAGTTTGTCTTTGTACTAAATTGCTCTCAAACTCTTTATCACTGGCAAAGTTTCTATGATTTCAGTCTCATTAAAGGTCCAGTCCAGTCAACCCTTTTTGGTTGCAGTAGGTGTCAGGATGCAAAAAAAAAAAAAAAAAAAAAAAAAAAAAAAAGTAAAAAAAAGAGTGAAGTACTTTAGTACTTAGTACTTTACTGTGACAACCACTTCAAAACCATAAATCCTACCAAAGTACCTCAGAGAATAATGATCAGTCAAGACTTTAATCATCAGCAAAAGCTGGTTGAGAGAATAAGGAGGGCCCTAAGGGGAATAGCTGTAAAATGAAAGTGTCCAGTGAGCGTATTTTTTTCATTACAGACAATTGAGCCATTTCTCTTGTTTATCTTTAGCTTTTCCTGTTAGACCAGAGGGAGAGTAAGGGATATTATACCCATCTTCTTCCAGTGAAGTAGAAAGAAAAATGCCAAAAATGCTTTAAGACAAAAGATGTTGCTTTCAGAGATCTGGTTATGTGCCCTTTTTAGGGGCAGGCTTTCAGGATGAGTTCCAACCCTTGGTCCCTTGAACATGTGGCTGAAATCCAGATGCTGTTCTTGGCCCAGGATACACAGAATACTTTGGGTATTGTGGGTATCCTAGCATGAATTTCTGAATACCGAGATACATCATTCCATTATTCACATTATCCCCCAACAATCCCATTGTCCCTTGAGCCTTTATCTGATCCTTCATGGTGTCTTTTGACTCAAATGCACCCATTCCATAAAACTAGGGGAACATGAGAGACATGTGGAGTTCTGTCTTAAGGATCAGTTTTGCTCCAGCTTTGAAAATATCACTCTTTACTTAGTAGCATGTGGAGATAAAAAGCTGAAAACATAATCCAGAGATTTGCTTTTAACTGGAGCCTGAAATTTTTTCTGTAATTACTGAGCAGCATTCAGCTTCCTCTTTTTCCTGCCAGTTTTTACATAATAAATAAATTTGAATTTTTTCTCTAAGTTATGCAAAAGTCAACTGCTGACACTGCAATATCTGCATCTTTAGCAAAATTATGAGAACCACAAATACAAGCAGAGTTTTAACAAACTAAGAGACTAAAATTTTCTTTTAACTTTGTTGACTATTAGTTGGAATTTATAAGTTGGATTAATGTCTAGAAGACCAATTTAACTCAAGTCATTTAAACTCTGTCCCTTTATTGATTACAAACATGAAAAAAAACCAAAACTGATCAACAATCTGAAAGTATATGTTACCAATATTTGGTGTGCTATAGTTCAATAGCAGCTGCAAAGATCAATATACAGCATACCATGTATTTCTGGTATGTTTGTTAATCCCATCTACTTATCTCAGAGATACAGAAATTCAAAACATAACTCAGAAATAATATTATTTTCTATGTCTGATATTCATACTCAAGAAAAAAAAAAACACATTATAAAGTCTTGATGGCTAAAGATAAAACCTCTTTTTGTGTTTTAAGCAAATTGCAAAGGCAAAGGCCTTAAAGAGTTTAAATTACTCTTTGACAAAAGAACTCAAGCACAGCAAGTGACTGAAACATTAATAAAGAAGAAACATTCCTAAATATGTAACACCCATGTAAGTATCCCCAGTTAATGTAAAACAACTTAGGAACAGTTATAATTCTTCAACCATTTTGGTGTACTATTGCTGTGTGAAATTGTTGGAATGTGCACATTTACATGAGATTCCAGGTTAAGTTAATTTTACACACTTCTGTGAGTTAGGACACTAATGGAGTTGGTACTCAGAATCTCTAAGGAACTAAATTGTAGAAATTACTGTCTATCAAATGTCACCAAATCAGGACAGTTCTTGCTTGGAAAAATGTGTAATCTATTACTGTATCTTCCATTTAAGCCCAAAATAATTTAATAAAAATTGGCTTTTTCTTTTTCCCCTTAGGAACCATATTCTGGTCTTGCACGAACCCAATAAGAGGAACATCCATAAGAAAAGGATAAGGAGGAGGATGTTCCTCATGCTGAAATTCTTGTTAGGATGTGGAAAACTTTACCTGCAGCAGGGTATGACTGAGTAGCTGAAAAAGAAGCAGGGGAGTTGCAAGGCTACTTAAAATTATAATTTTAAATTATAATGCAGGGGTATTTTAAATTATAAACTAGCTGTATTTGGTAAAACTAGCAGGTCACAGGCCCTTTACCATTGAAAATTAGTCACTGTGCAATCTTCTTACCCCAAGAGAATCTTTTCCAGATTTGGAAGATCCAAAGAGTCACATCTCCTAAGAGACAAAATCAGTAATTTTTTGTAAGTCTCAATTGCATTACATCTCACAGGCCCTCCCACTTCCTTGTGCTCTCTTCCCTTGCACAGCACAGAGAAAACTTAATTCTCTAAGTGAAAAACTAGAGAAAATTGTACTATTGCAGTTTATAGAATATTAGGTGATATACAACAGAAGCAAAAGTCCATTCAAAGTAATTTAGATATAGGAAATAATTTGGGAAGGTCTTGAGAAGAGATTTTTCAGCTGTCATCATCTCATCAAGAGAAAAATTTCACAACCACCCTGGTTTTGAAATGTGATAGAAATCTTCAGAGAACACCTTTCTCAGATCATAGTCTGCCATCTAGCAAGACTCCAGATATATCTAGGTCACATAGAACACTCCATGCAACCCCCCCATACACCTTGGCTGGCCCAACAACTGTAAATATTTTATCACAGAGCTTTAATTCCTGGCCTATTTCTTCAGGATATTTAGAACATTAAATAATCATTTGGCAGTAAGGAAGTTATAAAAAACATTTTTCCCTTACTCTAACACTGTTGATGTCTGGCTGTCTCAGGGCAGAATATTGGAACTTCTTCCTGTCTCTATGCCAAACAGAGGATTTCCTAATTTTAAAAGGTCTGTTTCCTCCCTGCTACTGGGCAAGCTATCGAAAGTTATTGACAAATCCCACTGGAACCAAATATTCTCTTGGCAGCACTAATTTGCTGTTTCATTTCCAGGATGTTTATCTTTGATTTCAAAGATTCAATTCCTTATAAAGCATTTTTCAGTGTAAAGTACCTACAACTGCTGGTCCATCAGGTTGCTCAGTTGCCCACATGTCCCATTAAAGAGCTCAGCCTTGAGCAGTGCACTTGCAGCACATCACTTTTATGTGCCAGGTAGGGAAGCTGCATATAACCCTATCCATGGCAGAAACATGTGGGGAAAGGATACTGTAAACTAGAGTGTGTCAGGGAAGAATCCAAAGCCAAACTTTCTCCTCTAGCAATTAGTCACAGAAAAAGCAAATCAAATCTTTCAGGTGTACACATTCTCAAAATATTTGGATGATTTTTAGCCAATGATCCTTGTGGGTCTGAGAATTCAACTTTATGAGAGTAGGAAAAGCCCTCAGCATGAGCACTGAGCTCAGAGAATTCAATGGAAACATTTAAGATACACATTATTCACATGGCAGATGGAGGATTTCCTATGAATGATGAAGCAATCTTCAGATCATTCATATATCTATTATATATAAATTTCACCAGAAAATTTTCTTACAAAATGTTGAGGTACACCTAATGACTATTTAAGGAGCAGTATAAAATTGCTATTCAAGTATTTACATATCCAACACATTCCCTTGTGTCTCAGATGATGGGTACACATTAATACCAAGCTGCTGGTCTGTACCTACCAATGTACCAATCAAACATTCAAGATGGCAAGAACCACAAGTCCTTCCCTATGGGGAGGAAAAAAAAAAAAAAAAACTGGCATATAAGAGAGAACTCATTATTATGAGTGATGTTTTATTCATTATTTCTTTTTTACTTTTTCTTTTATTCTCTCTTTATGACCAAAGAAAGTACCAGATGCAAATGCTGTAGCAAATTATTATCAAAACAAAGCTGTATAAAAAGAAATTTGATGAATGGGTTTTTTTTTCTCCACTACTTTGTGAGCTGAGTGATATTTTAGGCAAGGTAAAAAAAAAAATCATAAGGTTGTGTGCAAAATAAAGGATTAAAGTGTGATGCTGCTGTAAACAAAGGGTCACATCACTGTCTTGTAGCAAGGAGGGACTAAAATGCTTGTTTCCATCTACTGCTTCATCATATAAACTGCTAATAAGGATCTCAAGGGGCAATCACAGAAAACAGCACCCTAGGTATAGCCTATAGGTCACTGGGACACACATGAAAGCAGGCATAATGCTCCTTTCTGATGCCTCAGATTTCTTTTGCCTGCAGGGCAAAGCTGAGAGAAAACTCAGTGTTGTGATAATCACAGAATAGAGATGAGCTCAGAAATGTACCTTCAGTTTCTATAACTGTTTGCTTAACATGAAGCACAATATTACACAGACCTACCAAGAAACAGACCGTTTTCTTTCAATACAGCTATATAATTGAGATTTAAGGTAAAGGGAATCTGAACCACAAAGGTAAAGGAAATCCATTGTAATGTTGAGGGCTTACAAGAAAATCCTGCCTTAGGGCACCCTCTTCTCTCACCACAAGGTTGTGTCAGTGAAAGCTGTAGAAACTTTGAAACTGTAGATGAGGTTCAAGTTAGTGCTCAGAAAAGGCTTCATATACATCGCCACAGCCTGGAAAGCTTTTTACAGGGAACTTACTTATCTGCATGGCTGTCATGAGAAAGCTTCCCTAATTCACAAACATCCGCAGAGGAAAAAAATGTTAGAGGCCGAGAAATACTTAGTCACAAAGTTTTTGAATGTAGTCCTAGTTTATAAACTAAAACAGACCAAATGAAAGGCAGGTTCACTTCTTTTTATAAAATCAGATGCACATGCACAGAATGATTATGGCATATGTTTCATTCTTAACATCTATATTCCAGAGACTCTCCTATGCTCCTTAAGATCGACTGCTTTGAAAGAAAACAAACTTTCCCCCAAAGGAAAAAATAAAGTAATGTCACATTATTTGCAAGGTTACATATGGTCTAGATTGAATTGGCCTTCATTGGTGAGCCAAGAAAAACAAAACTAAACCAAAAAAGAATCTGTTAAAGGGGGGGAAAAAAGCCTTCATCAATGCAAAATCACTTGGCAGATATGAATACAGTTTTCATATCTGGAAATATATGGGAGGAAGAGAAGGGTATTTGGGGTTTTTTTGGGTTGATAGTTTCGGGAGGTTTTGAGGGGGGATGTTTTTTATTTCTGCTACTACTACTACTTGAAGAGATGACAGTTTAGCAAGATCTGCCTAGAACTGGATTGTAAGTTTACATTACACAGCATGTGTTCTGTCATTATTACACTGTATGGTAGGATAATGGTTTTAATACACCGTGCCAGAGGCACAAGAGGCTTCTGAATATCACTTAGGAATCAACACTGCAGAAGATAATCTTTTTTTTTTTTTTCCCCCTATTATTACTTACCAAGATACAAATTCAAAATTATTATTATTCAATGAGAGAAGCTACAACTTGCATATTTCCCTGACATGCCTCTCTGGCAACATTCTGATCCAGGAACATCTGGTAATGGGTCAGTGCAACAAGATGCTACTTCAAAAATAGAGCATATAAGGCCCTTAAGAAGGCATTAAAGTTAAGGGAAATATAAAAATACAAGCTCATAGCCATTATCTAGAGGTGATGACATGTTACTCCTCAGGTCTCAAAGTGAAGCCATTTTCAATTATGATGAAAAAACTGTGTGAAATAAATTCCAACAAAGACTAGAACAGAGCAAATGAAACCAGGACATGTAAAGGATACAAAGAGAGTGTCTGAAATTAGGAGGAAAAAAACAAAAAACTTCACTTGTTTATAGGAAAGGAATTTGTCCTTACAGTGCCAAACATTTAGAATACATGGGATACTACTGAAAATTCTGAGTATATTAAATATAATGAAAAACACATTATTGAGGAAGAAGGCAATCTGGAATGTATTTCTACAAAAATATTATTTATCATCAATTCTTTAACCAAAAGAAATAACTCAGCACCACGTAACTGAAGGATTAAATGTATCACTTCTCTTAAGTATTGGTCACTTGCAAGAAAAGAACATATATGCAATTCAGAAAGTATATTGATGCCATAGTTGAGACATGATCCCAAATTTAGGGAAGACCAGCAATCACTAGGCATTGAGATGCCTAGGAAAAGGAAAAATGTACACTCTTAACATCCCGAATTCTAAATGAGAGGGAAGTACAGGAGGGAGAATTCAGGTTTGGGCATGCTCTTCCTGTAGCTCTCCCCATCATCAGAGCTCTCATCAATCCTTTAAGAGACAGAATATTCGACCAGATTGCTCTTTTGGCCCAGAGGTGCACTTGCTATGATTCTCCCATGACTAGCTTTTACCTTCCTGCTGGACAATTGCAGAAAAATCTTCCAGCCACAGGATGGAGAGAATGTAACTTCAAGAAAAACTTGCCTAGTTTCTATGAGGCAAAGCAACCTGCCTTGTCTGACCTGTTCACAGGTTTGAGCTAATAAGGTGCCTTCTGTACTTCCCTCATACACTTCCCCGTCAGAAACACTTGTGCTTATGGAAGAGAGAATGATTTCTCATTCAGACTTCCTCACGTGTGCTGTAAATTTAATCTCAACTACTGATCCCCTCCATCTGTTTGAAAACACAATGCAGCTGGAAACTACATAATCACTGAGCAAGGTGATGATGTTCCTCTCTCTACAGTGCACCATCATAAAGTCTAGTCTAAGATTTGTATCAAATTCCAGTCAAGTCTTCAAAAATAAGGTTATATGTCTTCATAACGGTCAGCCACAGTGTGAGTTTTCAATACTTTATTTGATGGTGCTTTTCATAAATTTCTTAGTTTGATGTCATTAAAAAAATCCACTTCATTTGAATAGCTAACTCTTAGGAAAACATAAAATAAAGATGACTAGCAAAGTTATACTATTTGTTTTCATACAGGACTCTGCCAGTAAGAACACTCTTTGCTATTCCCTTTTCTGAAATAATCACTGCTAGCAAACCTCAGACAGCAGCTCTCGTTTAATTTATAGTATCTGGCTTGATTCTAGAGGTTATATAGTTTAAAGGGCACATACTAGAAATTACATGTAATTGATTATGGCTGACTGTAATTAAGTTAATATTTTGAAAGTACCAGAGATAGGATCATTGTTCTGCATCTGACTTAGGGCATTTTCATCCCTCCAATATCAGAATAATAAAGAGCACTAATCATTCAAGAGACAATATGTCTGAAACTTCTGGAAAAGGAAGCAAGAGCTAGAAATATTGCTCTGAAGATGGAAATTAGGTTCAAAACAAGCAAGCCTGTCAAGAAGGGTAATGCCTTTAATACCACATAGTATATGGTGTGTGAATTATTGCTACAGTTTTCAAGGTAAGAACTAACTACATTAGGAATGCATCACAGAATGCAAGATGCAACACTGCTGTAACCCCTCCTACTTAATCTTTTGCTTGCTTACCTGAGCTACTGTCTTTCCCTTTCCATATGTAGTAAAGCCAAAAGGAAGTTTTTCAATTTTCATTAGAAAAAAACCCATGCAAAAGGAAGTAGCTGTATGGGGCTTGGTTCATTTGTCTTGTAAGAACGAAAGGTTAAGCTTACAAGGAGTTCAGACTTTAGTACAAAAAACCCTACAACCAAACCCTTGGATAAAAACCAATATGGATACACTGATGCATACCAGTGAATTACTAATAACTGAGAACTTGGTGGGCATGGTTCAAGACTTCTGGATATAGAATATTAACAAACACCTGGACAGTTTCCCATAGTTTATCACAGTAACACACACGAGCTTGTCTTGTCTAAGAAAAGGGGTGGGTAGTGTGGGTATAGCATAGTACTAAGCTTCTGGAAAGAGATAATGCACATTCAGTTACCATCTCCCTTTCTTTTGATCCTGAATCACTAATTTCTGTTCATAATCAGTCTGCTGTCACTGTATTGAAACTAATAATGCCATCAAATCAACCAGTATTACTTTAGCCTAATGTGTTTTCATACTCAGTGATTTTGATCTGCTATTTATTTAGATTAGACACAACTCAGAGTAGAAACCAGTTTTGTCCTGTTCAATGAGCACATGGGAGAGCTGGGTTAAGACTTCTGCAATGTCACAGTTGACAAATGCAGTTTAAGAGATTTCAACTAAATTCCAGCCACTCTGATACTTTAATACAGATAAGTAAACTCTTAGGCAAATATTCATAGGAATATACTTTAAAAACCATTTCTAAAATTACTTGATAGTTACAATATGTAAAATGTTGTGGGAATAAGAGGATTCATGAGAGTAGAATTCTACAGAATTTGCCAATAAGGAAACAAATAACTTTTGTGATTCTGGTGAACTATTACTATTCTAACAAAAATAAATCAGGAAAATTCTAAGTACAGTAGAACACTCTGCCAGCAAAGATGAGCAAATAACACTAATTACAAACACGACTTCACTCTAATTCAAAAACACAAAACACAATGTTTGCATTCTCTACATTTCTTTCCAGTTAGGTATTCTGCTGAATGAGTTTATCCCTGAAAAGAATTGCCAAAATTATGTTTGAATTTCTTTAATTAAAGTTTGTAAAGCGTTCTATGATCTATAAGCAGAGACATGCTACAGCAGTATTGTGTCAGATCTGCAAAATCATGAATTTACCCGTTCACCAACTGAATGAGATTTATTTCACCGATTTCAGCGGTCTTTGATTAAGGTCTAATTTCCTACAAGTGCTATATTTCACTTAGAAACCACATAAAAAACACTACTCCACTACTAGCTACTACCACTAGCTTAATGACAAGGCCAGCTGAGGAATGTCTCCATTTGTACAGGGATTTAAAAATCTGTCTTGTTTTCATATGCATGTCAAAGTTCATCTTCAAAGTATTAGGACTTCATCCAAGCTTAAGACTCTTTCTGGTATCTTAACAGAGATAATTGATTTTCTTACTTCTTTTTACAGAAAGATTTCACTATGATAAGGAATTCCCAAGGAATGCCCATGCCAAAGTCAAAATTATTGAAAAATAATTGTAGAGATGGCTTATTCTTCTGAAATACATTGTTATAATTTAGAGTTCAGTGGACCTTTCTAAATGCACAAAGAAAATGTGACATGGTCTAAATTGACAGCATCAAAGGCTAATAGAGAGAGCTACAATCTAGTAAAGAGCATGCAATTTACACTCTGAAGATAGCTGGACTCAATTCTCTGGAACTACAGTTCTCACCTGCTACTAAATTGTTAAGTATTAAAGAAGCCATGTGCTGGGACTGATCGTCCCACTGTTCATTTTGATTTGAACCTCATGGTATTTGAAGAGCATAGTCTGACTGTGAATTAAGAAGGTATTATTTTCTTCTTTTCTTGTTTCTTGGGGGCAAGGAGCCATTCAAATAGCTGTGTTTATACCTCCTGGATAGAATCCTCACAAAAAAATCTGCACTTTAACCCTGAATTTCTGCCTCACACAGAGCTTTCCTAACCTCCCATTTCAATCCTGATGCCTTTGTTGCTCAGCCCTCATTATCAAACTGTCATTATGCCCTGCCCCTTCCCCCAAGCCCTCCCTCCGAGACTGCACATACAATTTTCATTTCCTTCTCATATTCTTCCTAGTCATTTCCCATTTAATGTTTTACAAACTCTACCCCTGTATTGCACTTAATACCATCCCATTTCTGCACTTGATTTCCTTACCTTTGCATTTCATACAGAACTACATATATAATAAATCATCTTGATAACTTTAAAAACTGTCTTTTGAAATAGTTCCTCAAAAATGAGGGGGAAAAAAAAAGGTAAATACTTTATACAAGGGAAAGAAAAGAGAGGCTGACAACAAAACAAAGCTAGCTTTAAAAGTCTAAGAATGGTTAGAGGTTTTTAAATCACTTGCACTAATTCAACACAAATTTTTTACAAAAATGAAAGGTACACAGTCTTATAAACACATTACTACCTGTCCCCTATGTACATTAAAATCATATTGTTTTTCAGTCCTGAATATATGCAAAATGTACGTTCAGCTACAGAATTTCCCTTTTCCAACTTCAACCACGCTTTGACTCTGTGAAATGTTATTTAGATCTGAAATCAAAATGTGTTTTAAAAGCCATATTTTACCCAGTAAGCAATATTAAAAATGAATGCTACTTGCCTTCATACCAAATGATTTAATCCCCCACCACATACACAATGTTTCCTACATCTAAACTTAAATCAATTTGTTCATTTGTTTTATGCTCCTAAACATTAACTAGGGAGATGTAAAAACATTGGAGGTTTAGTTCTCAGCAATAAAGGCCCTTTTTCAGAAGCATTTACCTTCTTATAATTGGGCATTTTATTATAAGACTCAATACAGAATATTACCTTGAAATGCAAATCATACTCTCTGGGAATTGATATCACATTTATACACCTAGATCAGAGAGTAACTGTATTCTGTGTGGGGGAAAGGTTGGAATTTTCAAAAAAATCCAAGGTAATTCTTTACTCAAAGGAAAATTAAATGGAATTAATTACTTTTTAAATTGGAAATTTCACAAATAGAAAAATTGCAGAGAAAAATTGCATTTTTTTTCTTTTTATTTCCCGGGCTACAGAGACATGCTCACATTCTCTTTACCATCATAAAACCATGACTATGTAGACCATGGCATTAAACAACAAAATTGTGTCATGAACACTACCAGATTAGTAGATTACTTACTAGATTATTTTTAGTTACTAAAATGAGGAGAGCTTGTTCCAGAAAAGTGAGGTAAACTCAAAACTTTTCAGAAAGAGGGAATTTTAACAAAATTTCATTTTTCTACCTAATAAGTACACACAATTTCTAATCATCTCGCTAGCATTCCAGTCAAGATTTCAAGTCTTTTGGTACAACCTTCAGCAATTCAATGATTTATTATAAATGTCAAAGACTGTTCATTTTAACCACTCAAGGAAAAAGAAAAATACAAGAGACCTCAACTTTTTTTTAATATCTTGCAAAGTATTCTCCCCCTGAAGAAAAGAGTAATTACATATTCACTTGTGCACTTAATGATCCACAATGATTTTTCATGTGGTATGTGTACTACCCATAAATCAAATGTCCACAGAAAATACTCAAGTAAAAGTATAACCTACTAGGAGACCAAAAGATACACAGTTCTTCAGAAAGTGCTGAATTACGATGCAGGAGGTCATCTGTGCCCTTAAGCAGCTGTTTGTACGTACTAATGTGAGAACTAACACATTCTTTTTAATATGCAAATTACATTGGGAACGTAATTTAGCAGACTCCTTTCAACACATATTTCAATGTCAATAAACTGAAAAAGTGTTATGCATTTTTGAAGCATCTCTGACACTTGGCATAACAACATGGACTCCCTTCATAAGCTTAATAAAGGTGTAATTTTACAGGACTACAGATAAGAACAAGGTGAAAAAATTAATTTCTCTCCCAGATCAAAAATAAAAATGTTCTTTCATTTTTTCATAACTACAACTATTTTTATGTTGTCAGAGGAACAGCATGAACTCACCCTGGAGAATAAATCGGGGAAAAGGGAGAAAAGGAAAGGTCCATCTCAAAACCATAACCAGACTCTCCTGAAAACTTCAATGTCTGTTGACATCTATCTTCCAGGTCAGAGAAGAAAAGCAAAATACGCAATAACATCACAGAAGTGTATTGCTAACTTCAAAGATCTTATCCACCTTATGACAAGAATTGTGCTTTCCACTTTAATTGAGTGAAAACTGCTGTGATACTCATTCTGAACCGCCTTAATATTTACCTGGTCTTCACAGACTGGACTCTTCTGAAGGATGAAGTTAAGTATCAAGTGATGATCGACAAATTTATCATTCAAATTTTTGATCTATACCTTGTTGTCCGGAGCAAAGGTGATTAGGAATGCACTGGAGTATTGACTGCTTGTTAAATCTTTCAGATTCAGTCTTCATTAACATTATTGATCCAAGGCTGAGAAGGGTATGTAGAGCATGGCAATGTGGCCAAAAATAGGGACTAAAGGCTACTAATGATGAACAGCTACTAATGGTGTAGTAGGACTGAACGGCTTCTACTTGTGAATTAATAAAAGATTTAACCATGAGAATAACTGATTTCTCCAGGTGGTTCTGAAAATAACGCTATTTCTTATGTCCTGAAGTTCAGAGCCATGTACAGAGCATACCCACTGAAGCTCTGCCTTTCCAGACAAATACAGACACTATTCAGTATAGAATACATACCAGTTAGTGTAAGTGCTACCAAGTACAAGAAATATTGAAGCAAAAATATAACATGTAAATACTAAATTGCCAATCATTAAATTTTTAATGGCTGCAAGAATGTTGAAGACAGCAAAACAATGACTACTAACAATAATATATTTGTAACATGCTATCCACTACAGATGCACAGCAACAAAAAGGGAAAAGCAGTCCTCTCCGTTATCTCCTGAGGGCTATCAATGGAACACAAACTGTAAATATCCAACTGTAACAGATGCCAGACTTCATGTATATATCAATTTTCATCCCTGAACAGATATTTTACCAGCTCAGTGGGAGCGTGCATATTTCAATAAATATTCACGTTACAAAATCAACAACATTTCTTATTTGTAAGAGGATCACTACATTAGAAAGATTATTACAAGAAAATACTCATGGGAGAAGTCAAGCTTTCCTTTGTAATTAAACTTTATTTGAAACTGAAACAAAAGACTTCCTAAAAGAGAGACTTCTAAAGCTCTCAGAAGGGGTTTCTCGCCTAATAGTCATGTAAGATTTAGGAAACATTTCTAACATTTAATTTTGTTCAGAAGCAGAGAATTATCTTGGTTTTTCCTTTCCAGAATAAAAAAAGATGGTGTGATAGGACAAACAAAAGCAAAACCACTCTCCATATTAAAAAATGGTGTGGGCTTTTGCTCTCACTCATGTGAACTACCATACTAACATCTTTCCTTCATTCAGCTGTCCACAAGAAGTTCTTAAAGAAAAGGTAAAAAATCTTCTTTGGGTAGTATTAATGAGGTTGATAGTAAAAAAAAAAAAAAGGAAAAGTGATACAATACATCAAACTTCTCTTTCTTCTACACAGCAGTTTTCAAGAACCTGTTCGCAGAAGACATTATTTCTAAGAATATTTTTTCTATAAATTTATAATTCATTCTGTGTAACACACAAATTCAGAAAATTCTCAAACAATGCTGACATTCCAAATTCTTTTTCTCTAAATTTATCACACCTCCCTCTGAATTTGTTTTGGAGGGGTGAAAAGTAATTCTAGAATTTCTGATTTTTTTTCCACTATTTTCAATCCACAAATATTTGAAAACTTGTTCCAAAGCAAGACTCAGAAATTCTTTTCATGGGTGGAATAACTTGCTGCACAAGGGAAAGCTGACAATCAGATGAAATAGATGAAAAGAAAGCTCTGATCCCACAGAAGAGTTAGAGAAGATCTTTTTCAAACTTAAGAGGAAAATGTGAAAAAGTAGAAAGATTAATCTAAAGGAGAGGAATCAAACATGATTTAAAGCTCAGTACTTGAACTCGAGCCAGACATGAGAGACAATAAACAGCCAAAAGACATCAAAAGGAAAGCACTAGCTATAGTTACCATTTCACTTCTGAAGACCTCATCAGGGAATTAGAAGTGGTTTAAATGAGAAATGATTGGATGAAGAATGATTTGTGGGACATTTTGTCTGTTGTATTGAAATGACTTAGTTAAGAAGAAATATGAAGATGGGATACCAAGGACTTTTGTTCCAATCTTCTGTTAAGGTCTAGCCAAAGTGAAAGAATTTTCTTTTAGTATTCATGCTATAAAGTCAGCAGAAAAAAAAAGTTATCCAAGAAACAAAGGAAAAGCAGTGACAGACAAAATAATTTCTCATTAGCAGATGAAAACTCAATTAAACGAAATTAACATTACAAAGCAAGAGAGTCATATATTAAAATCCTCAAGGAGAAAATAGAAAATGCTTAAACCCAAATATTTTGTGTTCAGACTCAACATCAGCACAGAACTTGGAACAAAAATGTTAATTGTGAAATTATATTTCATGATAACATATGAATAGTTGTCTGAAGACCTAACTGGATAGGTAGTAAAGATTAGACTCAGTTTGGTCACGATATTGAAAAAAATTAATCTGACACTCAGTGAACCCACCATTGCAAGACCTTTCTGGATCCACCTGGCACCTTTGAAAATTCCAGCCTAAATCTCCCATTCCCTGTTTAGTGAAAATTAATCCCTTCTGTGCAATATGCACATGCACATAAGCATATCACAGATATATACGTAGGCCAGATACATCCAGCTGCCATCCCAAACAATGCTCTCAAAGAATTACACAAATATCCAAATATCCACTTTATATGCTCTGTTGAGAGACTTTGAAATTCAGAAACTCAAGTGAAATAAGGCAGCCAGACAAAGAGTAATAAACAACGATAATTTCGGCTATCACTATTGTTGCTACCATAACAAGTAAAAGGAAACTTTTCAAAGCCAAAAATTAGAAAAACAGTTCACAGAAATCTAAATTAGTATATGGAATTCAAACACTTAGAACTCACTTTCATGTGGCAAATACTGACCATACAGTACATAGAAGAGTTCCTAAATGAGACAAGACCTAATTTATACCCTTAAAAACTCTACATTGCTACAGTTAAAGAGCAAAAGTTTCCTTATAAATCACACGGGAAACATGATTACTGTAAGCAAGAACATTATATTATTGGTTTCCACTGCAATTTAAAGTAAGTGTAAGATTTTCTTAAGAAAAAAGAATTACAGCACATAAGAAAAATACTTCAGGAAATGAACTTCACTGCAAAAAAGCAACAGAGTGCAAATGAAAGAGAACTAGTGAGTACTTTGGGATTCAACTTGAAAATGCTTGCAGCTAAAATAAATGAACAACCCTGTTAGAAGACAATTTTTTTTCTTAATCTGGAGAAATAATAGAGAACAGAAAATGAAGAAAGGAAGATCAAGAAGTTGAAAGACATTTGGGTACCTTTCTTTTCTTATTCTACTGTCTTCTTCCAGCCACACACAGAAAGAACTAACCGTTTCAACAAAAGAAACTGAAGCAAAACAAAATTTTCTCCCACAGGTTGCAGAAGCACTTGGCAGTTTCAGTGAATCTTCCCTACTGTTTCTCTAGCTGCCAAAGAGGGGGAAAAGGGAAGAAACTGCTCTGAAAACAATAGCAAACTTTTCTTGTGATGGAAGAATATAGATAAAAATACATCCTCTCATCAAGCCTCAAAACCTGATTTCAGCTATAAGTGTTTCATCTAAAATTTTCACTATTTTCCCCCAATAAAAATGCTCCAGAATTAGCATTTAAAATGAGTCACTTTGATTTACTGCAAAGCACAGCAGACCTTGGCTTAATTACTGCCCATAAACACATACCCCTTTTGAGTTCATGTGGTTTTTGTTAACATAGATTCTAAACCTTCTGAACACAGAAAATGGTTTTAAATTTTAAGCCAATCTTGAGTGATACAGAAACATATGATAGAAGCTTGAAGCAAATGTCAGACTACATCAGGATTTATTCCTTTCAGTAACTTAAAAAAAATAAAATAAAATCCTGAATTGTTTTTCTTTTGAATTTCCAATTTTATTTTCAAAATTTATCTTCATTTTTGTTTATGAGATTCAATACTGATGCAATTGCTATTCATTATAGAGAACCAAGAAAAAAGCTAACCTTGCACTAGTTATAGACATGAGCAGTGGAACATAGATGCATGTGCCAGCTTTCTTACTAAGGCATGAGTCTCTTTATAGTAGCACTTTCTTAAAGTGATAGATGCTGTTTCTTAATCAGAATGCATGAATGGCTTAGTGAAAATATTCCTTTAAATCATATACCAACATACATGCACCCAAATGTGCAGATGCAGGAATGCACACATGTATGTATTCAAACACATACTGAGAATCCTTCTGTTCTTCAGAACAGCATTTCTTGCATATATTTAAAAAATAAAAAAAAAAAAAAAGGCATCTTCTCCGCATATGGGGGAAGAAATGCAAAAAGGAGAATTAAACTCACTCAGTAGGCATCAAAGCCAAAGACAGGATTAAAAAGTAGGGATATACAACCTCACAAAAATCCAACACATTAATTTATCACTGCTGCTCAGAATTCTGAGCTTTTTTTTTTTGTTCTCCCTATAGCCTTAGGTTATATCATGCACCTGTACAACAGATGGCAAAGCCATGGGCCACTGCCTTAAAGACCTAGCACAGAGACCTGTGGCCTTCTCCAGGCATCTGTATAATTAGCAAGGGAATTTCCACCAAAAAACTAGGAACTGATTGCCTAATTGTCTGAAAAGAGATATTTTTAGTATGTTTTCAGTGGAAGATGAACGAAAAAATGTAGGTTCATTGATTCTTTTTTTTTTTTTTTTTTTTTTTTTAAATATGTGATACTTTATCAGCAATACATTTTCTGTGGCTACTTTGGCAAGAATGACTCCACAAGGGTAAACAGTAAGCAGCAAATACTTCAGGATAAACACAGACAGGTCCAGATCACACAAAGGATAAGAAAAGAAAAATTTTAAGTCTTCTATTGGTCTCAAGACATCTTTTAATACACCTCTACTCATTTGGATTTTCAGATAATTCATGAAGTTTGGAATTATTCCAATTCACTTAGAAAACAAACCAGAGAGTTGTATATCACTTTCTATTTTCATAATATTATGCACAGACCGGGCCTAACCCTTTATCAGGCCTCACTTGGCAAAGCAACTCTATTTAAGCAACAGCTCAATGCAAGCCTGATACAATGCCAGCTAGTGATTCGGGAGCACATTCTGCCTAGAAGTCAAAAAATGCTTGCAGGTTGACAGCTTAGTGCTTCTATACTTAAAACAGGTGAAACAGCAGAACAATACAAAGCTGTTCAAAGAGCAACACGTAGATAAGGATTGGCTTGCTTATGATACTTACCAGGAGATCTTTGGTGAAATGTAATAAACCCAACATGTCCATTTTTATTGCTACCACTTGTGAGGTTAAAAGATTGCTTACACTCTCAAACACCTTTTCAAAGGATAAAGTATTTCTGGGAACACAGTCCTGTTCTAAACAGAATATAACAGTACTACTAAAAGCCCAAATATATTGTACTGAACATTTTTAATCAATGCTTTGTAGCATAAAAAATAAACATCTATCCCAAAACTACATCGACTGTTTTTATTGGAAAAACATAATAATTTTGCCTATTTTATTTTAAGTTTCCTTCATATGTTTCTGCTTTCTATGTTCACTGCTCCACATCACACACAAAACAGGAAAAGAGGGGCCAGATCGAAAGAAACTGCAACAGTAGAAGAAGAATCAAACACACCAGAAAATCTCTCTATTTTGAATTTTTTTTCTCCTTAAGAGAAAATCCATGCAAAATTGGAGCAAAACAAAATTCAGTTCATATTTCATAGCTTAAAATACTAGTTCTATAAGCATTACTTGGGCCATAGTAACAAGTTAGATAGTTCAAACTGTGTTGAAGCACCAGTTGGGAATTAAACTAGGCACAGAAAAAATGTACAATGTTTTTCATTATTTTAATACTTAATATTCAAAAGAAAACCTAGCTTTTTCCCTCAGAGTGCTGCTTACAACTGAAGACAGAACACCAGGCAAAGCTTATAACTTTATTAACAAATGAAATAAGTGAAAGGGGAACCTTCAAAATCAGTGACATAGGCCTCCTAAAAGGTCTATAAAAAAGAAATCTCAAATTAATTGATCAGTACATTAAATATTTTTTTTTAGACTGTCTCAGGATTTGTGACTTTGAATAACAACATGGTAACACCCAGGCAAGGAGGAATAAAAGCTGAAAGAAAACACACAAGGAAGTTTCCTTTACATCAGATACAGACAAAAAATTGTGTTGGGCAAAAATGAGTACAGTAAAGATACAGGTTTTCTTCTATGAACAGTGTTTCCTCACATAACCAGGCACTCCGAGGTCCCCAAAACTGATCACCTGGAAGGTTTTTCTTTGTTATTTGCACAAAAAAAAAAAAAAATAAAAAAAATCCAATTATTAAGCAACTTTACCTACATCCTAGAAATACAGCATCCTGACATCACTTCTGAAATAAAATGTTCTCCAGGAATGTACCATCTATGTCTCACATACAACCTATAGTGTTTACAATCAAGGCTATCCAAATAAATTTTGTACTAAAAAGCAATCTGTTGAGTGACTCAACAAGCTGGGGGAAGGTGAAGTTGTCTGAGTCACAGAGAGAATTCAACACTGTGCAGCCAGATTTTGTTTTATTAACTGCGTAGGATATAATGATCTGAATGAACCCTCTCTTTATGAAATGAACTCAAAAATCTCCCAAAAAGGTAATCATGAGATTATATGTACTACATATGTGCATGTATGCATAAGGTGTCTATATCCTGACAATTAAGAAAAAAATCCAAAAGCTCTAAATATGGATTCTGGGGGCTGAAGACCCTGCTTTGTACTCATACTTGCTAAAGATATATCAAACCAGAAGAAGTAACAGGAAGAGAAAGTACCAAAAAAAAAATGATTATTTTTCTAAAAAATTAGTTATAAGGATGAAAGGGTTGTCCACAACAGAGCGCTTCCTATCACTTTGACATCACTGGATTGAAGCAGGTAGAGAGGAAAAAATATGTTTGGTTTCATTCAAAACTACATTTTAAAAATAGCAATGCTATATTCTTCATGGATATAATTTCAGTGGCTTTGAGGGTTTGGGGAATCCTAAGGCTAAGTGCCAGAATTACTTTCCTGTGCTAATTGAGAGAACATTAAGAACAAGTCTTCTTATTTCTAAACTGAATGAAGTCCACACAGCTACATTCAGGATCTTCCCCCCTCTCCAAAGAAAGAATCTTTCTTTCAGAGAAATTCAGAATAAAAATAATTTGACTGTTTTAATGATTTGCACAGCTACAACAGTCACTTAAAAATTACAGTTCTAAAAACCTGAAGTTGATGACAAATTCATGATTTATTAGTGCTAGCATATAGAGGACTGCTGCAGCTTTCTCATCAAACCTTAATGACAAATGGCACCTCTTGCCCAAAACTACATTTCTAGTATAGCAGTTACTCGTAATGCAAACACAGGAAGGATAGTATGATTTGAAATGGAAAGATAGAGGAGCTGGGCAAGAAGACCCATTGTCAGCAGGGAGAAAGTCTTCCAATTAAGATGCTGGACTGAGTCTCAAAACACTTACTTCACACAGATGCCATATGATTTATTCCCCACACCCCCACCATCAACAGTGGCTCTTTGTTCCTAGCCATGTAGAAAGAGTAATACTTCTCTGATTAGTTGTCTACAGCTCACAAGGAAGATGCTTCTGGGAAAGAGTTGTCAAAAATGGAATGGAATTCTTCAGTACAGTCATAACCTTCTCTAGTGGTTCAATGCATCAGACAAATACTACTTCTTTTAGCAAAGGGTAGCCTATTACCATGCAGAACAATCCCACAATTCTCTTCAAAAGGAGGAAAACAAAATATAGGATTAAAACCTATCAGTATTTCACACTTAATTGCACAGTACCTGCCACAATGACAGTAAGAAACCATAATAAAGTCCTCATCAGCTGGAACAGGAAAATCTACCTACATTTTTTCCAGATGCCCTAACAGGCTAATTTTGACTCTGTTAACTTCAACCATATTAAAGTCTATCAGAGTTCGTTATCATATGACTTTTGCCTAAAATGCCAGTAATGTTTGACATAAAACCTCCGTCACTTCTGAGAGACCTATGAGAAAGTAAACATCTTGTTTCACCCATGTACAACAAAGGATGCAAGAATAAATAGCTAAAAAATTATGGCTATGTTAAAATATGTTACTAAAGATTACTTATATTATCATAATGTCTGGTCACAACATTTAGTAAGAAAATTAATACAAAATGGATAGAAGTAGAGACAGATAAAAAAATATTAAAAATATGGAAAAATTCTTACATGAAAATACAATTTAAAAGTATAGATGAAAGAGATTATTAATCTTCTACTTCCAGCTAGAAGATTAATAATGAACATTTACACTAGCATCCTTCCTCCCTTCCTCCTAATCACCTTTCCACTGGCAATAGATCTAGTCCAGGTTGATTAAGATATCCTTAAAACAAGGCAGACACTACCCTGAACACTCCTGTCACTGTGACTGAAGTTGAGCAAATAGTGGCAATTTTGCTAAAGAAATCATCAGGGAAAAGGCTAAAGGAAGTACGTAAATAGGTACTTGTACTACTTTATGGGAATAGCAATAAACACACTATGCACACACGCACACACACTATAGGTTTATCACATGATATCATTTTCTTTCTTAGTGCAGAAAGATGATGCAAGAACTCATTAGCATTTTGTGGTATTATGTTTCTTAAACAATGTGTATGGAACAGGTAATAGCAGCAAAAGCATTTTTTCTTATCAGGATAAAAAAAAATGTAATGTGAGTATGCACCAATCTTTCTCTAGGAAAAAAGTTACCATTTATGTGGGAGAAGTATGGCAGTCTTATGGTTCTTCTGCACCTCAGTGAAGCAGAAAGACCTTGTGAGAAATGCTTTACTGAAGCTTCTTTGCAGAATGAAAAAAACAATCCTTCACAGTCCACAGGTAGCATGTTAATCACTTGCTGCAAACTAAGAATGACTAGCTCTGATAGGTGCCTCCAGAGAGCACACTACCAAGCAAGTGCAGCAGCAGAGCTATAGCACTGCTCATGGGTTGCTCTAAGGCACATTTTCAACATTCAAACACAACTATTTCTCTTCATAAGATTGGTTTACAAGAAGTGAAAAACAATAAAGGCAGAACAAAGGATGAATGAGAACAAAAACACTGAGCAAAATATGATGCCGCAGATTAACTTGCTGATGAATGACAAAAGCTTCATAGCTGAACTCATTGTGTCTCCACTTTGTTCTCTGAATCTGTAGCTGTTCAGGGCCTGTTCAGCCCAAATCAATTTGTTAGGAAATTAATTTTAATTATTTGTTTCAAATCAATGCAAATTCAAAGCTGATTCTAGCAATTTTCCAGTGTACTAGGTAGAAAAAGGTGAAAATCTCTGTACTGCTAAATAGGCCTACTAACTTTCTAATCACAAATACACATAGAGATTTAAAAAAAAAATGTCTATTTCTAGAAGTCACCAAATCACTTCACTCCATGTGAGACACTGAGATATGTGAAAGAATTACAAAAACATCAGCAAAGACAAGTTGTCATTAATAGAAACAGATACACTGTCAAATCCAGGATCAAGCATAAGTTGTCAAAGCCCATACCTGCCAACAAAAGGGATCAGCTGGAAAGCTCTGGAGATGCAGACCTTAAAATGGTAACTCCAACAGTTCCACTAAGATACAAAGTAGTATCCATTCCAAAAGATATCAATGACCCACCTAACACAAATTCTCAAGAACAGTAAGACTTGCAACACATGCTGAGAGAAAGCTGAAAACCCCAAAAGCATAGCATATCAGGTAGCAGCATGCCATAAAATATGTTGGTTTTTTTTTTTCTGGATCCTCTGAGTACAAGGATTAAAAACTGACAATTTATGCTTGCTATCCACGGAGGCTCCTAAAATTTAAATTTTAAATCCATGATATTTCTGTTAATTTCAGACACTCTGGGCCCAGTTATATCCTCCAAGGATGTGTCCTACACAACATTCATCTTCCACTTTGTCCTCGGCTTCACCAGAAACTCATATATGCAACAACTCTAAAACTTCACTGCTGAAGAAATACTTAACTTGCTAAAGGACAGCAACCTTGGAACTGAATACTGCAGTGGTTGCAAATAAGTTCAGCTGAAATATCTAAGGACTAAGGATCTTTCTCTTATGCTTCTTGGCACCAATGAAAAATTAATTCTCTTCCTGGGAATATGAATAATCAAAGTTAAAGGACAGATAATCTTGGCCAAAGCATCCCTTCAATTTAACCTCTGTTCAAGTTCGTAATGGAAATAAGTTTGCATTAAAAAAATACCATCCTCATAACTACTAGAGTTTTCTTAAAACCTCCACCCATCACAGGAGGAAAAAAACCCAACAACAAGTCAGTGTGAAGGAAGTCTCAACAATCTTTGCTTTACGCTTCTTCTACATTCAACTACCAATAACAATAACCTCCTCATTACAAAACCTTTTCTAAATATCAACCGAAAAATATCCCTCCTCCTCTTCCATCCTGCCTCTGTCATCTTCTCCATCTCATAATGTAGTTATTCTACATGATTCATAGCTATCCTGTGATTATTTTAACATCTATGGAAACTGAGTTGTGCTGAGAAACAGTCCATTTAACAGAGATTCTGTTTTCTGCTGCCTACTATTTCCTGTGTCATTTTGTCTTTCACAGAATTAGGACAGCTCAAACTAGCAGAACCTGAACCTATCAGTAGATTTGAAAAAAGTAGTTAATCTCTTGCCTCCAACCATGCAGGGTCATTGCTCTTTTTGTGTCCCTTCTTTCCCTATACACATAAAGGAAAATGTGTTTTGAAAGATTTATTGTTGTCAGATATAATTTCCTGTCTTTGTCCAATATTGAAAAGAAAGCACGCTCAGTTTTGGCTATAAGGCTCCTTCTCTGCCTTATAGAATTAGAAGATAGCACAATATATATCAATGGGCAAGTGTTTTGTGCCTAAGAAACTAGGAGTGCTTTCAAAGTATTCATCTGATTTTACACTACCCTGGAGATGAATTTCACATTTCACAGATGAAGAAATCAAGAATGAATGATTGAGTCGCCCGTCCAAAGTAATTCAGTGCAAATTCAAGGAACCCAAGTTCTTTACTGTATCCATTAGGCCATAGGCTTCAATATCAACAGTTAGCAACAACAGAAACTCCTTTTGTTACTTTTCCTGTTAAATGAATCTTTCTGATCAAACCTGATACTAAGATGTCCCATTACAGAAGGAACAGATTATTTCTTCTGTGCTAATGAACTGCAATCTTGATCTGAAATGACAGTACTCCGTGAACAGTCAGGGATTTGTATTGCTTGCCATCTGTTCATTCATGTATAATTTCAAAGGAAAAAAGCATCAACTAAGCTAAATGAACAATTTTGTGATTTGAGCTCTGTAGGTCATTTATCTTTGAAGATTTAAGATAATTTGGCTATAGTAACTACCACATTTTTATTATCAAATGCACAATATAAGGAAATTTTATTTTCAATAAAAAGTTTCAAATACTAAGAACCATAGAGACTTTTCTAGAGGCTAAATATCTGCAGCTCACACTGATTTCACAGGAGCAGTGAGTGGTCAACATCTTTTGACTTTTTAGGAAGATAAAAATAACAGCAACAAATCAAGTAACAGTCTAGTAAGCCAATGATCTGCTCATCAATTTGTAATGAGACCACTATAGATCTTTCAGAATTTTACTTGTCCACTTATTTTCCTTTTATATTATCTCATTCTGGAACATTGTATTTTTGCTATAGGCACTATTTAGAGAGGTTTAAGCAGAAAAGAGGCAATAGATTTATTTTATTTGTAATAAAATAAATTTTATTCTTTGGTATTCTGTTCTTCTTTCCTGCTGAAAAAGGACACTGTGATTATTGACGTAGTATAGATAGTCGAACATACTGATTCTGACTTTATTTTTAATGGAAATTCTGAAACATAATTTCAATGGTTAGAGAACAGTAGGATGTTATTATGCTCCTGGAATGAACTTGCCACCTCTAGTAGGCCAGGATTCTAACAGGACTTATTCAGTAACCACTACAACCTGAAACAGTTACTGTCCAAAGGGAAATTTAGACACAAACTACTCTTGGGAGAAAAACTCTGTAGCATTTAGTTCTAGTTCTCTAGAACCAAGTATTCTTTAGATTAAAAGGCCCACTGAAAGAGTAATTCTAACAGTAATATTTTGATCTACTTTTAAGAAATTAAAATACAAGAGTCATAAACCCATTCAATCCTGAACTGATCAGCACAGTAGCACTTAGGATGCTTCATTTTGTTTTGTTTCAAAATTTAGCTCCAGAAATTAAGTGGCAGTCAAGAATTCAGTAGAGAAAGAGAAAACTAATTAATGCATTTGAAAAAGATGACGATATTAAGTAAAAGTATTTGGAATTATAATCTGTCCAGGAATTCAGTGTGACTGCCAGGAGTGGCATAGAGGTAAAAGGGTGGGAATTTATATTTCTAACCAGTTTGATAATTAGCTCATCTCTGAATGTGTGCTTTTAGTATCTTAATGTCAGGAATGACTTTGAACACTGAGCTAAGCTTGCAGAAGATAGCCACCTAAAAAAAAAAAAAAAACACAAAGGAAACTGCTTCCATAGCTTCCATGCCACAGAGTAAACCTGTGTTTCATACTGCTTTTGGAAATAGCCTAGGCACAGAGTTCAATCATGCTGTCCAGAACCTGAAATTCAGACATGCCTGGATTTACCAGTTTCATTCAGAACTAACTCTGCTGACAAAATCGGAGCTTATATAGAAATAAATTTTGGAAATGAATTGACAATCAAGGTAAAATAGAAAGGGTGTGCAGGTAAGTTCATTTCACTGAGAAAATGAACGGACATCTTGCTTAATGGTGTTTCTGTCTTCCTTAGGACTCCTTAGGACTCTTAACCTAGAAGGTCCCTGCCCAATTCATTATATTTCCACTTCATTGTTATGGCCTGACATCTTTGACCATTAAAACCCATTTATCATTATGAATTGTGAAGTGGTGCAAAATGAAGCAATGATCCATTTCCAACCTGATAACCAGAATGGCTGGAAGAAATAACGATGATCAAACTGCTGTTCAAATGCCTGAGTCTTTAATGATCAAAGGAGTATGTTATTCCCTTTAACTAGGCTATCCAGCCTTCTTTTTTAGGCATTTAGGGATAAGCACTCAATAGTGTATTGGATTCACTTATAAACTGTAAAGCAGTCAAAACATGAAGTTGCTACTTAAACCCCACTGTTCATAACACACTCTGATATCTCCCTGCTTTTCTTTGAGAAACAGGACAAAAGCACAAGGCATTTTTTCAGTGCTTTGTTACTTAAATTTATTTATAAAACTGAAATGTGGTCAGAGTTCATACACACAAATAGGAGAAAAGCAGAGGAAGTACCCTTCTTCAGAGAAAGGAATGTGTTCAAACCTGCATTCAAATTCTGACACACCTCCCTGAACTGAAACTATTGAGGAGAAACTGCTCATTTTCACATATACTGCATTTCTTTTTAATGTGAGCTTTCCCTCCTCTTCACCTATTTCTGCTTTCTTCTTTCACTTTCTCAAACTGTGAACCAGATCCATTTATAAAACAACTAAAACTGCTATGTAACTGTTTTAATTACCTTAAACACCCTGGATATATTGTAATGGACAATAAGAACAAACTGTGATGTAAGCATTCCCTTTTCCTATTTTTTATGTATGTACAAGTGTAGATTATTTTCCCTACACTCATTCACTTATTCTAATTAAGCCCTCTCAGAGTCCCGGGTTCCTAACAATTCTTCTCCTGTCCAAGTTTTCTAGGTAGAACACTTCATTCAATTGTCTCAGTTCTTTTAATTTTCATTCTTTTTTGACATGAGCAATAGTGGATTCTAAATGTATAAAGCAGGATTTCTGGTAACTCAAGAGGACATTATTTACTCAATAACCAAACAGTTTCTACTTAGGGAAATATCTTGTAACATTTATCAGTATACTAGAGGTTTTTCCTCTCCCCATTTTTCTTTTTAGACCACACTGCACCAACTACCACTTGTGACATATTTCCATAGAGCATGAAGCTCTACTGAAATCCAAGTGACATGGTAAAGAGTGAACAAAGAAACTTTCAAAGTTCAGGATGCCTTATGCTCCTATCTACACCTTTTAGAGGGTACCATCCTGCAGTAAGGATGAAGTAAGTCACTAGCGATTGTACATGTAAAATGAGAAATGTAGTGACTGTAGTATATTTAAAGAGAGGTATGTACATACTTTTGTGCTTGTTTTAAGTGTTATGCAATACAACAGGAAAGGAATGGTATGTTTTTGTCAAGGACACACCAAAGCTCATCCTTTCTCTTCACAAAGCTCAAACATTATGTTCTATGTCAGTTGATAGCATGTACAGTCAGGCTAACTATAGGAACTTCTTCCCAGAATAAGACTTCTAAAACCACCAAGTAATTCAAACATGATTGCCTAGACTACAAAGTACCACATGGTTAGCATAGACAGTATTCCTGGTAAAATAAATCACAGTTTGATTCATGGGCCTCTGACATAGAATCACAACTGGGATAATCCAAAGGAAAGCTTTCTGAAATAAAACAGATTGAAGAAACTGGTGAAAACAGTTTTCCCTCTGGATACAGTACTCTCTTCCGATGTCAAGGGCATCATATTCTAAGTTTAGACTAGTCTTAACTTGGGAAAACAATGTATGAGAAAGACATCAAACTGAAACATTCAGAAAAATTACTTTAGAAAATGCTTATTCCACCTGTTCAAATATTGAGATGCAGATAATGCAGTATTTGCTTACTTGAATATAAAGTTACTTTGAAGTTAGTAATTGTTCTCATATTTCACCCTCCTCAAAGAACACTCCACATTTTAATAACCATGCTCATAGCCATGAAACTTCAAAGATATTTTACCCAATAAGAAATTTTTGTCAAGTCATGGGGGCTATTCAGGACAGATTACCATGAAATCATCAAAACATTGAAGCTAATAAGTACCCAGGGGTGGTGAATCAACCACTTCCCTGGGCAGCCTGTTCCAATGCCTTATGACCCTTTCCATAAAGAATTTTTTCTTAATATCCAAACTGGTCAAGCTGACAGGACTTCAACACCATGCTCTTCTTTGTAGCAGTGGAGGTGGCTGCCATCCCACCTGGCTCCACCCCACACCTCTGCAGCTACACCTCCCAGGCAGGCTTGGCACTCCCTGAGGGTTTTCCAGCTCAGGAAACATCCCTTGTTCTGTTACAGGACAGCTGACAGCAGAGCAGTTCAACTTGGCAAGTGAAGTTATTAGCAAAGGATCTTCCTGACCCAGCAAATATTTAGGCATCTTCTGTTTTTTAATGTAAGATCCCATGATAATATGGTAATGCATGTGCAATGGGACTATAATTTGCTTAACTGAAAAAATTCCAAAATAATTTTCAAACTCAAATTATTGAGGCAACTTGAAAATAAAAAGGTCAGCTTTTTAATTTAAGCTTCTGCATGTGATATGTCTTCGTCATTTCTGGGAGACAGAACTACCCCCCCCCTCCCCCCCCAGAAATCCTCAATTATTACCTGTAATTTTTTGCACCAGTGAAGTACCAGACCTTTTCATAAGATAAATTATCTTCAGCAAACTGTATCACAGTCACCCTGCATACTAGAAGACAGCAGTCACCATAACAAGGGTCTCTAGTCTTCATCTGCCTCCAGTGACTGCCTCAAGAGGTAAGAGGGCTGTGTGCTATGTCCAAGCAGGAAGACAGTAAAGCCACTACCTTTCCACTGAACCAGTGTCCAGATAGATACTCAGTTTCTCTCAGTCGTTAGAATCAAAGACAATTTACTTGCTGGCAAAGAAGGTCTTCCAACTTTCATGGCAGAGACACAAAATATTTGACTGTTGTCACTTTATGTTATTTTCTCCTAATGATTTAAGTTTGTTTGTAAGCTTCTTAGATCAGGTTTTGTAGCTTTAATACCAAATGTCACACAGAATTATAGTCTGACATACAAATGTTAATATAACAATAATTGACCCTGTTGGCATCTCCAAATTCTGATCTATCAATGGCTGTCATCATGAGTCAGTACTAACAGCATACTTGGCATAAGAAATACTTCTACAATTTTTTCCACAGGTTGAAAAATATTTCTTTTCCCTTCCTCTTCCTTTTTACAGATCTAGGTTCCCTCAACCTATTTACATTTAATTTTGAAAAGGGTCTACAGGGATTTCTTCCAGAATTTTTGAACGTCCTTATTCCCTTCGGTTGTTTCACCCAATTTTGCATTGAAATAAATCTGTACACGTTGCTGTATATTGAGGTCTCATACAGCCACACATCTCTATGGCAATACTTATGAACAGAAAGCAGATTCTTCTCAACAAGTAGAGGTGACAGTTTTAGCAAATGACTAAAATATTTACCAAGCTAGAGTACTAACCTTGCTGGATTAAAACCAGAACAAATTAAGAGTAATGAAGCTGCCAGACAGAGTTTAGATGGTCTTGCTGTCTGTAAGCTTTCTGCAGGTCTAATCCAATTTTTTAAATAGTCTATTATTCCCTTCATCCCAAAAAGACAGTAGGAATTCCTCATCACATTGAAAAATCAGCCTGAGGCTTTTGTCTGTGAAGAATAAAATAGTTTTGAAAATGACCAGGCAGTGCTTCAACCAAAAGAAATTCTTCAAAAGTCAGGCTACTAGATATGGTTGATACACCCCCTATATTTCAATAGAAGAAAAATTTTGTTATGAATATTTCAGTCAAAAATGTGCAATTATTCTTGAAGATGATTTTGCATAAGTTTTATATTAAAGAAAAAATAACTTTAGAGGACTGTAAGCATCAGAAAATCAGAGCTGTTTCAAGTGCACAGTTTCTATAGAATAATGTATTTCTACTGCACTTTATGCTATATTTATTTTACTTTCTCGATGTGTAGAAAAGTTAATATTTTGTTTTTCATTAAATACATTCTCTGTCAGTGACAAAGTGCTAGGAATGAAGAATGAATTTTTCATGAGAAAACACTGCTGAGGCTATGACAGGGTCAAACTCTTCCCCTTGAGCTCTGCCAATGTACCTTAATGTTTTCCTTGAAGCTCTACCCCTTGGAGTCAAATTGTGGTGAAATATTCAAACTGTTCCTCACATGTTCTTCCCTATTGAATGTTGTGAAAGTTCTAGTTATATCTGCAGGAACACAACCAAACATCTTTAAATGCTATACAATAGCTAACAATCATTTTTGTTGTTAATTTTTTACTAGTAGATAAAGTCTGAAAGCCTCAGAAAAAGGTCCACCACCCCAATAAGTATTTAATTTTCTTAAAAGTGTCTAAGTGAAAAAAAACCAGAAACATTTAATCTAAATTGGAAGGGATTTTTCAGTGCCAAAGATCCACAACAGATATGTCAGAAACAAAGACTGTTTTTTTCCCCTCTAATATATATTTTTAAAATAGATTTGAAATCATGTTTGCCTTCTAGCAGGAACTATTCAAGATTTCTATTACTTATTACAGACACTGCAATTACTAAAGACTATCTGATGGCTTCTAAGAGATCAATGAGGGACTTTAGACCAGTTCATAGCATTCAAATATGTTTCCCACTAGTTAATTCAGCACTGAGCCCAAGGACTCTGTTGGCCTCTGACCTGGGGCATCAGTTCCTTTCCGTGTCATCACAAAACATGTCAGTGTGGCATAGGCAAAGGAAATTTTCTAACTATGTTTCTGAACAATTTGTTCCTTCTCAAAGCTTAGAATGAGGTTTCCACTCTCGTCTTGCTTAGTCTGCCAGCCTCTTAAAACTATTTTGTCCAAAATTTTGCATTCTTCTTTCTTCTAGTCCATGTGATTCTGAATTCCTATTCTCCTTTTATATTTCCTCAGCAAGTTGTCACTCACCTACACAGTGTTCACTGGGATTTTTGTAGACACTTGATCCACAAGAAAGAACCACTGCCTATGTCTATTTCAAATTTGACTTCTCTCCAAAATGAAGTCTTGGCCAGTCTGTTCAATGTGTAGAAGTATGACCCACACATGAAACACAACTAAAGCAGTGTTTCTAATTAATTATTTTTCCCCACCATTATCCTACTTCTCACGTCCTATTACCAGACCTGTCCCAAAGGCACAAGCAGACATTACGAAGACATGACTGCTATGTAGATATGAGGCAAGTGATCTGTTGTGTAACCAGTAGCACATGCTACTACACCCTTGATACTTGTCATCTTTCTTCTTACTGCCTCTGGTCTCACATACTATGAAGAGGCTGTCTCCCTGCTACAACTGACCAACTTTATCACCTTTCTAATTGTGCCTATTCATCATTCTTCCCATGCTGTCCTTCCCCGTTCCTGAAAATATTAATCAGAAACATTCTCCACATCACTTCATTAGCAAGCTTAACATTTCTCTTTAGAAATATTTACACTGACATCTACCAGTTTGTTCTGCCTGAAGAAAATGCATAGATAATGTGGATGCCCCATTCCAGGAAGTATTCAAGGCCAGGTTGGTTGAAACTGAGCAACCTGGTATAGTGGAAGGTGTCCCTGCTTGTGGCAGTTGGGTTGGAAATAGATGATTTTTAAGGTCACTTCCAACCCAGGACATTCTACGATTATATGATAGCAGGCCACTATGTGTTTGTATCATACCTAATACACAGACCAACAGTAATCCATACTTTCTCTGTTTGTCATCACAAGCAGTTACATTTGTAGTACAAACTGTTCATGCTAAGAACAATTTTTAAATGAGATATTTTGTAAAGTGAATATGTAAATGGGTCCTTTAGATATTTGTGGAAGACCGATAAGGTATTTCATGGAAGAATATATTTGAGATTAATATTTTCAAGATATTATTATTGAAAGATTTCTCGTACCTGATAAAAATAATCAAATGCCATTATTTTGTCTCTAACATGACATTGAGCTTTGCATAATCAAAATGTTCAGTTTTAGTTTGGTTTTTTTTAAACCTGTTCACTTTACATTGCCACTCACTTTGCTCAAGTAAGCACTGAGATGTAAGACATGGCACTGTTAAATTATTTCTTTCTGCCTGCTTGGAGATCTTCATAAGTACCTAGACATGTAAACTGCATATCAAATTTAGCTTCAGCTTTTAAACACAATGGCCAAGTAGCTTAAACCCTGCTACAATCTTTTAATTGTGGCATTTCCTTTATTCTTAATTACGCTATATGCTAGAGATAAGCAGCACATCTATTAATGAGTTTAGAAACTGAAACTGATACAAATCGAAATATTTTTTTTTTTTTGCTAAGTTATTTTTATAGGTAGAAAAAAGTATATAATTCAACATAAAGTACAATTTCCAGTTATTCACCTTTTTAACACTCCAGTGTTACATAATCAAGTTAGAAAACCAATCAGACAGGTAACCTCCTATTAAAGCTGTTCCTGTACAAATTTGGTCTGGTTGAGATGGAGTTCATTTTCCCCATATCAGCCCCCATAATGCTGTGCTGTGTATTGGTAGCTGGAAAGGTGTTGATAACACACCGGTGTTTTGGCTATTGCTGAGCAGTGCTGGCACAGCATCAGTGATGTGTCTCCAACATTCTGCCCCCCTTCAGCAGGCTGGCAAGATCTTGGGAGGGAGAACAACTAGGACAGCTGAGCCAAACTGACCAAGGGGAGATTCCATACCATATGACATAAGCTCTATAAAAGCAAAGAAAAGAAGGAAGAAAGGAGGGCCTTTGTTAGTCACATTTGCCTTCCAGAGCAACCACTACACATGCTGGAGCTCTGCTTCCTGGGAAGTGGCCAGACATCCCTTGCTGATGGGAAATAGAGAATAAAATCTTTGGGGTTTTTTTTTGTTTTTTTCCTTTGCTTATGCATGCACAATTTTTTGATTCTGTTTTAGTAAACTCTCTTAACTCAACCTAAAAGTTATTTTCTGTCTTATTTTCTCTTCCCTGCCCAGCAGAGGAAGAGGAGTGACAGAGTGCCTCCATGGGCACATGGCATCACATGGCATCAACCCACCACCCTGGATCACAGTATTTAAAGGGGAAGTAACTAAAAATCCAATTGTAAGTTGGGTTTTATCAGTTTATCAAATATCAGTAACATCATCTTAAATATGCATTTTCTGTCTCCTTCCCACAGCAAGTGTTTTGCACATCTTGCTCATGATTTATCCTATAGAAAGTCCACACCACATTTAAATAGGTGGTTTATTGTCCCTTCTATTTCAAAAGATTAAACCTCTGCTTTCTTGCCAAAATGGGCAAAATTCGTCACCTGTGGTAGTTTTTTCCTCAAGTAGTTTAATGTTTATTAAACAAGAAAAACAGCATTATTATTTGTGAGTAATGCTTCCTTATTTGCAATTTTTTTCTTCTGAAATTCTTGAAAGATAAGGGAAGAGCAATGCATAAATCACAAGACCAAAGGTAAATACAAGATAAATAGCACAACATGAACAAAGACTTAGGAAAGATACTCAAATAAGTCACCTTGTTTACAAGATGGCTTAGACCCATTATAATCCTGCTAAGGGTTGTGACCCCTCACCTTTCCCCAAGTGAAAGCAGCCACTCAGGCAACAAGAATAGTTTGCTTAACTGCAGCCTACACTACATGTTTCACATTGTCTTCCCAGCTCTGGTGGCAGGTTCTAAAACTGTCTCATCAGAGTCCATCCGGTGAGCACAATAATGATGAAAGGGTCAAGAAAATAATTTTCGTGACCATATAATGAACAGTGCATTACAAAGTGCACAAAAATGACAGGTTTTTTCCCCACTTGTGAAGTTGTTGGGAAGCACTTAACCATTCTGGCTCAGTACCATAATTTCAGTATCTACTTTCTCTCTTGTGCATTTTCTATTCTTTCACTTCTAGCTTCATCCTCAGAATAAGCAAACTTCTTTCAGATTTTCCAGAGCCAAATGAAAGGCTTTCTTAGCTTAATAGCCTTCCAGCCAGCGAAGACCACTTGTATTGTCTTGTCTGTCATACATATATTCAGATTTTGTTATCAAGTTATGAGGCAAACCACAGAAATCATAGAGGGGAAATAAAGGGGGCGGGGGGGGGAGGAAGAAATTGGAAAATTATTAATAGCTATCTTCTAGGTGCCACAGCATTTTGTGGTTCAATTAACTTAAGCAGAACTTTTGAAAATTCAGCACTTTAAAAGACAATAAAACATTTAGTGGTAATTGAAAACTTGTCTGCCTCTGTGTGAACAACATAGATGGATTCCTAATCGGTTCCTAAGCTCAATCTTTTTAAAGTAGAACATACACTTTTTGTAAATTTATGTAAGGAAACAAAAATTTGTACAAAGAAATGTAAGGACATACCAAATAATTTTGATTATATTTCTGTCTGTGCTGTGGACTGAATGAACAACCCTTTGTAAAGTCCATAAACATAAATTTTTAAAGTTTTGGCATAAGAATACACAGCAGCTCCAGTTGCATGAAAGCTACAATGCTCAAGAATTCTGAATCCTGTGTTCTTTACAAGATCTGATACAGTCCAACCATAAATGTCATAGAAAAGGACAAAATTATTGCACTTTTAGGAGGCAATTCTCTGAGATCAAGGTGGATATTCAGCCAATGTGAACAAGTTAGTCCTGAGTAAAGATGAGGCTTAAAAGAGAAACAGCAAAAAGAAAATAGAGAGGATGATTTTTGGAAGTAAACTAATTGCAAATTTTGAATAGATTAACTTCTGTTATTAATACACAAATGCTGCATAAAGAAAAGTGAATTCCTTCCATCAGGGTGGGGTGGGTGTGTGCAAATGAAATCACTCAGTAAGCCTGTACAGCACAAGCTGCAACAATTATAAATACCAACTGTAAATAAATAAGGGCTTTCCTGTCTGCTTCATGATAATTACAGGTATTCAACCTAATATATAGGTTGGCAGCATTAAGAAAATTGATAACCTGTGGCAGGCACAGTCTGGATGATGGAAGGACAACCTGAAATGTCAGAAACCAGTGTGCTACATACTCCTGCAATTTAAATCACTGTGAGGTATCATGTTCACTGCTCTTACAAGTAATTTCATAGATGAAATTTCTTGTCTTCAGCTTGACTTGTAAAGAAACTCTGACATGAAAATTAGATTTTTTTTAAATATGCTCCACAACAGAAACAGGTTTCCTCCCTGCCCTCCTTTTTGGTTCTTACCATCATCCTGTATGCTAGAGATTTGCTGATAAGGAGCACATCTATTAAAAACAAGTCTTGGAGAAATAAAAAAACAACCAAAAAAAAAAAAAACAAACAGTTAATCTGAATTCCATTTACAAATATTCAATTCAAAACTCAAATTAATATTTTGAGATAAAAAAGGAACATTTCAAATACTGATTCTTTACAGAAGAGGCTTTCAGACACCACAGTATTTTCCATTAAGAGCATTTTTAAAATCATGTATTTAATTCATAATGCAATTTTCTTTTAATTACTGAACTTATGAAGAAAAACAGTTAAATTGAGTAGTCAAAAATATTTTAAAGAATGAATTGACACTAGATGTCTCATTTCAGGCATGAGGGAGGAACTGTTTTGGCTGATCCTGAAACGATCTTTTTTCTTTCCATTATTTTTCTGTTCTGCATTCAAATTGAATATATTTCATTCTTCCTTTTCTACTATATTGTGCTTATCTGATTTTCCAAACTGCAGCAGGGGGAGCTACCCAGAGAATATTTATTTGAGCAAGCTATTAGGCAAAGAGAAGAAAACAGCAAAAAGCTGAAATAACACCAGACACAACAGAATTATGTTCTGTTATTTCTGACCAGGGATTTTAAAATTTCATATGAATACTTTTTTAAATGTAGCAACTATCTCTCTCAGATAACAACGGGAATGATACACCTAAACAAACTTTAAAATCTACCTCTGTTGTATGCAAACATGATAGCAGATGCCCTTTACTTCAGTCATCAGATTTCCTGGTCAGGAAGTGAGTGGTCCTACCACACTTCTCAAGCAGATTTCCTGTACAAAAAAGTTTTAACAAGCTTGACATATCTTCAATGCACTGAAATCACTGTGCACACATGGTAAAGTTGATTTACACACATACACAATCAGAAATTATTTTCAGAAAGAGTAGCAGACCATCATATAAGAAACCTGGGCACCTGGTAGTGTTGCTTATGAATTGCACCTTTAGCAGGATTTATTAAGAGTCATCCATAATGACTGTGGTATACACGTTCTACAGCACCAGTTAATTAGAACCAAAGTCATACTACCTGGTTGTTTTCATTACTGAACCATAATACCAAGAGCAAATCAAGTTAAAGGAAGTTTAACTGCTTGAAAGAAAGGCTGGAGTGGTTAATAGTCCTGACACAAAATAAAGCTTCTATATGGTCAGGGCTGTTGAAGAACATTAAAAGTACTAAATCAGGCAAACGGGAATCTGAGAGCAAATTTTGAGCTGTGCACTTAATATAAAAAAGTAGGAAAGGAAATGTGAGGTTTATATGAGAACAAAAAAGATAGAAATTTGTAAATTATATAAGGCTAAAGACCAATCCTATATCTCCAAAAGCTGAGATTAGCATAACACACTAGGTTGTAACTTCAATCTGAGAATAAAAACTCAGAAAGAATAAGCCATCAAAAAACAATAGGAATCTGCTAAGTAGAGAAAGTCACACAGTTCCAACTGTAATTTACACAGAATAGATTACCATCTGTCATGATGGAGAATTCAAAATTATGCAAGAAAAACACCTAGACAGAAAATTTGTGAAGCCCAGAAGTCAAAGTCCACACAAACAGCACATGGAACTACACATGCTGTGGCAATGCCAACAAAACCGATGCTTTTCTGTACAAAAGCAGACAACCCACTCACCTTGTGCTTGAAAAACATTACTCCCACCCCCATCACTTAGACATAAGAGCCCTAAACCAGTATGTGTCATCAAACCCCTTCTCATTGATCTTCCAAGGAATATCTACCTCCTCCTCTAAATCTGTTTTCTCATCTTTATCTCAGTATTGCTGACAGTCACACAAAAAAATATATCTTATCTACTTCATGAATCTCAATCGTTTTGTGGTAAATATACTGTGTTTAATTTTCTCTTGAATTGCATCTTTTCAGTAATTTCTACTAACACAATTACCCACAAATAGGAATTTTTTTTGCATAGTTTATCTTGATAGTTGTTAAATGCACAACAAGCAATAGCCTGTCAGCCAAATACACAAGATACCGTTTATTGTGTTTATGGTTAAAACTATATAACAAAAATCTATTCCGTAATAGGTCATTATCATGCTCGTCACCTTTATAAATAAAGTGAGATCTCAACTTCAGTGTATGCTCAGAAACATTGAGTGAAGTCATGGAAATCAATCAACTTGACAGAATAAGAAGAATTTCACAATTTGAAAAACAGTGCACTACAGCTTAGTACTGACCATGCCTTTTTAAAAACCAACCAACCAAACAAAAAACAACAAACCAAACCCAACTATGTCATACAGATATCCAACAGAAAGGTAATTTAAAACTGGGGGAGTGGGGTACATATGGAAAGAGCTCTCTCCCTCCTGCAAGGGCACAACACAACATTGAATGCTCTCTGGACATGGTGAAAAGTCCTTTTCTGGGGCTCTCCACAAATACCTTATCTATTTGACCCCACAAGAGATTGAGATCTTAAAGTGAAACACTTTGGCTTAAAATTTCTTTAAATAAAAACATTGTTTTAAAAAATTCTAGCAGTCTATGCTTTTTCAAGGTTGGCTTCTAAACCAAAACTGAAAATAATCAGCAAATTTTCTAGCTGGGACTAAGAACTTATGAAGAAACACATTATTGCTTTTTTTCTAGACTTGAAACAAATCAGTAACTGAGACACTGATACTCTCAATGAGAACCACATGTCTACGGATAAGTCCCTTGGCCACAAAAAGCACAACTGGTCTAGCATGGAAAATACAAGACCCCTAGTATTAAACCCATTTTATGATACACAAATGTATGTCATATACGCAGTGTGATATATATGTGACACCACTGGCATTTTGTACCTTACAGTTCAAACAATATAATGACCATTCAACCTATTCAAGATCAACCAAATGCAAAGAGAGCAGCAAAGTCCTAATAACTTGCTTTACAGGCAATTGTCCTCAGATGTTTGCAGAGCATGGCCTGTGATAAAACTCATTAATTCCATTCAGTGAAGACATGCTCTGTGAAACAAGGACACACCAATGTCAGAAAATCCCCAAGAAAAAGACTGTTAAAATGCAGCTTCTAACACACTTTTCTAAGTAAATAGCTAGCAGAAGATAAGTCTCTGAAGGCATGAGCACTGTGACAAGACTCAGAGAAATGTGACATTTGAATGTCTTCTCAAAGTTCATTCAGACTATGCAAACCACTTCTATTTAAACAGTTTGTTCCAAAGTGAACACACCACAGACAAGGTGTCTAGCAAACAAGACCTTCCATTTTCTTTGCCTACAATTAATTAGATTTTAGTAGCAATTACAATGAGTGCTTTCAAAATTCGGAGGACTTGCATTAATCATGGAGTTCTGAAGGAAAGATATGAAAGAAAAAAAGAAAATCTTTCTCTTAAAAGATTCATGGGCTGCTTTTTTTCCAAATGGAAACCTAGTTTAGAGCACAGGTCTATAAGCAGTTGCATTGCTCAGCTGAGTACAATAACCTGGACTGCTTGGTAAAGAGAATTAAGAGTTTGAGGCATGTCAGGATTACACATTAGTACTAGTACCCTGGTTTTGGCTGGAATAGAGTCAATTTTCTTCCTAGTGGCTGGTGCAGTGCTGTGTTCCGCACTTAGCATGACGATAATGTTGATAACACACTGATATTTTAGTTGTTGGTGAAGAGTGCTCACTCTAAGTCCAGGACCTTTCAGTTTCCCAGGATCTGCAAGTGAGGTGGTGTGCAAGAAAATGGGAGGGAGCACAGACAGGAGAGCCAACTCAAACTACCCAAATGGATATTCCATAACATAGAACTTCATGTTCAGTATATAAAGTTAGGGGAATTGGCCAGAAGGTGCTGATTGGTGCTCGGGGATGAGCTGGGCATCAGTCAGTGGGTAGTGAGCAAATCTGTTGTACTTCACTCTTCTTTCTTGGGATTTATTTCACTCTCTCTTTTTGTTACCTTTCTTTTCATTATAAGTATTAATATTATTATATTTTATTATATTCCAATTATTAAAATGCTTCTTATCCCACAGGTTTTACCTTTTAGAAATTCTTCCTATCTCACTGCAACGTTAGGGGTCAGCAAGCAGGCAACAAAAAAAGGTTTGATCAGTTGATAAGGGCCCATCCAATATGGCTGAATTAAAGATTAAAAGACACTCACAAACACTGAGACTCAATTAAAAATATTAAAATTTATTTACTAGAAATGCAATGTTTTTTTGTCTGTTTTAGAAATATTATGATAGAATCATAGAAAGGTTTTGGTTGGAAGGAACCTTTAATCATCATCTAGTCAATTCCCCTGGAAACCCAGTAGCAAAAAATGTTTGGTACTGCCTTTGTCTAAAGAGAGACCACGGTCAACACAGTGCCTTTAATTAGTATTATGAAAAATGAACTCACAAAAATATAAATTATTTACTATGTTTTTTTTGTTTCCTGAAATTTCTCTTTCTCAAAAGGTTGAAGGTGGATTCATATACACCATTTACCGTTCACAAAACTTGCTTCCAGTTTGTTAGGACAAACCACAAGCAGTCAGAATACTGTATAATGAGGTCTTTCCAATGACCGACAGCTAAAAATTAGTTAATAGAAAATTAGTTAAGTGAACCATTATTCAGTCTGTCTCATCATTCATTAAGCTAAGACAGAATGTACTGATAAGCAGCTTTTTTTCCCCTTCTATTAATATGAATAGTGGTACAATTCATATTAATAGAATAGTGGTACAATTCATATTAATTAACTCTTCATTAGCCCAATACTGTATGTGTGTAATACAATCTACGGCATAATTCAGATTTTCCACACTAAATGCTTATGGTTTGATTTTGGTTTTTTTGAGTAAAAAAAAAAAAAATTGGTGGAAAAATTCTGGGCAGCAGATTTAATACCAGAAAAAAAAAAAACCACAACCCTTAAATTAAGCTCTGAAATCCATAATTAAGGTACCTAAAAAACACTTGAGTTTCATAATAATGAGGAGTATTAAGTCGATAGTAGTAGCTATTAAGAAGTTTCAAATGCCAGGCCAAGTATATACCTGTCCAAAAAGGGATATTAGGCAACTATTTTTAAAATCTTTGTCATATTGCAATAGCATTAATTACCACCCACATGCACAAATATTCTTCATTAAACTAGAAAATGGATTACCCATACTTGCCCAACATTAATCATGTGTGCAAAGGAAAATGAATACAAAACCCACGTTAGCATCTGAACACATGGAAGAACACAAAGTACATGGACTGTCAATACCCATCTTCACTGAAGATGTGAAAAGAAACAAACAAATAACAGTTTAAGGTGTTAACAACTACAATCCCATACACTCCATATACAGGTTTGAGGGTGGGGGGAATATATTTTTTTGCTCTACGGTAAAATTTCAGAGAGGGAACAGACCTTATCAATTACCCATTATGTCTAGATGAAACAAACATTATTCACATCGGCACCCTAAATTTCAAGTTTCAGAATAATGATATCTATGAGGTATTTATTTTTATTAACGAGAGCTTTCTAACAGGGAAGATGGACAGAAACTGAAGCCCAGGCTGGCAGACACCCAGTAATCCAGACAGGTGCCCAGTCACCAAACTTCTCAAGGGGGCTGTTATTTTATCTCAATATTTTGAGATATTGCTGGCACTAAAAATAGTCTTAAATGGTCATAAGTGCAAAGTTTTTGAGAATTTTTTTTTTCATTATTGCATCTCAACATTTTCATCTAAGCAGAATTAAAATGTACTATATGATGCTGTTTTTCCAGCTACATACTTGTCCTATATCAAAAAAGTATTGTGTAGGTCTTGGTTTTAAGTCATTAATATCACTGGATAGACTCGCCTCTATTTTCTTTTCCATTCAAGTCTAACCCTTCCTGCCTTATCTCCAAGACACCATCAACAAGTTTTGCTATGAGTTCATCATATTCCCAGCACAGTCCTCCTCAGATTGCCTGCATCTCTCTACTGCACTGCCAACAAGGGAATATAGTACTCCATAAGCCCTCACTCTCATCACTGCCAGATGAAGCCAAATAACCCCATAATTTGTCCATAAACAGCAACATATTTGATTATCCTGTGACAGAAAAATATTTCTTGTTTATCTACAGAATTCTATCTCCTGTAACTCTGAATATGCTTCTAAATTCTTCACTGCCTAATCAATTATATATTTTGTACCTAGGTGCATTCTTTCCTTTACTGGTAGCACTTTTGATTTATCTTCACAGAATTTTGTATGTTTTCTTTTTACGTCATTTCTCCCCATAAATGTTGCAAAAATGTTACAAACACTGTCTTCCCAGGCATTCCTCCCAAGATGATGTCATATACAAATATATTTATTATTACTTCACAGACTTCATTCTTAATGAAAATACCAAATCAAAGCAATAAAATCCCCTTCTGCTTTTTTAATTACCAGTATATATTTTTCACCACTATAGTCACTAGGCACAAAGGATAGAGGTCAGGGTCTCACTGTGCTAAACACTATGCAACAAACCAGTAGTCCCTGGAATAAAGCATTTTGAAACAGGTATACACCAACAAATGGATACAGATCAACAACCAAAAAAACAAAAAAATTTGAAAGTTGAAAGCACTTTTTTTTTTTTGCATTTCAACACATCACTAGTTTGAGATAACAGAATTCACACATACAGAACAGAAACCCAAGAGAATCAATTGTGTGAACTTGTGGCACATGTGTTGCCACACTGCATTGGCCTACATACACTCTTTTTTTTGTGGAAAAATTTCTAAGGAAATCTGTCTTATATTTGCAAATGGAGAATTCAGGTGGGAGACTAAGACCAGGCAGTTATTTAGCAGAAATAAAAACACATTCTGTGGGATGGAGGGCAAAAGTATGCTGACATAGATACACCTGAGTCTGTGCGGCACGACATCACACTAATGGACAGATAGTGCATAATGTGCTATCTTGTAAGTGAGCTACACAGCTTTTGCCCTGGCCAGTTCCAACTTGCCATAGTAACACTGTTCTTTGTAACACCAGAAATATCTGAGAAAAGTTTGTGTACATGGTGATGATGATGTTTATATATACACCCAAGTAATATTTTGATTTCCAACACATAAACTGCTGCTGTAGGAAGGAGTACCATAAATCAACTTCAGAACAGTGAGAAACGACTCAGAGTACCTGAGTGTACATATTCCAGCTATGTACAAGATTGGGACAAAACAGTACGGTTCACAGATTCAAAAGAAAAAAAATCTACTTCATCACCTTTTAGGCTTATATGACGGAAAAAAAGGTGTTTTTTTTTTCCTTTTGTGGGGAAACCCCACCCCCAGCCTCCCCCCTTAGACATTCATTGCTATTTGACAATTAAAGCCTATGATCATAATGCTTAACATTATAGATTAGGGTTTTATTTCTTGGAGTTTTGTTGGGGAGGGGGGGTGTTTTTGTTGTTTATTGTTTGGGATTTTTTTCTGTTGGTTTGTGGCATTGGGTTATTCTGCTTGTTTTTTTAGGTATTCACAGTGATGACTCAAAAAGAAGAGTGGAAACACCCAGGAGCACAGAATGGTCGAGGCTGGAAGATCACTACTGGAGATCTTCTAAACTCAACTGCCCTGATCAAGGGAGGGCCACACAGAGCAGGTTGTCCAGGACCACATCCAGGTGGTTTCTACTATCTCCATGGACACTGTACAACCTCTCTGGGCAACATGGTGGGGATTCAATCGCCTCCCAGTTAAAATGTTTTTCTTTTGCAAAACTAGAAATTCCAGGTTTTCATATTTGTGTCTGTTTCCTCTTGTTCTTCCACTGGGCACCACCTGCAAGAGTCTGATTCACCTTCGTTTTTCCCCTCCATCAACTGTTTGCACATATTAGTAAGATGCCACTGTTAAAAAAATGTGACAATTTTGTGACTGAGTGCAGGAGTGAATTGCAGAAAAAGTACAGCCCAGAAAACTTATTTAAAAAAACAAACAAAACAAAAAAACAAACAAAAACAAACAAAAAAACCACACCAAAACCAAAATATTGCCCTCATACTGATTTTATATTCCCAATTCCATATTATAAAACTGATTTCAGTAAACAGAAAGTTTACCATTTGACATTGTGTTTAGTGCTTATGAAATTAAACTCTTCTTGCAAAGGTCTTTCTGTACAAAAAGCTGGGTTATGTGTGGGTGATGGTGTTTGGCTTTTTTTTGTTTGGTTTTTGGGGTTTGTTGGCTTTTTATTTTGTTTGTTTGGGTTTTTTTGTGGGTTTGTTGGGTTTTTTTTGCTCATTTGAGCTTTATATGATAGAAACACTGTAGGAGAAATAATAATTAAAAAAAAATGTATGTTTTTTTCCCCATATGACCAAGTACATCCACACGAAGCGATTTTAACAGGTCGTTATGACTTGAGGATTTCTGTGATAGACCTCTATCATCTGAAATGAAAGAGGTAATATCTAGCATCTGTGTCACTTTAGGTTGTGTGGCACCGACCCCTTCTCACCCAGAAATGTGTGAACGCTCCAGATACACTGGGTAGGCACACAGAAATTACACCCTGCACAATTAACCATTTTAGATACTAAAATACATAAATGAGATCTCGTTCCTTCATCCAGCATCTCTAATAATCACTCATGCTTCGAGAGATGATCCCAGCATGACACCTAGTGGCAGCAGCGTTTTTAACCCTGTCAGTGCCTTTTCAGAAGGTTACTTTGTCTTTTCAAGATTCACAGCTATTTTTAAGTTTGTTCTAACTTACCTCCAACATCTTGAATTCACAAAACAAGTAAAAGCCTGGGTATTATCAAAATCTTGAACTGCCTTGTTTTCTTCCCTCTTAGACAGAATTGAGACATATCAGAAGCCTTTCTAAAATACTAATAACTGGTGACAATCAAAGATCCAGTTACTATTTATTTCTTCATAACTTTTTTAATTCTGCTTCTGAACACACTCTCAATAACAGAAATTGCTCAACTAAATAGTCTTAATGAGGCTGTAATACTCTCTTCATGCTGAGGTTTAATAGTACATACAGATTTTATAAATACTTCTTTGCTTCCATAACTTAAAATGAGATCAATGAAAATATTTTGGCAATTAATTCCCACTGTCCCTCTAAGTCAGAAGATCCTGACATGCAGCCTGAAATACAGCACAATGATATATGTATGTAAGCTATCATTTACATAGATGGGTGTTACAGGTGTTACCTCTAGCATACATGTTAGAGAGATTAGTAATAATAGCCAGATTATCCTCACACACTTTCAAGGTTGCAACCTTTTAAACAACAATAATAATATTGTCTTGTGTGGTCCAATATCTCTTCTGTTCTGCAACTGTTTTTTTAATATTCATTTTTAGTCCTGGCATTGAAAAATAATTTATAGAATTAATATGATGATGATGATCTCTAAGAATAATACAAACTCAGAATGACCACAAATGATAAGAAGGGAAAGAAAGTTTGTACCCAAGAATGTCAGGCTATTATTATTTGGCATGAAGTATTACTGTGTTGTCTATTGTACTGGATTTGCACAGCAAGGTTTTGGTAATGAGGGGGCTACAGGAGTGGCTTCTATGAGAAGCTGCCAGAAGCTTCCCCCATGTCTGACAGAGCCAACTGCAGCTGGCTCCAGGACCACTGCTGCCCAAGGCAGAGTCCTCCAAGAATGCTGGTAGCACCACTGTGATATATTTAAAGAAGGAGGGCTGGCAAAAACAGCAGTGAAGAGAGAAGTGAAACCATGTGAGACAAAGAGCTCTGCAGACATCCAGGACAGTGAATAAAGAGGAACAGGAGGCAGGTACTGGAGCAGAGATTCCCCTGCAGCCCCTGGTGCGCTCCCTGGTGCATCACACTGTGCCCCTGTAGACCCCGGAGGTCCACGGTGAAGTGGGTGGATGCCCTAAGAAGGCTGTGAGAAGCTTGTACTGGAGAGGGCTCCTGGCAGGACTTGTGGCCTGTGGGGGACTCATGTTGGAGCAGCCTGTTCCTGAAGGACTGCACCCTGCAGAAGGGATCATGAAAAACTGCAGCCTGTGGGAAGGACTCATGTTGGAGAAGTTCATGGAGGACTGCTTCTTGAGTGGGAGACCTCAGACTGCAGCAGGGGAAGAGTGTGAGGAGTCCTCCCTTTGAGGAGGAAAGAGAAGCAGAGAATGTGTGCTAAACTGATCACAGTCCCCATTCCCTGTCTCCCTGTACTGCTGAGGGGGAGGAGGGAGAGAGTCTGAGAAAAAATTTAGGCCTGGGAATGAAGGATGGGTGGAGGGAAGGTATTTTAGAATTTGATTTTATTTCTCATTACCCCACTCTGATTTTGATTGGCAATAAATTCAATTCATTTCCCCAAGTCAAGTCTGCTCTGCCTCTGATGATAATTTGGCAGTGATCTCTCCCTGTTCTTATCTCAACCCATGAGCCTTTCATCTTCCTTATATAGCTGAAGATGGGAGTGATAGAACAGCTTTGAGGGCACCTGGTGTCCAGCCAGGGTCAATGCCCCACACCTCTAACAGAAGCAATATTGCTCCTATCAGCAATATGGACAAGCAAAAAGGCTATCATAGAGACAAAATAACTTTAAAAAATCCATCACAAAAATAATAATACTACTAATAATAAAAGTCACAGCAGCACTAAAGTAAGACTCATTAATTTCATTAAATTTCCAGGTAAGAAGAGGATCTCATAATATCACTCTCTCTACAACAGGCCAGGACTTAATACAGAAAAACAATTTCAAACAACACATTTTCAAATTTGGGGAATTGCATTTTTAGACTGCAGTTATGTCCTTGAGGCTTAATGTTCCTTATTAATATATGCAAATATGTTTGCAGAGTAGAAAGAAAAAATAAACTAAAAATATTTATTAAAAAATCAGCACTTACCAACCCCCAAAACACTAAATCCACAAAATAAACCAAGTGGTCTTTTTTTTCTTGTTTTGGCAGGGAGGGGAGTAATGTGTGTATGTGAAGGGGTAGGAAGGGAAGCGAATTTTTTTAATTCGAATATTAGAATTACAAATCTCTTAAAAATACCTGCACACAATTGTGCACATCAGCCTTTTTTATCCTAATTTGTGACATGCATTAGTAATGGATTCAGAAGAACCCTGCGCTTCATCAGACTGGTTGCATTCTGAAGTTTATGTGGCTTCATTGCCTAGGTAGTGAGGGACACGTTTCTACAGTCTCTGAGAAAGGCTTAAAAAAAGCAAGAACATAGTCGATTTGCTAATGGTCTTGTCATGTACAAAATCAGAAAATACTTGATATTATAAAGACTTTTCAGTCTGACAATGAAAGCCATAAAAAACCTCAACAGCTGGAAGCAGTAGTCAGTAAAATTCTAACCTTAAAAAAAGCAACCACAAATTGATGGTAGCAGCAAGTGAAACTACACTGAGATGGATTACTGGGGAAACAACAGATCCTTTACCATGAGTCTTTAAAGGAAGATTGGCTGTCTTTCTAAATAAGTTGCTACAAATGTTGGGCATACAAATTGTAATCACTAAGAAATTCTATGAACTGCAAAGAGGATAAATATTAAAAAAGGTTTTTTAATCATGAGAGAAATTATATTCTAAAACAGACTTCCATCAGGAGGACTGATGGCTCCCCTTTCTTTATTTGATACAGATATGAAAATTATTTTCAAGCAGGCTTGTAATCCAAGAGCAAGACCTGACCTTCCTGACTCCAAAGATCCCCTTCTTGTCATATACCTTCTTGCCATTTATTAATCTCCTTTTCTTGAGAAAGTACAAAACCCCGTAAGTATTAGGAAAGAATAATTTTGCTATTGGTATGGATATTGAAAAAATGTCTTGAGGCTCAAACAAGTATCAAAACCCCAAGTGTGAAATACTCTTCACAAGTAGCATCTGCTTTGAAAATACATGGACTACTGAAAAAAAAAAAAAAAATTAGCAGGAACTGAGAGAAAAGAAACATAAACCATTACACAACAGCAATGAATATCTTTTGCTTCAGGTCACACATAAAGGATATAAGAACAGCTATATGTACCCTTTGTCTTATCTCTGAATGGTGACCAAATACTGAAAAAAAAACACACACCAAAAACTTGAATGATTCTTCCCCTGAATGGTCATTGCCTCCAGCAGAGAAAAGGGAAGTTAGAAGCAGAAGCCAAATCTTTTTGGTTTTGATCCAGCCTTTAAAGAACAAAATCTTCATGGTACACAATGGGTTGTTTGGGGGTTATTTTACAAAAGAATAAGGGTGTTTCTGTAGGAAAAGTCTATGTAGAATATTTTAATTCTGGTAAGACAAAAATGTTGAAATGGGATAATTAATAAAAGAGTAATCTTCAAGAAATTGGCTATTAACATCATTTAAGACTATTTTTAGTTCAATACTTGAGCTAGTTAAGTCTCTAATAAGCTCACCTAATTTCCCTAATTGTCTATTTTTAAATTATAATTTTAGCAAACTGCTGAGCTGTCAAAGAGATACTTTGTTAATGCCAAATGATTTTACCATCTGGACATTTACCTCTATCAAATGAGCCACCATCACCAAAATACTTCATTGGTGTCACATGAAGAATTTCTTGAGGAGAAAAATAAATAAAAGTCATTTTTACACAAGTCTCTAAGCAAGATACGAGCAGTAAATTCCATTTTCAGAAGGCACTGTTCATCTCATTTAAGTGAAGCTTAAAAATGTAGGCACATAGCTTAAGTATGATAAGCTTAATGAACTACCACTTTTGAACTGTGCCACAATAATTAATAAAACTCATGTTCTTAGACCAACAGACTTCCTTTCAATCTACCTGGACTCACAATAGACTTTGTGAGGGTTCCACTAGCCTCCCTTACCATTAGTTAGAACTTAGCAGCTTCAAAATTCAGCCAGTTAAATACAACAGGAAAACATTTTAACTGCTTCACATACATAACACCCCAAAACAAAATACTGGATTATTTAAGCTAAAATGACTGACTTTCAGTTCAGTGGATAAGAAGCTCACCCCGTGTTCTGCTGACTGTGATTTTGGGGTGCAGCACCTATCAGAATTTCAGAACAGATAGGGTGGGGCTCTAACAGCACCTGCTCCAGCTGTGGTAGAGTGAACCTATACCAAAACAACTGGCTTCTCCTAGCACTGACAAAACTTCTTCAATCAACTAACATCAAAATGTATTTTAGGTGCCAAAGAATACGATCTTCCCTTTTCAACCCAAGAACTGAATAAAAAGAAAATCAGTTTTGTTTACTTTGATATACTTCACCGATACCATCTAGAGGCTAGTGTAAAAACGTTTAAGAGACAAATTAATTACTTCAGTATACTTAATATGGGCATAACAATGTTCAATTTTCATGCTACACAGCAGAAACTAAACATGGGCTACAGAAAGAAATTTTTCCAAGATCAGTAACTCCCTAGCTTGGAGTTGTCTGTACATTTTGAAAAATACCAAACATTGTTTGGTCTCAAGACACAATAGGTAGGTGTGTCACCAGTCTGACAAAATAGAGTACCTCCTAGATATGCTCCTAACTTATATCTAGCAGAATGACCATACACAGGAGGAGACTTGCCATTGCTTCTTTCTCCCACTTACCCAGGGCAGAGTGGAACTGGGGGAGAAGGAGTTATTGATGAGGTGTTTTAGATGCAAGCTTGTTTCAATCAAATTTCACTGTTGTTACCTTAGTTAGAGCTTCAGTAGACAGAAACTGCTGATTTAATTTAGGAGTCACCTTTCAGATCATGGCAGAGGACACTTTCAGCACAGTGACAAAGGATGATTGAATTGTTACAGCCCTGGTAAAACTGGCTTCAAGATAAAAGGGTCGTCACCAAATCCCACTGAGGTGACTTTGTACAAGTACACGTTACCACACAGTAAAAGCAGGTCTGGGTAATTTGGATGTGACATTGTAAAAGTCACCTATTAAAGTTCTGCAAGTTCTACAATACGTGGCTGCCACCAGTAACAGCCAAGCTTTGCAAATAGTGTTAAAAGCCAGACCAGTATCTTCTGTATTTGTAGACAGCAACAATGAAATTACCATTTTTTTTAAAGCATTTTCATTGCTCGTGTAAAGCACTGAGACAACATTAAAGGCAAAAGCTTAATAGAAGTAGTTATTAATAATAACATATAAACATTTTGAAGTCAACCTTCTGATCCATGTAATATAGTAGTCATTGATAGACAGGATTGCAGTAATTAGCTTAATTTATTAGCATCTTTAATGAAATTGTTTTTCTGAGTTGCAAAAATTGCTATACATTAAACACTCTAAAGGTGAATTCTGTTTTACTATGGTCATCTGCTCAGAGCAGGAGGTTTATTAAGTTGGAAGAGCATATGCTGTGAAGATGCGGTAGCGTAAAACTTGTCATATCTGAACTTTTTAACACAAGGACAAAGTGGTGAATTAGAGTGAGTGTGAATTTGAGAAACTTTGGCTAGTTGTAAAGTTTAATCATAAATTTCAAGATTATCAGTCTCTTTGGTTTTACTAGCTATTGAAAATAGAGAATATTATATATTTTAACTCCAGAACTGGGACGACATCAGAGCTGTAAAGAGATTAAAAACTCAGAGCTTATGAACAAGATACTGAAATCAATGGGGTATCACACTCTTAGCACTCCTTACTCAAAAGCTGACCTCAGGCCATGGTGAGTCTGTCTCTCCATGCTTCTTGTCTGACCAGACAACTGGATCAAGAGGCCCCAGCATCAGGACTGCCAAAGCACTTGCTGCAAAGGTAGGATCAAGGATTCCTTCTCACAGGCTAGTTCTTAGATCTTTGGATGCTCCCACCAGTGCAACAGTTCCCAGATCAGAAAAGCTTTGTTAATAAGAAATGAGAAAACACACATATCTCCTTTATAGTATTCTCACCACTAATGTCCCAGTGTCCCAGAAATCCTAGTGTTGATCTGGAAGCTCAAAGGCTTTTAAAGACCATACATGGATTTCCAGGCTAAAGAGTCCTGATATCTCAGAAGACTAAAGAATTTGTTTGTTTGGGTTTGAGTACTCCCCCAAACCCAGAAATACTAGTCTGGCGTATTCCAGAGTCGGAATCAGTCCAGGCAGCAGGGTTGTCTGCACCTTTTGACCCTGTTGTTTACCAGGTGGGAAGCAAACCAATAAGCTATCGTAGCATAATTTTAATCATAAATTCAACAAAATCATTCCTATGATACATGAGTGGAATTCCCAACTCAGCTGAATAAGAACAAAAAGAATGTGGTCAGGATACCTTCAGAGGGGAAGCTAAAGGAGTATCAATTTCCTGTCACTGTCTCAGGGACAAAATGCTCTGGAGATAAGTTGCAGGAATACTCATGGCGGGAACAGGGTCTGGAAGTAGTGGAGGACTATGAATGGGGACCTGAAAGCTACAGGGTCAAGTCTAGAAGCAAAAGCCAGCCTCAGAGCCTGTACAGAAACTACTTTGACAGAAGGTGACCTAATTTTACTAGAAAGAAAAGAAAAGCAAAGATCCAAAAAGATAAATGTCTTGGAATTTTGAAGACACAAAGGGAGTCTATTGTGAAAATATTTAATTGTTATGTCCCTATGCTTAGATAAAAGACATATAAGAGAAAAGATTAAATATTGAATGTGCCACATTACCTGGGAATATCAGCCAGGACTATACTTTGAGTTTAATTTTAGCCTACCTGCACCATGCCCCACCAAGTGCCAATGCTTTCTGTGCTTAAAATCAGTCTGAAAGAACTATTTAACATCAGTGTTCAAAACAATAAGATCCAGATTAAAATTCAGGTAATAGTTTCATCCAAAAAGATCTGGTTCACACCACCATTCAATATTATACTATTGAATTCACTGTTTTCTTTTCTGACAAGTGTCTGCATGTCTGGATTCGTCAGAACTGTGTGGGTTTTCATAAAGGATTCATCACTATAGTAACCAAGCACAAGTCACCAAGTGTAAGGGGTTTTCTGTTTCCCTCCTTTTTTTTTTTTTTTTGTGTAGTTTTGTGGTTTGTTTTTTTTTTTTTTTTTTACCTTTTAAACTGACAGTGAAGTGGGACATAATGAGTTAGTTGAGATTCTCAGAAGCTTCCACAGAATTCCAGTGACACTTGGGTTTATAAGCCCTCCAGAATCCATCAGCAATCCCTGCATAAATAGAATTATGTAGGAAGTCTCTGCAGAGCTTTAAGCCCATGACTACAATAGGAGTAAATGTTGTTCCTAATAATTTTATTAATAGGAAGCACAGGATAGATGAAAGATTGTATTCATGGGTTTTCTAGCCTCATATTGCAGATGAAAATGTGGATGATTTTGTGATAAGTCACAAAACACATCAAGAACCACTGATCACTGTTTAAACAGACAATAAAAAGTCTGAGTCAAACAATTTGAATAAAATCTAGGGATAAATATTGCCTGTCCTTTGTAATCAATTTGAGAAAACATTTTAAGCAAAATAGCAGAATATTTTTTCCCCCTCACAAAAATATTCCTAAATGCAACGTTCCTCAAAACCAAGCCACTGGAAGCAGTATTCAAAAATTATATTAACATAAAAATCATATTTATATGTGCATGTATGTCTATAAATAAATTTGTATTAAAAGACTCATGAAGATCTCAGGCTGCTCTGGAAGTATCAACTGAAAGCAATTGCCTATGTTTATTTTAATGTTACCATAGAAAACTTTTATTTAGTGTTTGTATTTATCTGCCAAATCAGTGTTGTTCCTTATTTTGATTCTGTTGGTCTTAAAAAAAAAAACCATCGATATGGAAATCCCATAAACTTTCTGTACAATATACAATACAATGAACAGAGCTCTCATGTCAGTTGCTAATGTCCTAATATCCATTGCACTGAAGGTTTGGAGCAGGTATCAGAAATGTGCAGCAATCAGATACAGATTTTTAATTGTGATATGCAGGTGTAGGAACATTTGACATAATGTAGTCTAAGATTTAAATGACCAAACTGTGCTTAAAAAACAAACCCCCCAAGTCTGAATCATTCAAATCAATTTTCAAAATGAAAAACAGCATAGATGAAATGGGTGCCTGATGATCAAATTTCAGTCAACTATTATCAGCTAACTTCTACATACACAGGTAGGGAAATGACATTTGAACAATCATAATGAGTAAGTTTCATCTTGAATGAAGATTAAATTTAACCTACTCATATAGTCATTAAACACAACAGTTTAAAATGCAAATGTCACAAACCTCTTAATCCCATTATACAATTTCCACCATTTACAAATCAGGCTGTTTTCCTCCTGCAACCTTATCAGCACAGAAAAGTAACAGGATAGGAAGACTTGTACATTTATTTGTGCAGGCAAGTAAAACCAAGAAAAAACAACTGCATTAGTAGAAAGTATCAGAAATAGAGAGAGAGCAGTTCAGGTTTACTTAACCTAGTCCAGTACTTTATGAAGAACAAAACATTTTAGGACTCATTAGTATTAGCTAATTCATAATAAAATTACTTTGCCAGATCTGGTTGCTTCAAACAAGCAGATTTTTTTCATCTTGAAAAAATCATCATACACAACACCAGATCCTGCTTACAGGAATGAGATCTCAAGTGGAATGACAAGATTCAGTGAAAACAGGACATACACAGGTCTAATGAAGTGACAGCATGGTAGTACAGCTACAGTGCCATTGGTACACAGCCTACAGGTTTGCATTAAGGACTTGCTGTAGACATGCAGAGATAGCAGCAGTCTCCTACATTCAGCTCAAGTACTTTTCTCTCAGTTCTCATGAATTTTTAGAGAAGCTAGCAACATAAACTATTACAAAATACTACTTATGGTCAGTTTCATCTCGTGAATTATGTAATAAATAAATGGAAAATGAGTGAAAACTGCACTGTTATTGATTTATTAAAGTTGAGGACGGATTGAGCATTCTGACTAATTCAACTTCTGTCTGTCATTAATTGGCCTTTACACTGAGCTCATTAGTTTGCATTTAATGAAAGTTTAACTTGTATTTGGCTATGGCATATTTTCTAAAAGTGAGAGAAATGACATGAAAAGATAAGAAAATACACCTTTCATGACAGTTTATTTTAGCAGTTCATCATGTAAAAGAGTACCCATTTCTAATTTAAATTTAGCTGGCCTCAACTTTCTAGGCTAATTATGTCCTTTTATCTCCATATAAAAGAAGAAAGCAGTTGCTCCCTTTCCCAGCTTGATTAAAAAGTCCTATTGTATTTTGTAACAAGACCTTTCTAACCAAAGGGTATTTCGGGATTAGTTTTTGCCCTCCCAGTAAAAATTTCTGACTATCAACATACTGATTCTACTAACCAGAAAGAGAGGTACTAAAGGTTCAAATATAGCAAAATTACAAAAAGAATGAAGGATGTTGAAGGACTCAAAATACACCCAAATATCACATAGAAAATATTTGTTCAACTGGCCAAGATCATAAACTACTAAACAAATAAGTTCTTTTTGGAATGAGCCAGATGTAGAGGAAAATTAGCACCTATAGGTTACATGATATGGGCTCAGTCCTAAAAAATGCCCCTTAAGAGAGTGTTTGGAAAGTAAAAAATAAGCAGCATGTGAATAAGAAATTTCAGACCACATGAGAACATGAAAACAGAATAACCACTGCTTCCCTAGGAAGAAAACTCTATACTTGTTGAAATGCCTTGCAAGGAACTGCTGAAAGAAGCAGAGTTAAGAGTCTGCATTTAGTTCCCCAAAGGCAGCAATTGGCTAAGATGACATTGGCTGATTAAAATGGATTCTCTATTTTATGCATAGAGGAGCTACAGAAAGAGTAGATTGGGGTATTAGACTAATGGGGCAGAACAGCTATAGCTATGAAAAAACTGTACAGCTGAATTATCACCCCAAGGACCAACCCATAAAGATGAAGTGTTTGGTCACACTAAAAAGTCTGTATTCAGTCATATGAGTTTATCACCTTGTATTTGTACAATATATATTCACCACTATTTGTGGAATTAAAAATAAACAAGCAGCTTCTTTTCCTTAGTAGTATCTTGGGAAAAGAAGCATCTTTACTCAGCATTAGGATATATAACAAGAAGAATTTAATGAAAATATTGACTGCATTAACAGCCATAGTGTGCTTGTAAATAAGGAAAATTGCACAAGAAAAATCTTTCTCTCAAATATGGAAAATGTCAGTTTAAAACCCACCACTCCCTGAACAAGAACACCTAACTAATGAGGATAGATCTAATTTATGTCCATATTGACAGCTGTCTTAGAAGCAGATTCATGGATTCTTGATAATACTTTTTTTAAATCAGTTTCCGTAGCAACTGCCACCTCCTAGTCCTGTCCCTAAGGCACAAAACATCTAATAAAATAATAATAATAGCAACAATAACAACAACAATACTATCTACTTCTACAATGTCTATCAAGGGAACTGGTTAGATTTCTTCCGGGAAACAAGGTTGATTCTTACAGTGGAGATTCAATCTATTGCAAACACATTATAATGTATTTTTTATTATTTATTTTGTTTTGTGAAATGGAAAACAGAAATACACAACTTTCTAGAAATTAAATCAGAGTGAACTGTCCTTTCATTCAAACAGAAAATTCATTCATTTTCTGCTATGGTGGTAATGAATTTCAGAAAGGAAAGCAGAGAAACATATAAAAGAGGAAAAGGAAACACAGCAAAAACAATCAAATAAGTTATAATTTTAACTAGTTGGTCAGGTTTTGTCCATTATGAATTGATTTAGGCAGCCTTCCTGACAGGTGTTGAAAGAACTGTGAAAACCTGTTAACTTTTCAAATAAGTGATGCCCACTATCAAGATCATTGACATCTATTATTTCTTTGGCAGCAGTGATAAAGGAGTGCAGTATTTTCTGGCTCTTAAAAAGTTCCAGGAGAGTTGTAAAAACAGATTCTTTGCCACAATTGCTTCAACAAAGCATGAGAATTTAACCAAGGAGTACATATGGTAGAATGAAACCTAGCAGAAATATTGCAGTATGATACCATAATAGTACCTCATACTCATATATCCTCTCTCTGTTCCCTCCCGGATTATGCATGACATGTATATGCTTCACGATGACTGTAAAACTGGTGAAAACCTATGCAATTGCTCTCTCTCAGTAGATACATTAAACAGAGATTCACAGATGTCTTATAATGTACCTACTAGGCAGATATTCTTAAGTTATTCCAGCCTGACAAAAAATATTTTCAAGCGCATTCTCAGGACAACATACAGACAGACCAACAAGATACTAACAATAAGTATTTTTACAAAGATTTGAATATCAAAGTTCAGTAAACAATCTCCACACACACCCTCCATACTTTCTAACACAACCTAGCATAAGACAATGGGTTCAAGTATCTGATAAGAAATATAGTTTGCCTTGAAGTGGCAGACTTAGACATTAAGGGTCACCACATCTTGAGGGTGTAAAAGGAACAGGGAAATGAATGGTGAATTGGCCTAAGAGGTGAAGGAAGCGAATCCCATAATTTCCTGTCCCCAGAACCTAGGGACTTAACTATTATGCTGTGAATATGCTTTCTAGGAAGAGTTTGTAGGGCTTTTTTGAGAGATAAAAATGAACAGTTTCTTCCATGCTTGTGATCAGTGAATCCATTAATTTCCATGCTTATCTGTATTTACAAGTTCTTCCTCATATTCAGATGGAACTTTCTGTGCATGGGCTTCTGACCATTGCCTATTGTTCAGTCACTTGGCACCTTCCCCTCAGATACTTACAGACAGTGATGAGGTCCCCTCTCAGTTGTCCCTTCTCAGGGTTGAACAGGCCCAGCTGCCTCAGCCTTTCTTTTTCAGAGAGATGCTCCAGTTCCTTAATCATCTTTGTAGCTCTCTACTGGACTTGCTCCAGGAGCTCCATATCTCTCTTGTACTGAGGAGCTCAGAACTGGACACAGCACTCGAGATGTGGCCCCACTAGGGGGGAGTAAAGGGGCAGGAGCATCTGCTGGCAATGCTCTTCCTAATGCACCACAGGATACCTTTGCCCTTCTCGGTCAATCCTGACAATCCTAATCCCTTCCTAAATTAAACTATACAACTTCTTTGAAATACCACATAGTCAGAACAGTACAGCGCATGATACAAACCCCTAATCCACATATTCTAATCAGTTCAGATAACAATAACACTAAAATATAGCATTGTAAATTCTCTACTTAATCAGGTGCAGAGAAGGAAACTAGAAGAGTAAAGAGAGAAGTGGTGAAGGGTGGCAGTGAGGGAGATGCAGTCTGAGGGATTAAACTGGGAAACTCAAAACAGTGCCCCTCTCTGTGATTCCCTGCTCACTGTGTCCACTTAGAAATTCAGAGTATTAAATTTGCATGTGCAGGCAAGGAAGTAACAATAAACGGGCACTACAGTGATCCTGTTCCTTAGGAAAGTGTGAGCATGCCTAAAGCAGAATACTTCAGGTGGCAGACTGACTGCATCAGTATGTTACTTGCTTTGAGGGCACAATTTTGTTATAGTTCAACACGATGCAACTGTGGGTTTCTGACACTCAGTGCCATGCCAGGAGGGTAAGTCTGGACTAGACATCTCAAGCACAACTACTTCCACAGAGCAGGAGGTAACTGTGCTGAGGTTCTGCATATCCCATTTCTTCTCTATCACTGACAACAACACATACACGTGTTTACACACAGAGACACACAATATACATGAGTTTCATTTTAACATACACTTGAGTTGGTATTGGGGTTTCTCGTGATGTTGCACATGTTCTCTCTGAGACCGCACTGGTTCCCCACATTATGGCTATGCAAACTTAGCAATGTCATCTGTGCAGTCTGAGTAAGTTTTGAAGTTAGTAATACTTTTTTTTTCTTCCATCTCTCCTCCCTATTTACTGTGCAGGAAAGAGGAGACAGAGATCACAAGAAACAGGTTGTTTAAAGACTGACTTTCCAGACATTCTGCAGCCTTGCTATACAAGAGCACTAACACTGTCTGGATGCTTGCCTGTTCCTTCTCTACCACTGACATACCATAAAAACTTAGGTAAGTAATTTACATTCTTGTGACATATCATCTCCAAAACTCTATACTAAAGCTTACATTAATGTTAATATTGAATGCTAATCCTCAATTCATATTAGTATTAGCTCTTGCATTAATACTAATATTTACACTTTTCTAATAAACATTTACTGATCTAAGGTGAAGATATTTTAGTTAATAATGATTAAGGCACAACAAAATTTTGCTCTAAAATAGAGACAATTTCCAACAAAATATAATATGTCCCCCTTTTGTTCTCTTTCTTGTGTTTGAACAACAGCTTATTTCCTTAATAAAATAAACTTCACAGTGCTTTGGGGTTTTTTTTTGTTTGGTTGGTTGGGTTTTTTTATAGTTCAGGCACAGTAAGAGAACAACAAAATTAGTAACAGGTAGTAGTGCCATTTTACTACATTTAACACTGAAACAGTAACCCATTCCAAGATCACTGTTCTTATTTCTTCTTGAATAGATTAATTATCTCAGTTGTCCCATCAGCTATGGCAGAAGCTTATTGCTTTTAAAGCAAGAAAGGCAGAAAAATTGTCCATGCAGTTCACGAGAGGCTGGATTTTATTTTAAAGCTCCTGCACAAGGAAATCCAAGTGAGAGGGCGGACTGGTGGCTGTTCTATGTGCCATTTCAGCTAGAAAAGATGCATGGCAGCTATGCACAGCTACAGACCCGTGTGGTGCATGTTATCCTAATTGAACCAAGCATCTATCCAAGCTCGCTGTGGCAGGCTGCCTAGCCATGTGTGAGGCTTGCTCCTGGCAGGAGACAAAGTGCTCTCACTCTCTGGCTCACCAGGCTGTGAGGGCACTGCTGCCGCTGAGTGAGCAGGGGGAAAGCAGGGGGAACACTGGGGAGAGGGGGAGGAAGAGTAAAATTCCAGCTGCACTTGCTCACATAAGAGCTCCCTGTTAAACAGCCTTGGAAACAGCCACAGCACCAAGTTCAGAGGAAGCCTGCACGGTGCCAAGTTGGCACCTGCTGGGAAGGAAAGGAAGCTGCCGGGGAAAAATAACTAGAAAGGAAAAAGAGTGGTGAAAAGTCACTAGAAAGGTGTTAAACATTTAAAATAAGTATGGAAAATGGACATGAAGTGCTGCTTTTCCCCTAAAATTACCGTTTGGTTGGAAAACCTAGGTTAAATAAAAAAGTTGTGAAAAACATAGCCAATATTGTCTCAGATATTTGTCTTGCTGCAGTAGGCAAGTTGGGCAAAGCACAATTTGGTGGAGTACTATGCAAGGCAGATGGAAGGTTAAATGCAATTTTGAGAAGCCATGCAAAGATGAACATGGTGTTCTCCATAAGAGAAAGTAATTTCACTGGGAAATTTATCTTTTGGTATAGGTATAAAACAGAATTAAAACTCTTTCTATTTATTAAAATGTTTAAAAGGTCTTCCCTAGTGACCTAAACCAATTTAAGCACTGTAACTGCAATTTGCCTACCGAAAATTCAACAGTGATTACATGAGTGTAGAGTACTTCTGGTCCTGCGGTCTCAGAGGTAACTCACATTAGGAGAATTCTATTACAATGGTTTTTACGCTGGTAGCCAAAAGCTTTCTATTTATAATCACTAAAATTAAATACTCACATACCTCCACATACTCACATACATTAAAATAAAAAGGTGCTTTAAAAAGTATTTTTCCGATAAGTTACTTGAGCTGATTAAACACTACACACTTAAATAACATAAACACCACACCACAGTTACCAAAATTAGCCACCTGTAACAAAACTACTCTAGGACATAATAAGAGCAGAGGTTATACTAATGGGGTCTGCAGAAAATCCTGGTGTCAACCTGGTCAATTCTGGTCTAAAGCTTGGCAACCCCTAACAAAGGGGTTCTTAAGAACTTCTGAAGCTGTATTCTAAGTATTTGGCAATCATTATAATTTAGCCGTTAGATCATTTGGACATTTTGTTAATTTGTTCTGCAGGGGTTTTTAGCCAAACTTGAAGCCAAAGAGAAACTTCTGATCTGTGATGGATACAGACACAAAATACTGTTTTTAAGTAGAAAATAAAATATGTTCTTCTCTTGGTCATTTTATTCTTCCCCACAATGTCCTTTCAATTACTTTGCTGGAATTTTGTAAATATTCTTTCTGCTTGGAGGCTTATATTTACTTGTTACCACTATGAACAAAATTCCTACTATAGATAAATGTAAAAAAGTATCAACCTGGGATAATGGAAAACATCTCTGAGAAGTTATTTAAAAATGATATGAGTCCTGTTATTACTCACTTTGAAACAAGACCATAACAGGCATTAAATGTCCCCGCAACAGAGATGCTTATGGTGACTGTGTATTTCCTCCTGATCCTGTAGCACCCACCAGTTAAGACAACTGCATTTAGCTGCAGGTGGTGAAGAACATGTAGCACAATATCCAGCATGGCTGGTGTTGGCCAGCAGCAAGCAAAGTGACTCTAGAGCAAGCAGTATGAATACACTATGTACATTCAGTGCAACATTTTAAGCGAAATATAAATTAGAACTTTTCAGAAAACTTTTATCTTTTTTTTTTTTTTTTCATTTGATGTCCATACCAAGGACAGGAAAATAAGGGACAGATGTGTCAAGCTATTTTTATAAAATTAAACAAAAAAGAAATTAAATTTTTATAATGGAAAAACATATTTTTTCATCCCAAAACAAAATACAGGGTGGAAGCATGAGTAGCCTTTCCTCCCCTCCCCAATCAAGTAAAACACCTCACAAAAAAACTTCACTTCAAAAGAAGAAAGCAAAAGGTCAGCATTTAAACTGTCTGCTGCATTTGATCCAAGTTCACTGTTTTGCTCATAAAAACATTTTTCATCAAATTTCATATATTTTCCCCAACATTAAAACCATTTAATTTCTAGACTTCGGTTGAAATGTATTGGTCTCTCCTTCTAGTTGGAGTCACAGCTCTGCATCACTAAATCAATTACATCCTATTAAGCCTGTGTTCTGCAGACATTCTTGTACAGTACATGTGATAAGAAACAGCAAAAAGGAGACCAAGACTGAGATAAGATTTGCCTTATATAAGCTCAGACACTATCACTAATTGTAACTTTAGAAATACCAAAATGTTGTTTATAGGTTTTCTTGGTAGAAGATAGCAATATAACCTTAAAACCTCAAAATACACATTTTAAAATAAAAAACAAAAAAACAAACAAACAAAAAAAAAAAACACCAAACAAAACTAATATACAGCTATGCCTGGTTTGAAGACAACAGGTGTTAGGGAAGTTGAAGAAATAATATCATAAATCATGGGGAAGAACAAAGAAAATTATAAGATTAAATATGAGAAAATAACTCAAAATCATATAAGACAATATATTGAATAAATAGCTATTTACTTAAATTGATCTGTTAGCTTGTTTTCATTAAAATGTTTGGTAAGAAATGCTCCTGCTGTAGCTTGTGTGCAAACAATTTGATACAAATGAGTAACTGAAATGTGACTGTTATTAATCTCAGACCATTCACTTAGGACAACCATTTCTCATTGCTTGTAAGCGAGACAACTGTTCCTCACCACCCACAACACTGCCTTGCCCTCTGTTCTGAAGTTTTTATCTCTAAAATTTTACACTATAGCTAATTTATAGGAAATTTTAATGGAATTAATTACAAGCTTTTGGAAGGGTACAGTATCAAATAAATTTCCTAATCATCATGTTAAAAACATGAAATTAGATCTATATTTGCAAAAATTGACATATTTACATGCACACATGTTAATTTTTAGGAAACTGGATTGAAGTGTGCGTTAATTAATTCTGGCGTAACTGATTCTAAAATTTTAAAAATTCTTCTGTACCTTTAAGAAATGGAAATTGCTGTACCCTGTGCAGGTGCAACCCTACCCATCCACTTTATCCACACCACTTCCAGATGTGCTTTCCTATTCACTGATTCACTTGGAAAGTAAATTTTTTTTTTTCCCAGTTATTTTTTTCTAACTCATTAATTCCCTGACCTAATTCACTCTGCAGCCAAAACAAGCAATTGAACTTGCATAAAAGCAAAGAGTAGAAAGGAGGGCTGGGGACTAGGAAAAGGATCAGGGATGCAGACATAAGCATCAAGTAACTTGCTGGTAACTGTTGCCTGAGTATGCAGACATCAATTAACTAAATTATGAGTTGTTTTGAGCTTTCATTTTTCTCGTCACCGGAGAGACGTTATATCAGTGAAACAGGAACATCATGAAAAAATCACCTAATGAATCGTAAGCATAATCTACTTTATAAAAATCTTTTGCCTAAGTGACAAAAAAAAAAGAATCCACATGACTTTTTATGCAAAAAGGGGCTATATCACAGCAGAAGTCTAGGGAGTATAAATAGTGTAGTGAAATGGCTGCTGCTAAGAAAGAGGAACTAGTGGGAGAGGAGAAAGCACAAGAGGATTTTGGTATTGTTCTCATTGCCCAAGCTATCCAGTAATTTCCTAGCAACCATGTAAACCACTAGTTTGAAATGGTGGGAGTAAAGAGTCCCTTACTTTTGTAAAAGGAAAGGAGGTGGGAAGAAAGGGACACTCCCTTCATTCAGGATTCCAGAATTACTTTGAAGGAAATGCACAATTCAAATTACTTGCATTTGAAGGTCAAACTTCATGCCATGCACAAGCACAGTGAAACTCTGATTGTTCACGAAAGCCTTTCATTGCTTTAAACTATTAAAAAAGGCAAAATTAATATATCTACTAAATTAAACCTGACTTGGTTTAAAAAATGGGAGCCAATCTGTTTTCAATTCTGCAATCATTCATTCCTCCTATTTTATTAAGTCAAAAGACAGAACAAGCTTAAAATGCATTAACTTAGTTAAACAAAGCCTGATTTTATGATGCAAATGTCACTCTTCACAGTTCAGTAAGTTCTTTCAAATGTTATATGACTTGTCTACATTACCTCAGCTGACAGGTTTTTTTATAGCTTTTTTCAGTATGTATCAGGGTCCCTGATTCTACCACCCACATCCATGCTGATCCAAACATTATCTGAAATTATGCATGTTTGTTTCACAAGCAGCTCCTACTCTGCAAGATGACACATGGTAACCTTCATATTCAGAGCAGCTCACAGAATGTCGACATCCTGCAAGCTCTCATTGAGAGCATTTTCCTCCCATTTTAGGAGATACATACGTACATAGCAGGTACAACCAAGTACATACATTTTAAGTCATTATATGTCAACAGCTCCATGTATTTGTTTCTTATCTGGGAACTAAGGTACCATGAATTATATCACCTTCCTCCTTCTTCTCTTTATTAGCTGAGGTTCAAAGTAAAAACAAATAATAATAAAACCTTCATACATAGTCTGATTTTTCACCAGCTCAAAACAAGCAAGATAATGAATTAATCAGTGATAGGTAGAAAAAAAAAATAATCTTTTAAGTACTAGGAGAATATATGTAAACAATGAAGAAGTTAATTATTCAAAGGTAGTGAATCATATAAACCAAATACTGTATTTTAGAGACACTGTCACAGGAACTAAGAGTCATAAAAACTTCAGGCAGATATGCAAATCCAGGTATTCGTAAGGGAAATGAAACAACGGCCCAATTAAAATGCTGATAATCCCTGTGGGAATGTATTTAAAGCAGCTAATTAAGAGAATTCTTCCACTTTCCACCACACCAGATTTAAACCTTTAACATAGAGACACCTTATTCAGTAACAGAAGAATTCAATTAATTCAATTCATTTTTCTTTTGCTGCAAGAAAAGCAGAGGGATTTAACTTCGCTGTAACACAAGTAATAAACAAGGAGACTATACTAAATAATGTTAGCATGAAAGAAGACTCAATATGCCTTAGTTATGCCATAGTCCAGCATAAGTAAGCAGTGAATAGCCTATTTTAAATCACACCACATAAACAAGCAATTTCTTTAAAGACTCAGTTTATAAAAACTAGGAATGTCTGATGTCCGTCTTGGATATCTGTCAAGAACAATTGACTCTCAGGCACGTGAAGCAAAAGTAACATCTTGCGTTGAAACTATGCATTGAAGTATAAGGTAAATGGCCAATACTGATATGTGAAATGGAAAAACAAGAGGACAATAGGAGAAGACACAAATTCCCGTATTGTTCTTCTGGGGAAGGATTCCCTTTTTCGTCTCTCACACTGGTCATCACAAGTCTTGCCCAAATCCCCTGATAAAGTACTACTAACATACAAAAATAATCAGGATACCCTACATATTAGACTAAGCTGTACATGATTGCCACATGTGCATAGCTTTTCCACCAGAAATTGAAGGAACTGTTTTGGTAGAATTCAGAGACTGGTTTGAAGAGAAACGTTTCAGATTGCAGTTCCCTCCTCATCTATTTATTCAGTGTTTGTAGATTTAGAAAATTATCCATAATAATACCCTCCATCAATACTCTGTGGAGTGGAGCTATCTGTGACTACATGTAACTAAAGATGGAGTACGGATGGGTAATAATTTTATTACGATGGGGAATAAATATTAAATAAATTCTATAATAGCATCATTAAATAACCTTACAAGTATTTTAAACCTGAGCACTGAAATAAATAAAAAAAAATATAACTGCCAAAAAAGCACAAACTTCCATTAATTCTTCCCATTTGGATGGCCTTTTCTCCTATGCAGGGAGCGCAGTTACCATCAACACTTCTTATGAGACAACTCACTGCAAAACCATTAATAACCAGGGATGGTTGTTACCATATGGATGGGTAGGTCTACTGCCACCGTAACTTCTATGCCTTCAACTCTCTCTTTTATTTCCCTCCTGCACTGAGCATGGCCTAATACAGACCTTAACACCAGCACAGCCCTGCAGCAATGCCAGAGGAGGAGGCACAGGCAGGAGCTGGACATATACTGCATCTGTGCAGCAGCCCTCGCACAGGGGATCCCCGCCAGCAAAACTGCATTGCAGCTGCCACTGCCAATTATGTCCATTTCCCATAAGGGTGTAAACTCAAACCTGTTAGCAAAATTCTTCTCCTGAGTGAAATTAATCCCAGGTTTACCACAGCTTTATATTTCAAACACATCCCCTAAACAATTGCTCCAACTCCAATTTTTCTTTTTTTCTAAATTTACAGCCACCCAATCATAAAAACAAATGAAACTAAAGTGTTATATTTATTGTGAAAGTTTCTCACCTCAAAACATCAGCTAATATTTCCAAATAATACAGCTAGAATACAGGTTTGTTACTTTTGAAGGTACAAAGTTATACAAAAATTATGTAATTAGCATGGTGCAAGAATTACTTGTTTTCAACTCTTACTTCTCTTACTTTCTTTGGATAGTAATGCTCTAAATAATCCAGAAAGTCTAACAAAACAAAACAGCCACAACAAAAAAACCCAAACAGATAAAAAGTAATAATTCCTACTCTGAAAAAACACAGCATTTCAAATTACATTTTCATTTTCCATCAGGATCACCATCTACATACAGACACGATGTTTAAGGATGCCAGAAATGTCAGGACAAAGATTTTTGGATCAAAATAAAGAATTTTTTCACATTCCCAAGCAACACCACCCAAGCCAGCCTGATTTCAGACTGTATGGAATCTGCCTGAGTCTCTGTAGCGACCTCTGATTTCTCCCCACCTGCTGGCCATCCTGCTTTTTAGCTGTTTGTCCTAAAATATGAAACAGTGGTTCATCCTAAGGTTTAATTGGAATGCATAGTTCTGGCACATATTTCTTCAAGGCATCATAGCAGTTTAGAAGAAACAAATCAGTGAACCAACCCAACTGATTCAAATTCAATTAAATTCAAGTGTTGTGATTCAGGTTTACTGTACTTCATAATTTCTTTCACTTTTTCTCAGGGGAGGAGAGAAGGAGGAGGAAAGGAAGTTTACTAAGTTATTTCTAACTTATATGGAAACAGAAGACATCAAATCACCAACTAAAGCTTTCATCTAGAAAAGCAATTCAAGAACTTAATATTTTCATTCAATATTTGTGGAACCATAGATATTACAGTAGGACTCTTGTGCAGCATCTGATACTCAAGTATGTTGTGATCAAAGCTGGATAACTCCTGAAACATATCTTTTCATCAAAATGCATATTTTTGTCAAAATGTGTGATCAGGCTTACAAAGGCAAGTGGTTAAACTGAGTATCACATAGACACTCAAATTATGTAAAGCTCTGCCTACATTTTTGGACATCGTATTTTTTACTCTTGAAGAGCATGATAATTTTAGTGTTTCTTAGGTAGATCTTTTATCTAATGCATACAACTGGGGTTTTTTTGGCAGGGAGTAGAGTGGAGGCTAGCTGCAGCTGTTTACCTCACTAGTGTCACTGGAAAGCAACCCCATCTTCAACATGGAAAAGCTGATCAAGTATATTTAAATGCCAAGCAATTATCTCTAATATTGTCATCAACCTTGAAATTTTGAAACCATGGTTTTTATTTTTTCCAAACCACTTTAAGTAGATAAAACAGCCTGAATATCTTATCATGAAAGAAACAGATTAAAAAGTACATACAAAATTTCATTCTAATATATATCTAGCAGCTAAAAATCTCATCAAAGTGCAGAAAGCTACATCAGTGATACTCTACTAAAAAGCATTAGGATGAATAAAACAATGAATGTTGTAGTGAAGCAAAAAGCACAGACTCTTTCTAGAGATAAATCTAATACTAAGCAGTCTTGTATGTTTAAAGTAGTTTTCCTTCTGCCATGGCTAACTGAAATTACTGGTCTTCTTATACTGGTGTTTAAATAACAATTACAGCATTGTAGTAGGAGAAGATAACGTGGAAGCCCAAAGTGAACTGAATGTCTGTTTCCCTTAAAACGTTTTACTCTACGTATTTGTCACTCAGACCTAACAGACACAGCAAAGAAATTTCAGACATTTGCACAGGAAAAACACACTGTGATTTTGAAAAACTTCAAACATTCCCTCTGGGACGTGACCAATGCATATACTCCACCAACTTTCTGCTTTGACTGCTTTTTATTCCCTTATTTTAACACACAGTACTACTTTTTAGGGCCCCTTTTTAAACTCTTTGCTAATGACATGTACTGACTGCCTGTAGTACAGGTAGTGGGAGACACTGAGGTCAGCCAGTTCTTGTTATGCCAGTACCTAACGTGTACTAAACAGAGTGGAACTGAAAATTTCTGATCACTGCCATTGAGCTTGCAAATACATTGATTGCAGGCAAAATAATCTCTTGTGATTTAGGAGCCTGTAAAAAAATGAACTCTTGTGAGCTCATTTGCTGTATAGTCTCAGTTCTTCCTGATAAACTGCTTCTTCCCTTAAATGGCATCTTGCATAAACAAAGTGTTATATTCATATTTGTGCCACAGAACTAGAGGTCAGCTGAAACATAGCTCCACCATCAATATCTGAAGCATAAGCTAGAAACATGTGGCAATGTTTCATTGTACTATCTCATAGCAAACATAAAAGGAACAACAGAAGTATTTCTTAAAGATTTTTATCTCCCAAGAAAGCTCATGCCCAGCCAATGAAAAGTAAGTGTCAGAAGAAAGCAACATGACAGCCACTGACTGCATAACAAATATGCCAGCGCACCTGAGACACTGCTGTGAAAATATTTATGACATTTATAAGGAAGGTTTTTAAATACACACAAAAAAACATTTAGCTGCTGTTTTTCTGCCAATTTATTAGATGTGCTCATTAGTAGCAAGCTATGGTAATTTAAGACATTCAAAATAGCTCACTTAAAAATATTACCCACAATCCACTAAACATTCTGCATTAATATTGACCCATGAAGGTAACTTCACATACAAAATACCTATTCTGTCAAAAAGGATGGTTTACAGTTGATCAAGACTACCATAAGAGTTGTCTACCTAAAGATTACAATCAATTTTCAAAAATGTGCCAGATTGAATGATATAAGCACAGAATTATGATTCAACTTTGTCTGAAAAGGTTAACAGATACTCAAAAAAGATACTCAAGAGCCTGTAAAAACACAGAAAATAAAGCAAGGCATAGATGAAGAACAAGAAGATTCATTTGTAGGAGACATAAGCATCTTAAAATAGTTTAATGCTTTGGGCATAAAACCTGAGCTGAACTTGTTTTGCCAGGCTAAAAGGAAACTGAGCAGAAATTTAACACCAGCCTACAACTATTTCAATGGAAGTTAGAATTGGTGTCAGTCAGAGATGCTTCTCTCCATACTTCATGATGCTACAACTATAACCTGTGGTCATTGCTCACATTGTCTGATTAGACATTAGGGAAAAGTTAATCAGGACGGTAGGGTAGCCGAGGGATAGCTGCTGAAACGTCCACCCTCAGAGATTTTCACCATGGCAATAACACTGGTTCAGACTAGATTCAGACAGATGCCCAAATTTCTAACATCTACAAAACACAAGCACAGGAATAGCAGAAAACAAATATAGCTGATGTGTATATGTGCAATGGTATTAAGATATAAATTTAAAATTAGGAAAACATTATTTCCAGATGTAGATAAGATATATGAGTGAGTTGAAAAAATATAGAAAGTTTTATGATAAGTCTGTTTAATACATACTCGCTGTCTTAAGCAAAACTGTTAGAAATTTTAAAATTAATAAATTCAGTGTTCTTGAACTAGTGTCTGGTTTTAGTACTTGATTTACTGACACTTAGCAAAAAAAAATATTTTAAAAACACTAAAATGCTTCTTGGATTCTCTGCTTCATCACATGTATGCAAGTAAATAACTCTCCAATCCCATTTTCATAAATATCTTTTTTTTTCTGACACTAAAATGTAAGTCCAAAGCAGAATTTCCAAAGAATATCTAAAGCATGAATTGAAGAAAGCTATGGAATATCACGACAAACATATTCCTATTCATCAATACAGGAATTAAAGGGGGGGAAATTACAGTGAAAGTGTTCTAATTTTAAAGGACACCATGAAATATTTGCTGTTACAATAATAAGAATGACCTAACACTGGTATTGACCTAAGACAGTTGATTTCATTGCATTTAATGACCCATTACACCCAGTAGCCCAGACCTTTGCTCTACAATCAGATCTAACGGACTGATTCTACCTGTCACCTAGTGTTCAGAACGTGTTTGCTGTTGACTTACTGAAGTTTATTCTTAAAACTCAGCTTTTCTTGCTAAGTATCCTTCAAGAGACAACCCCAATCCCAGAATACATACCAATTAAACAGGACTCCAAAAGACCACTAAGACAAAATTTATTTTGCAGAGATGCTTGAAAGCTATTTAAAGAGACTAGCTTTATCTTGGCCACCATTAAGAGGTATATAACTGAAATAACTGAAAATTAGTGGTATGGACTAACTTAATTTTAATTACTGTTAACTCCTAGCTACAAACTTTTCAGAAGAAATAAAAGCAGACTTCAAGACTGTAAACCTAAATTCTATAAACTGCATCAATAAAATCTTGCATTTTCATACTGTGCAAATTACAGTTTGGATACTAAAAAACATCTGTTTTTTATGAAATATCATTAAAATTTCTTTATTTTACTCTATCCCTTGTTAATGCATTCAATTTTAAAACTAGTTCTTTCAGAGGGATGTTCATATTTGCATAATGGCTTCTAACCTATAAAGTATGTACTTTAGCCCACACAGAAATACCAACACTTTCTTAATGTAGTTTCGGTACAAGTGACAAAGTAGCCACAGAGCAGCTGATTCAACAGTATGTACCAGAGCTCTACTAGCACCCCAATACCTGGAGCTCCCTTTTCTGCCTGACTGTAACACTCGGCCCCAGCCTTACAGTGTGCAGGGCTAAGGTATGACCTTGGCTCATTCCTGCTGTTATTTCAGGATGTGAGGAAGTACATGAGCTAAGACAATGAAAAACTTGGAAAATTCAAAGCAAAAATGATAGAAGATTGGCCTGTTTCAGGAAAAAATAAAGGTTGGTTTCTTCACATCACTGAGGACTGCTGACCAGCTTACCAGTTGTCCCATCAGGGTTAGTAAATTTAATAATGCTACCTATTTATTGTTCCTATTAACCAATACATATTTGCTGACATTTTATACATCCTGCCCCTTTCCCAGTGGTAAAAGGGATGTGAACAAGTCTGACATGAACAGGAAGGTGGTTACATCAGAATACATGGACATTTTAAAGGTCACATGGGTTGTGCCTGTATGAGCTGCAATTATTTGTTGCCCTCCACAGGACATACATGAGTGCCAGTTTCAGTACTAAATAGCTTTACAAAATTATTCTATTAGGCATCCAAACAAAATACTCTAGTGAGAGAATATGAAAAACATATAGTAGGGAAATTATTTAAACTTAATTATTTAAACTATTCAACATTTAAACAATGAAGTTCTTGAGTTCTAAGCATGACATTTCTTGGTGTGTATTTTCTCACTTAAACTGTGATTAACAAAATTTGAGCATTTGACCTCTGAAAGACAGCTGAGAACGTCCTCATTCTCAGTATTCATGCAACAAATAAAGAACCTGAGTGCATGTACACTAAATCAAAAAAACTATCATGTTTAGAGGGAAATTCAAATACAATTAAGGCATAAAAGCTAGGGTTAGGGTTAGTATGAGTAGCTTTATACTGGAAATCATTAATATCTAATTCCAGATATATTTTGTAATTCATGTTTCATGCAGCAGTATTTGGAAGGATCTGGTACAAAGAGAAAAGAAATAGGTCAGAGGCAAGGAGGACAGAGGTCTGGTTGAATGGTCCAGGTCTTTTCACATTTGCAAGCAACAGCCAAGGACAACTATTTCAGAAGGATTTTAGAAGCTCCGGGTGCTTAAACCTTCTCTCAAGCAAACTGCCTTGCAGGGCATATCTTCCTCCCCTCTGGGAACTAGAGCACTCAGAAAAAGGCAGCATCCAATAGACCAGAGACAAATTATGTTTTAAGTATCTGTTCCACAAAATAGTAACATTCTCCATTTTCTACTCTTTCTACTTAAGCCTAGATGTCTATTCACAGGTATCTCACACCACTCTTTAATGATGATTGTTAGTAACTATTATCTCCTTTTTCATCAAGACTGCATATACTAACAATATTAGTTTAATGCTTTTGAAAACTCCTGAACAGGGAGAATTCAGGCTTTCCCTTCACTGAGTTGAGCTGAGACACAGAAAGAACAGAACTGTAATCACAACCTGCTCTTAGAATGACATCCCACCACTGCATTGGCAGTCTTATTTACCTCTGGCACTTCAGCAGTTCTGTCATATAATAAAAATTACTTACCATAGACTAATTCAGAAATCTAAGATTAATCTAGGAATCCCAATTAGACCTTAAAATGTGAGTAAAGAGTAATTTTTTTAAGTCATTATTCTATTCCACAGGTCAACTCATGATGTAACAAATATGGATCTATCTGAAGTAACTCAGCACTTAATAAGCATACGACAAAGTCAACATTCACTGAGCGCTTATGGCTTTTTAAGAACATCCTGAGAGCAGTTTAGTTCTTTAAATTCATACAGTAAGTCTGTACAGCTGCTGCTTCTCAGCTGCAGTAATCATAGGCAACTTCTTTTGTAAGACTTTCAAAACCAAAAAACTTTCCTTGTACTCTGCTTGTTTAATTTAATGCCAGAATTCTCAATTTACAGATGCTAATTTTGTCTTTGACTTCTCTCAGCAAAAGTATGCCTTAGACAGGAGGGAGAAAAATAAAAATTGTCTAGCTTCTGGTAATGGAATAGTTTTGCATGTAAGCTGACTTTCACCTTAGATATCCTTGGACTGATTAACCAATTATTAAGCAGAAGTTCAGGTGCTGTGTCCTTGAAATTATACGTAACAAACCATTCATCTAGTGAAATTAAAGGCTACAAATAATGGTTATATCTAGGAAATGGGAGAAGCTAAATTGCCCAAAAGTACTTAATCTATGAGAAGTATATTTGCTGAATATAGCTAGGAAGAGAAAATAGAAAAATATTCTGCTGTTTGAAATAGGCACATTCTTGCCTACCAAATATGAAACCTTCTGTACCCTAAGCTCAAAATGAATTTTTAATATAAGTATCATTCGTTGAATTGATCAATCATCTATAAACCTAAACATGTCTTTATCCAAGATTATTTAAACTGCAAAAACAACCATGCCAGACAAAAAAATAAAATGCTGACGAGAAGGAATGGATAGGGTGCATTTAATGGACATTCTGAAAAGGCAGGGCAACCTGGATAATCATTCCAGTCTTGCAGTTTTGCAATCAAGGCTCTCAACTTCAGATTCCCTTTAATTTTCATTCCTATTCTTCTTCTACATTTTCCTTATTTAAGAATTCATAGATTCAGCCCATATAATTCTTCTATGCAAAAGTACCTATATATTACAAAATGTTAAGTTAAAAGTTGTTTGTTTTTATATCTAATTACCAATATTAATCCCTGAAATTAGAACCTATCTTTAAAATTCAAAAATAACAATTCAAAAAATAACATTAAGATCATATTTAATGGCTAAAGTTAGAAATACACACATAAAGTACAAAAATACTGATACCTGTCACAGTAGGAGTATACTAATGTTCTTTAACAATTTATGTACATTCTACTTCTCTGTGAAAACAGAGATATTTACCATTCTTACTGAAATTTAGAATTTACATATGGGTGACATCAGGGAGCCTTTTTAGCTTGTAGCATAAGCAATACATTGTCTAAGAAAAAATTCAGAGTCTACCCATTCAAACCAATCACTTCTGTCAGTAACAATAGTGATGTATACTCAATTACCTGGCAGATAGAACAAAGAATCAGTGCTGAACATTAAATTGCAAACACCACTGACAATGGGAATTTGAAAGGAAAAAATAAGCTTTTATTTGTGTGAAATGGAAGAGAAAGAAAACAGTAATTTCTTCCTGATGCAGGAGCAAGGTGTGAAATGACACCGACACCAACTGTTGCATGCAAACTCCACAGAGAAAACGAGCAAAAGGAGGCTGATATCCCATTCCATCCCCACAGCCCTTCTGAGCCATTCTGTGGTAGTATCTGACTCCAGTGCCCCTCATGAAGACCGATCTTGAACCTCACCTATGGGCCAGCCTCCTGTCCTATGATGTTGCCTGATGCCCCAGGGCTGGGGCTGGCCCCAGCAAGTCCCCCAGTCCTGCTCCCTGGCAGATACCTTGCTCCCTGGACACATGCCCTGTCGGGGAGACCCCACAGACCACAGCAATTTCCTCATAAGATGAATTCAGGTGATTTAACTGATACTCAGATACATCAGATATCTCACAGCTAAATCTTGTATTAAGAATATTAATATTAAACAAGTTCCTCAAACCTTTAATTCAAACATAGGCTTTCTGGAGAAGTTTTCCTCAAGTGGAAAAGATTTTCCTCAGCTTTTTCTCACCAAACACCCTCAAAACATGAGGTGCATTCATCACATATTACTCTACTGAAAACAAAATAAACAAAAAACCACACAAGTCAATTAGTCTTAAGTAGTTTGTGAGGTTGTTTGTGTTAATAAATTTAATTAGTGCTGTGGATGGCAGAGCTCTATTATACTTGACTTTCTTCCTTTTTAAAAACTGCCCAACTGCAATATCAACTATATAACCTTCAAGCAGTGCTCTGCTCTTCTATTCAGGAAATGCAGACATATGGTCCAAGGTGGACATTCAAAAAAAAAGGTAAAGCCATAGAGAATCTAAGTAAAGTATGTAATTGTAACATACAAAAATTCTGCAGTCAACTGTAGTATCCACTAGATATCTTGGGAGTGCTATGCTGCTTGTTACTGCTTTAAATTTAAAAGAGTTACTGAAACTTGAGAGCATTTGTAGAGAAATAAAAATGGCCTCTTTTGGCACAGTGCTTTGCATTTTATATCAGCATGTCTTCTCTATTTGCATTTCCCTAAGCAGTTGCATTCACTATAGAAGCATTAACCAAGTGTATTCTACCCACAAATGAAAAAAAAAAAAAAAATCTGTCTACAGTAGGTGTTGCTTACACTTATATCGACACTCTGTGTGGCACCTTTTATTCCTCCCATGAAAGTATTTCATACAGAACCTCCCCATATGATTTATATTGCTAATGATTCTACTTATAGATACAGAACTTAGTTCTCTATTAGAGACCACAAGGAACAGAGCTCTTTTTCTCTGAAATTTTATGCAGAACACATCTGGAGTTTTTTTGAACCAGATGTAACATGGGCCTAAACTTACTCTCAAAAGTCACTGCATGTGCCTTGTGCTGGCTCGTACATAAAAGCCAACCTAGGGGTATATTCATGCTCCTCTCAGATTGTACCATATCAATGTGCAATTTAAACATCCTTAGAAAAGGTGCAGTATTTTTGAAGAGAAAAGATAATTCTATAAAGCTTGAGCAATAGGTGCATTCATGTGCATCTCTTACACTATACAAAAATAATCTAAGTAGAAAGTGAACCTACTACTCAAAATCCTACTGACAAAACCTTGACCAGTCAAAGAATAGAAGCGCTATAAGTGAGGGTGAAAAGCTCTACAGGACTTCAGCCAGCAAAGGCTTTAATAGGAATGATCAATTGACTGTTGCAAAGAACACAGCAGAACACATCTTCATAAAATATCTCTCTTGTGAGATACAGATCTTGATTTATATTTTGTCATCTTTGCAATAAACAGTAATGCCATTCAGTTCTAATTCAGTTCTAATTTCCATCTTAAACTTTTGTGTGCCTAAACACACATTTCTTGACTGCTACACAAAACCAAGTTTGGTCTTCCTGAATTCACAGTGCTAGGATTGTCTGCCTTTGCTTGATCAGAATTGATTTTGCCATTAAGTCTTCCTTTCTCCTTTCCCTACTGACATATGCATAAGAACATAAAAATAAATTACAAAAAGTCTTAAGCAAGACAAAAGGCCCTGCAACATCAGTCATTAGTAAATTGATTCCTCTAGTTATTCCCTACCTGGGGTGGGTGGTGGGGGGAGTAAAGTTTCTTCCAACACAAACCATTCTATGATGATGACAAATATTTTCTCTAACAGTTGATAATGCAGGGATTTCCAATAAAGTCTCATGATCTGGGCAGTGCTGGAGCTAGCTCCACAGAACATAGCCTTTTTAAATAACTAACAGATTGGTCAACCCAGGAATTTAAAATTGAAAGACACCCAAAACTGTGTGCTCTAAATGCTACTCAGTTTGTAGGGGCTTAGTTACACCTTAAATGCAACACATACATTTCATGGGCAGTGAAAGTTATCAAGACAGTAACACTTAAAATCTCATTAAATTTATTCACTTAATCTTAACAGCCATAATTTCATACATCCCAGATTTCATAGTTTCAGAGATTTTTGTTTCCTTGACTATCTTGAGAAACTATTATTCCATGTCCTGGATAATTGACCATTATTGATAGTGGTCAAGTAGTGATATTAAGTGATACTAAGCCAACAGGGTCTTGCTCTACTAAATGCAGCAATCTCCAGCAGTGACTGCACACTTGCTTGGGGAAAAAAACAAGTTCAGTGAATGCATAGATCATATTTCCAGTCAATGTGCTCTCAACTTTGAACTATTTTCACCTCAGACAGTTCCTAAAGTGAATATGCTGCCAAAAAATAAGTAGCCTTCATTTAACTGTCTTCCACAAACTCATCCAATCTACTACTCAATTTCATTATATTATTATAAGATCACAAACCAGATGAAACTAACCACTAAGGAGACCAATGAGCTAATTGTGCAGCAACCATGCAAAGTGTTTGCCTTGGAATAAAAAAGCAAATGTTGGAAATTGATCTACTCCTAATAATTTTTCAGATTTTAAAGATGACTCGTTTCATGAAAGTCAAGTGAGCTTTTCTGAACTGGCCCATGGGCCCCGTCTTCCAGACAGAAAATAGCAGCATTATTGTTTTGCCATTACTGACCAGGAGTTATGTGAAGCAGAAAACACAGAAGTGTCCACAGATAAACGAAATCTGACTCAACTCTGCAGATCTGGGTAGGAGAGTCACCAGAGCTTATATGCCAGACAACCTATTAACATTTTGCAAACTTTTTTTCTGCATACTAATAAACTTAACTCCTAAATTCACAACATTTGAAAGCTACAAGTGAGGGCAGTATAAAACAAGAAGAAAAGTTGCACATTTTTATAATATTTAAATATAGTTTGAAAACTTTCTTTTTTGAGATAGATCTTTTTAAATAAATACATCCTTCTCACAAATAAGGACTCTCCCAGGAGACAGCACACAAGTCTTATCTTCCATATGGAGTAAAGAACATATTCTGTAAGTGTACACTGTATTCCCGATTTACCTGGATTCTGCAGTCCTTCCTTCTGCTTTCCAGTCCCATTCCACACAGAAGAATGGAAGATTTACTACATAAGCTTAAAATACTTACTCAACCTCAAAGGAGGGATCCAGTGTGAAATGAAGCACTCCTGACCAACTACAGAATCCACTAGTCTATCTGATACTGAGAGGCTGGTGGCAATAATGTACATTGTGCTGCTGAAGACCTGTGCCTTTTCAACATCATCCAGTTTGCCTTAAGGTGAATTCAGAAAAGGTAGAAGAAATTTGTGAATAGGTTTTCTAAAAAAAAAATAAAATAAAATAATATTTAAAAAAAAAATCTTCAATGTGATACAGTGATTTAAAAATATCATAGTTTTTTTTTCAGTCTGTGCAAATAACAAAGGGTTACATTAAGACAAAAGACATGTAAAACCACTGTTTTTCGGTATACTATCTGGACATAGAATATACTGCCCAATAAAGTAATAGCCAAGGTAAACGTAATGCTCCAGCTGAGTGAATTAAGCAGTTAAAAAAAATTCAATCATGGGGATAGAGGGGAAAAATCTATTCAATGTCCTTTTTTCTAATCCGTTAATGGTTAGGTCATGGTTGACTTTACTTTTAAGGTTCAGTGTTTTTCATTCATGAGATCAATATAAGAGACAATATAAAAGAGGGTTTTTTTCTCATGCAGTGCTTTAGTTCTGTATCTTCACCTTGTCATTTCACAGCATGTAGAAATGCTGACCCTGTTGGCCTTTTACATGTAACATTACCTTCAAAACTTTTTCTTCATTATATTTTAAATTAAATACCAAAATTATCAGAGTGGGTTTCCTACAGCTATGGGATCTCTGTACATTTTTAATGTAAGCTATTCATCAGCACTTTTATAATTAGGCAAAATGTTCCAAGGAACTAATAAGGGTAAAGATACATTATTGCATATCTTGAGCTGACATTTCTTAATGATGCTCTGTTGTGTAAACAGAAAAAGATAAGGAGAGAGATCAATGTGACAACACGAGAATAATTCTCAAAGACAGCAATGGTCATGCAAAACTGTTCTCATTTGTTAATTTTTTTCTTTAGCTTTTCCTCTACTGACTAACCCATCAGAACCAAGTTTTTAGAAATGCATGATTGTGATAACTCAATTCGGCACCAAGTTCACCAAGTTTTAAGCTTCAGGGTGTGCTAGGTTCACTGCAATAAAGTAAAACCAGAAAAAACTGTAAAATAGAATCAGAGCTAGACTAAGACAGATAAAGAATAAGGATAGGAATTTTAATTCATTATAATAATTTCTAAACTAAACACATAGCTTGGTCTTTATCACACTATAGTCTAGAAATTTCTATACAAAGCTGAACTGTTCCAGACAAATCCAAAAGAAAACTACAACTTCTGGAAATAACGTAATTTATTGCCAGAGAGGCATTATTGGAACAAAAGAAATGAAAGATCAAAATAAGAGAGTTGTATTTATAAGCATTGTCACAGGTTTTATATACAGGTCTGGAATCTGCTGAGTTGAAAGGAACCTACAAGGATCATCAAGTCCAACCTTTAGTCCTGCACAGGACCATCCCCAAGAGTCACACCATGTGCCTGAGAGTACCATCCAAACATTTCTTGAACTCTGTCAGGCTTGGTGCTGTGACCACTTCCCTGGGGGACCTGTTCCAGCACTCATCCACTCTCTGGGTGAAGAAATAAACTGCATGACTTGTACAGAAATAAAACAGGATAAAACTACTTCAATAAATACCCTTAAAAATTTTACACTTGGGAAAAGTAAATAACATTACTAATCTTAACAGTAGCTAAACTCTTCACATGATTAGATTCTAGCAAGTTGCAAAGTTGTATGTGGTAAGGAGTTGGAGATTCTGTAGAATAACAATAAACAATATCAAGAACTCTGTGTTTCTTAACAACTACCATTAGGCTGGGATAAACTGGATAGCTAATAAATACATGACTGCAGAAAACTTTTCTAGAAGGCCTGCAATATTAGGGGGAAGATGCTATAAAAACCTAAAGTTGCACCTTGAGCTTTCAACAGAGGTCTCACTTATGCAGATACTGGAAATGGAAGTATAACAGATATATAGTGATCGCAATTCAGTATTTACATGCCTATCTGGATTTGATAGTATTTCAAACTATTCAAAAATTTCTAATACAAAGTCATTCCTCTATCCTGGCCTGAGAATTAGAAAAAAATCTCATTCCAATCGTATCTATAGTTATTGTTCACTCTAAATAAAATTAGTCTGACTTGTCTAAACTTTTCTTGAAAATTCCCTTTGGTCTGGACTCCAGAACTTCAGACTTTCAAGGTCCTCTCTGTGTCTCTATTTCACACTAATGACCAGCATTCACACACAGTAGTCAAGTTCATGACTGGTGCATCCAGACTAATTTAGAAAAAACTATTTTATTTGGGGTTTTTTGGTTTGGAGGGGGTTTTATTGGGTTTTGTTTTGTTTTTTGTTTTTTTTGCTCAACAGCTTGTTCTTCATTCCCTGTCTCATTCCATTTGCATGATTTTTGTACTGCTTCTTTCTTGCAAATACTGTTCCAACCCTTTAGCTGATGGCTTAAGAGCTCAACATATCTTGTAATTGAAATAGCTCTGTAGCAAGAAATCTTTTTAGAATTAAAACCAAAGATGCAACAGGTTGCAAATTTATTAAAGGCAGGGTTAAATTAAATGGTTTATATTAAATGCTGTTACACTGGCATATATTAGTGTGTTACAAAAATATGTTTGAGATCTTGTGGCATCTTTTTATTAGGCTTTTCAGAGCTAAGTGTGCACAAGTATGATTCCTTTTACTCAGTGATACATCCATGATCAGCAGTTGGTATGACAGTCACCTTTGCAAAACTGATTTTGTCATGGTTTGTACCAAAATTTCCTGCATTTATTTTCCTAGTTTAATATAAAGATAGGCATGAGTGTGTGTGTATATACATATATATTTATATATATATATATATCATATGCCTATTTAGGAAGCAAGCAGTCTGTTTTCCTTTGCTCTGTCATAGACTCACTGTTTTTATGCTATGAGCATTTCAACCTGCATGCTTTGTTACTCCTCAGTTATATTTTTTCCTTTCTGTATGAATTTCACACTATAAGCATTTTTTCCCCAGATATACTATATGCAAACCTTTTTTTCTGTACAACAGAAATTCAATTACTTTCACAAGGCCTGAAAGGTAATTTTGCTAAGGACTTCTAGGAAGGAACAACAAACCACCTCTGTGCCTTCTGGTGTTGGTATACCATCTTTATGAGTAACCCAAGGAATGAAATCTACCTGTACCCTGAGAATAACATGAAGGACACACCAAGGGTGTCTCAGTCCCCTGAGCTGGAGGACCACAACTCTAAAACTGATCAACTCCCAGCTGAGTCTAAAATTGTGCAGGACCTGCTGCTCCAGCTGGGTCCCTACAAACACACAGGATCTTATGAGATTCTTCCAAGAATCCTCAAGGAGCTAGCTGATGTCATTACAAAGCCTCTCTCAATAATTTTCGAGGAGTCTTGGGAATATGGAGAGGTCCCAGCTGACTGGAAGCTGGTGAACATTGGCCTGATTTTCAAGAAGGGCAAGAAGGATGACCCTGGAAACTACAGGCCTGTCAGTCTCACTTCAGTGCCCGGTAAAATCATGGAAAAGATTATTCTGTGAAGCATTGAAAAAGACCTGGAGGTTGATGGAGTCATTTGTCACAGCCAGCACGGCTTCATGAGGGTAAAGTCCTGCTTTTCAAACCTGATTTCCTTCTACAACATGGTAACTCGCCTATTTGATTAAGGGAAACAAGAAGATGTAATCTTTTTGGACTTCAGCAAAGTTTTTGATACTGTCTCTCACTGTATCCTTCTGGACAAAATGTCCATCACACAGCTGAATGCTACATGATGGGTAAGCAACTAGCTCACAGGTCAAACACAAACAGTTATAGTGAATGGGGTAACATCAGACTGGCATCCAGTCACTAGTGGAGTTCTGCAGGGCTCCATTCTCAGCCCAGGTGTCTTCAACATCTTCATTAATGACCTGGACACTGGACTTGAAAGAATACTAAGCTTGCCAATGACACTATATTGGGATGAGCTGTTCAGTCCTTTGAGGGAGACCCTGCAGAGAGACCTCAACAAATTAAAAGATAGGAAATTATCAACAGTATGAAGTTTAATAGGGGCAAGTGCTGAATTCTGCACCTGGGATGGGACAAACCTGGTTGTGTGTATAGGCTAGGGAAAGAGAGGCTGGAGAGCCACACTCCAGAAAGGGACCTGGGGGTCCTGGTCAATGGCAAGTTGAATATGAGTCAGCAGTGCCCTTGCAGCCATGAGGGCCAACTGTGTCCTGAAGGACATCAGGCAAAGCATCACCAGCCAGTTGAGAGAGGTGATTGTTCACTCGGCTCTGCACTGGGGCAGCCTTACCTCAAGTCCTGTATGCAGTTTTGGGGACCACAGTATAAAAAAAGACATTAAGCTGTGAGAGAGTGTCCAAAGGAGGGCCACAAAGATGCTGAAGGGTCTGGAGGGAAAGCCTTAGGAGGAGTGGATGAGGACATCTGGTTTATTCAGCCTGGAGAAGAGGAGACTGAGGGGTCTCTCTAACTGACCTCATTGCAGTTACAACTTCCACATGAGGGGAAGTGGAGGTGCAGATACAGATCTCTTCACTCCTGTGACCAGTGACAGGACTCAAGGAAAGTGCATGAAAGTGAGTCAGGGGAGGTTTAGGTTGGATATCACGAAAAGGTTTTTCACCCAAAAGGTGGTTGGGCACTGGAACAGGCTCCACATGCAAATGGTCACAGCACCAAACCTGAGTTCAAGAAATGTTTGAACACTCTCAAGAACATGGTGTCATTCTTGGGTATAGTCCTGTACAGGGCTAAGAGTAGGACTTGATAATCCTGGTAGGTTCCTTCCACCTCAGCACTTTCTACATTTCTAGGATTTTAAGTCAGTAAAATAATAATATAATAAAACAACAATGGAACAGTTAGGACTAGTAACAAGTTTACTTGTGGTCCAGACTGAAGTCCAGGATTTGGGTAATCCTACAATGAGTGCTTGGTGAGTTTATATTTCTGAAATACAGTACCATAGCATCCTCTCAGTAAGCTAAAACCAACTGAAGATGCAAAGTGCTTCAGAACTGTTATTAGAATCCAATATACTTTTCAATTAAAATCAATTACAATAATAATTTATAATAGCCAGATAATGACAAGTTCTTAAAATCTCTAAGTTCTTTAAATTCTCTCATTCCTGGGGAGTTTAAAGACTTACCTAGTGAATCTTTTAGCTTTGTCATCATTTTACTTAAATAAATATCTGAGTTGATTTGTTCTTAGTAGCAGATATTATTCAGAGAACAACAACAAAAAAAAACAAGGACAGAGACATCTACCTCAGAAATTTCTCATTTGTGCCAAACAAGAAATAATCAACAGTATTCCCACTCAACTTTCATTTTAACACATACTCCCCCTCTCACAAATGCAGAGATAATTACAGCCACATACTTTTGGATAAACTGCCAGCTGCCCAATTCAAATCTGCCTTGCCTTAGAATCAGCAAGGAGGAAGCCCCAAAATGACAAAAGTTATACATGCTCTGGTAGCAGCCTGCTGCCCATCCAAATCACATAAAATGTGCTTTAGGGAAGGTCAGACTTCAGATCCATTACATTTCACATCAGCAACAGCTCAGTCACAGGAGCCATCCTTCCTTTCCACTAGAGCAATCTCAGTGGTGTGTGTTGAAAAAGAGATAGAATGCTAACACCAAGTTAAAGTTATAAGCGTAAGAGTCACCATTTATGGCCCTGTCACTGTAGCCTGCTTTCTCACTTTGGACAAGTCAGAACAAATTTACCTGTACAGTCAATGAAATATTTGTGGCAGCTATTTTTCCTCCCACACATGGCAATCTAACTCCTGCTGCAAAAAAAGCCCTGGATTTCTGTAAATTGCTCAAGATATTTAATAACACAAATTAGACTAGACCAATACGCCATTCAACAATCAGATCACTTTGTAATGACAGTCACATAAGCCCTCCTTTGGTCCATTGGCAAAACAATGAAACACATTGTGCATGATGTCAAAAGCACACACAAACAAACAAAAAAAAAATCACCTCAAACAAACCACCCACAAAGAAGATACATTCATATTGGAATGATGAACATACTCTGTTACTTTTAATACCCACACTTTTTTCTGTTATAGGTAACATATTTTGTAAAAGGTGTCTGCTGTTAATCAAACCAATGTTATTTGCTAATACACCTCTCCTCCACCTCTTTTAATAGTAGAGGCTACACTGTTTCATTTTTCATTTGCTTGTGTGTCTCAAGGGCAACCAAATATAACACACAAAAGCACAGCGTGATCCATGGATATTTATTGTGATATATGGTTATTTATCCTAATAAAATTACTACAGCACAGAATACAATCAATGAGGTTGAAGGGAATTGAGCTGATATGTCATTATGTACTAACTTTAAAAAGGTATTTGAAATGGTAAATAGCTCAAGAGATTCATATTGAATCTTCTGTGAGAAACTCATAACTGAAGATCTTCAAGGGGTTTGGTTTTGAAGCTGTTGGAGTTGGGAGAGATGGGGAGTGTCTCGCCCCAATTTTTAAAGACAGGCAGACTTAACAGATAGGCTTAGTTTTCTCACCACAGTAGCACGAACTACTACTGGTCCCAATATGAACTCTTTCTGGAGTTTTGGCTAATGGCTTAACCTTTTTGATTCAGTCATTCTTTCCGTAAAAGAGGACATAACTGAACATAATCTTGTTATGAATCAGTAATCAGCATATGAATATGAATACATATATGTGAATATGAAAAGTGTAATTACATAATTACCATGTATTATGATACTGAGAAATATTCCTAGTTGAATAACACCTATATATATTGTGACTTTTGTGATTTTAAAAACTATCAGTGGGGAACAAGTTGTCAAAGAGTTACATGGAACTTGGTAACACTAGAATAGCTTTGTTTTCTTCAGCCTTCTCCTCCTTTCTAGAATACTCAGTCTTACATTCCACTTTTCCAAATGGATTTTTTTAGTGCTTAGTCAGAAGAGCTACTGCCAGGATGAGTGGCTTCTGTCTAATATTGATCAACAAGGAAAAGAAAATGCTAAGTCTGGCACTTGGCATATTCTGTTACAGATTTGAAACATCCATTAATTCCAAAGCATTAGTTAAGTATCTCTTTTTTAAAATAATACTATGAATGGTAGTAAAACTTGAAATGAGAAATTTATGTTCTTGCTTAATAGAAATCTGTCACATAAAAGATATCCCACTACTATATTCAAAATCCTGGCTTGACAACCTACAGAAAAGGTAGTCACACTTTTAACTTCTCTGTCATGATTAATTTTGATAAAACTTTATCACAGCCTGTGTAAATCCTGTTAGTTCTATCCCTGGTCAGATCCTCACAGCTTTCCAATAACTCTAATGTGTGTTTGTAAACCTAAACAGAAAATAAAGTTTTATTAATTTCTTAATTTCTTTTACAATGTCAATGCTACAACCACTGTCTTCAAGTTCTTTACCAAATATTTGCCTAGAGAGATTCACTATTTTGTTATCCTGACTTTGATTTCTTCTTTCTGTGAGAAAATCCAGCAAACAAATTATTTAGAAATGAAAGAGAATTAATTTAAAAAGAATATGTGTTCCAAAACCAAACCACAATGCAGGCTGTTGAAACAGACTAAATGTGTTTGTTCTTTGGCTTTAACAAAAGCAACTACACTTGTAATTTTCCAATAATTTGATATTTAAACATGTTCAGATAGAGTCAATCAAACAAGAGTCTATCCTCAAGGAGGGCTCTGCTCTGTCAAGGAAATAAAGCAAATCAAAGCTTTCAAAGGCAGATACATTTTTGAGGGTGCAGAGCAAGGGCAGCTTGCACCCTCATGCCACCCCACATGCAAGCAGAGGTGTGAGAGGTTGACGTTGCAGAAAAATCCTCAGATTTTATTCAACTAAAAACTAAAGCCATCAGATTCTATTTGCAATCTCAAAGCATCTTGTTAAAAAGCGTGACACGTCCGAGGCTTTATGAAAACGTTTTCTTGTATTTGTGGTGAGAAGAAGTCAAGTTATCTCAGATTCTCCTCTACTGAATGAACCAAGTCATTAAATTGGCATTTGCATTGAAAGGCTTTTCACAGGGATTTCTGTCAGGCCTTTCAAACAGAGATGAAATGAATGAGGACCAGCTTACAAATGATGCATTGTTGAATGTATGTGGGAGCAAACAGCCACCATTGTGAGTGCAGGTGGGAAAGAAAAATGAATAGACAAGGAAGCTCATGGAGACGAAGAATCTCATTATTAATGGACTGTGTGCATGTCTTCAATGAAGTTTACCCAATAAAAGATGGATTTTCCCCTGATCCTCCTCTTTAAAAATTAATTACATTCAAAAATATATAATGGTGGAACATCTCAGATTATACATGCTTCTCTTTCATTATTATACTAGTTCAGTTCTAAAAATACTCTTCCTACAAGTACCTCACAGGATTTGAGTATTTTAAAACTCAACCTCTTAATAAGTACCCTCATAGTCCTTCATTCAAATGAGAAAACTGAGGCATCTTACCAATAGAATGCAAGAACAACTTAAAATGTAGCTTTTTTTTTTTTTAACTCCAGCCCTTTAGCTAAGGAATTAAACATTCGTCTTTTTACCTTTTCTAAAGTACAACACAACAACATGCCCTAATGCCAAAAGTTTTAACAATCAAGAAAAAAACCAGAAGACACAGATGCTTCAATGACACTGCATAGAAAATATTATCATCCTGTCACAACCTTTTTCTCTGTAAATAGTCTCAGATAGTCTTCTGCCATATTTTTCACAGCTGCTTCATCAGTTTTCTCTCCTGTTGCGTGTTGGCAGCTTTTTTTCCATATTTTCCTGACTGAAAAGGCACTTCAAGTCTTATTTAAAAACATTTCTTTGCCATTCTGTTGTCTTCCTCCTGCTTTTATTTCACAATGGAAAATGCCTAGCCACTATTTTTGCAATCTAGTTTCTGGATCATCTACCATTACAGTCTCTCAACATTTAATTTTGCAAGTTGTTTCTATTTGCAGTAGAAATTCTATTTTAATTCTAGTCTAATTTTCAAATCACAAACTGTATCTCGCTTTCCTAAGAATATCATTACCCTCACTTAATTCTTGAAAACTGCTTATTTTATTCCATGTCACCAGAGATCTTAACTGCTATATAGTTTTCCTCCAGGTCAATAACACGAAACAGTGTGGCTTCAGGAACTGATTCCCAATGGACTTTAGTAGAAATACATTTGTAGTACCAAGACACCTGAGCGATTGCCATCATATCACTGAATGTACCATCAATACTACATCAGCACACTGATACAGTAAGTCTTGCATGGACGACTGAACATTTTACACAACTTTTACTTTCACTAGAAGAAACAACTAGTCCTTCAACTCAAATGTCTAACCAGTAACTCAAGTCAGAAAGGGAGCACAGGGTGTGAATTCCAAATTCACCCACTTAGGGTCTCTGAAGAGCCAGGATTCAGATATAGTACTCCATGCCTTGCACATCCGTTAACTTTGTGTTAATTACAAATTTCATTTACTGCTGATCATCATGCATTACAGAGAGATTATTTGAACTGAGGAGTTCTAAGTTAAAACACTATCAGATACACTTAGAATGTAATTAAAAATACAAAGCCAACCTGATTATGCTTTTTTAAAAAAAATATTTTACTGATTAGAAATTATTGCATTACTTTTTACACTTAAGACACAAGTGTTATGTTGGACATTCTTTGTTCTTTTTAATTATTGATACAATGCTATTATCCTTCTTCTGGAATTTCCCTAATGCTCCAAGATTTAGGATAGCTCTGTGTTGCAGATGACTTTTCCAGATAAGTTTTAAAATATCTACCAGAGGTTCAATCCAAATATCTTGATTAAAGTAAAAGGTTAAAAATATTTTGCTTTAATTAATACTACTAGGAAACTGGAAAAGAATTGTCAGCTGTACAAATTGGTACTTTTGCAAAACAAAAATAAATTATACTAATCTTACTGAAATGTCGGTAATACCACTGTCTCCATGTTGTTATGCTTTCTTCATATCTTCTTATATTTTCTTTTGTCTCTAAAGCACACATTTGTTTTTAAAAATATGTATTTTATTAATACACATATTTTAAATGCAATATCACAGAATCTATACATCATCTTTCTATTACTCTGAGATACCCCATTATGTCATTTTGTATTATCATCTGTAGCTCCTAAAACAAAAGAGTACTTTAAGATCATTTTGTTTTGACCCACAGACCATGCTTTTTAAGATCATAATTATAAAATAATCTGAAAACAGTTCTTAAGCAGCAGGTAGTTTTCTCTCCAAATCCTCTTTCCTAGTTCAGAATTCTCATCTGTTTTCAACTCTACCTAGCTGCACTGAGAACTTGGCATGATTTCTATTAGTTTGTAGCTTTCTTTTTGCACGTTAGTCATAATCCTACTATATCATATACTTTTTAGTTCTGTCATATTTTATTCTGTCTGTTTTATGCCCACTATACACTACAGTGTATGTAAGGTTTTTTGAATTTGTAGTCTACACAAGTGCTAAAGTTGTTTGGATTGGTGGGGGGCAGGGAACACATGCACCACCTGCACCATTACAACTCCAGCAGATGCCATCCAAGTTGAAACCATCTATGCTAAAGCATTTTTTCTCCCATCATTTTATAGATGGCCATGAACTGAATTTTCTATTTTCTTGTGTGATTTGGCAATTAATAGGAGAATGATAACTACTACATTTACATTTTATATCATGAACATGCAAGTATTCTAGATCATTTGCTCCAAGTTACCAGGAATTTGGAAATAAGTGACATCATTTTATGTGAGTGCAACTTCATTTTTTCACCCATTTAGTCATTCTTAATAAGGTCATAAATATTTATTTTAACATTTCAATTCCAGGGACTGAAATAGCCATATTTTAGTTACCACTTTATCAAGTTTAAATTTGGAAATGAGCAATTTCAATTAATCTTAAAAATAATAATAAGAATACTTGAGCTCCTAACACAGAGTTTGGCTGCTACATGATTTCTTTTCATATTCTGGCAGCCTGATGACTGTCTTCTCCATTTTGACTCTGTACTCTAGCTCATTCCATACCTCCTCAGCATTTCAGTCATAAGTTTAAAGAGATTCTGGTGTATTTAGAAGACTCATTCTTTGAACACCATTTCTCTCTATGCTGGGCAAAAATCACAGGTTGTAGAGCACCATCCTTCCACTGAACATGAACCAAAATACATTGGCACTCTGTGTGCACTTGCTTAGTCAGTGATTTACATTGAGTACCATCCTCTATTAACTAAACAGAAAAGAGATCCAGCATATTTGGGACAATTTTCTCCTGGTTTCTCTGAGGTCTCTTAAATGATCCATTTGCCCACAAATATTTGTGGTTGATTTTTTTAAAATTTTTTACCACTGTTCATTAAATCTCACCTACAAGTGAGAGGCAGCCTCTGTTCTTTGAGAAAGCTGTGTTTCACATCTATCAGACAACTTCTCCTGCTCGCACTGTCTCGGAAATGATTTCTTTTATTTACTTGAACGTAAAAATTGAAGTGAGGATTATCTGTCTCCTGGGCATACATACTGGCACAATAGGTCTGAAATTGGAAGACTGTATACAATACTACTATAGAGTATATCAATTGTTAAAGCAACCTGTGTTCCTGACAAAAAACACCTGCCAACACTACCTCTTTCCCCACAAAACAAGAAACATGGCAGAAATTGCAAACACTAGTTATGATCTTTATTTATGCAACAACTGTACTGATCACAAACCTGTACCTCTCAACAAACAACCCTCTCAAATTTCTCTTCCAAACATCCTTCAACCTGCTTCCCTGCAAATCCTTTTGGCTAGCTTCATTCATCCAGAAGCTGCGTTCAAAAAACAACCACTTCAGTACACCTAGTTTCAGCCAACACTGCTGGCACCAAGATGCTAACAGTAGTGTACTTTTCAAGGTCAGTAAGTCTTCAGTGAGGTCTAACTTCAAAGAGTGAATGTTTAACACTTTGTAAACCAGATGCACTGTTTCAATATCCAAATCAGTATCTGAAAAAAATTCACCAGAAAAAAACAAACATAAAGCTAAATTTCAAGAAAACACAACAGCACTTCTAAACTCTTCAGTTCCAAGCTCATAAATAGTCCTGTTTTGTTTGCTGTTTAAATATTATGTAGCGCAGACTGACATGACTCATATATTGTATTATGCCTTTTCAGCTCATGTAAACACACATCCCCTGGATCTGTAACCTCTGTGGTCAGGAATTCACTACACATTATTTGCTTGATAGAACTTTTCATTTAAGCTGTAGTATTTCATTACTATGCTCAGCACAGAATGTAAAAAAATCCCCAAATTATCTTAAAGTCTTTAATATGCATAAGATCTTTAAAGTATGCCTCCCACCTCAGAATCACAGGGAGCAGATCAGAAAAAGAGAGATTGAATTATTAAATTGAATATTGAGTGTTCTGTCAGACTAACAAGCAGCTAAACTAAACCATAAAGATCCAACAGCACAAGAGTGTGTGGAGCTCCTCTTTACATGAGTTAATAACAAGTATATGGAAGTGACACTTCAGAACCCTTAAACTTGACAGTAGGTGACAGAAAATAGAAAGGACTTTGTTACCAAGTCTGCCATCTGTTTTTACAGCATCACATGTCATTTACATAAGAAGTATATAAGAGATTTAAATCAGAACTTTACTAGACTGCATGTTAGTGATATACCAGGCACTCAATCATACTGGTGATACCAGTCACTTACTGAGATGAAGTGATTACTGTAGCAAGGCAGCAGTCAAACAAAAGCTCTTCATCAGCCTTCATCAGCCTACAGGCCAAAAGTTATCACCTATACCTAGGTGTAGCCATCTTTTAGAAAGCCTACCTCTCTAAGTAAATACAGGAGTGAGATGCAAGTTGTCTTTAAAAATGGGTTCATGATTACCTTAGATCAACAAATCATAGGTAGGTTAATATTTAGCTGCAAGCTATACACTAGCAATGCAAAGATATACAAGTTCAGTTTGCTGCAAAGCATTAATTTATCTGCAACCAGATTAGCAAATTAGTTTGATTATTTCATGCAGCTACATAAACTAAAAAACCAAACATCACCACTCCTCACACACACAAAAAGCAACAGTAGAAAAAGTTAGAAGCAAAGGAAAAAGCAAGGCCCCCCCGCTTCAGCTGCATGTCAGTCTTAACTCAAGTGTGCAGGCACTGTAGTTCGTTGCATTAAGCTGACATAAAACCTGTCGAGTAGCAATCAACCTATGGCTTTTACCCTACCAATTCCTGTGCATCTTTCAGACTCTGGAACAAATCCACCTGAGAGTTAACAAAGCAAAACAAAATGTTTTACGTGCCACATCTGCTCCCTAATCTTGTTCAGCTAGTGGACACAGAGCTCCCCTTACTTGCTGGCAGAGGGACTCACAAGGATACATTCATTTTCCAGTCACTGATTCTCCTTCCCTTTCCTTTTACCATATGAACACAAAAGAAACTCAGACAGCACTGAAAAGCTCTAGCATCAAGCCATCCTAATGTTTCCTATGGGGAATATAGGAATATATTGAGTTTGCCATAAATACACTATAAATGCTTAATAAAAACAAAAACAAAACAAAAAAAACCCCCACACACCATAGCACCAACACAAAACCACCCCACTTCTTTTATGACATTACTTCCTAAACATTTTTATAATATATTTGTCCTTTGAAAGGAATAGTTTTAGTGTTATAAACACTATGGTTCATTATAGTTTCTATGACCTCCCTATAATTAACCTCAATTATATTTCCACTATACAGGAACAATGATTGGTTGTGGTAAAGAAGTCTAATATTATTCAGGAAAATATAAGGCTACCTAAGCAACTGAAAAACAGTAATTTCTCTGCATAAAACTTTTCCATCACATTTTTGTCATTTGTTTCAGAATTTGTCTTTGTCAGTACATAAGGATCATTCCAGCTAATATAGAAAGCTACTTCAGAGGATGAAAACAGATGAAAGCACAGAGTAAGCTGAGTTCTCCTAACCACATATCATCACCATTATGAAGGAGCTTAATTTTTTAGAAAAAAAATTATCCAGCCCTTTATTTCATATTTTTTTCTATGTTGAACCAAAGAGCCACATTCATAAGAACATACAATATACTTCTGTGTACCTGATTGATAAACTTGAAAACATATTAGTAGTGAAACTAATAATTGAAAAAAACCCACCTCTTTAAATATTAGCTATTTGCTTTGAATTCCTATTTTCCAGTGAGTCAATGCAGCTGATTCTCTCTTCTTCAATTTAATTTCACTACCACGAGTACACCACTTGATATCACTGGGACCAATCAATTGCAAATTCAGTCAGAGCAATTTTGTCAAGAATGAAGTTATCTGCAACATTACACTGTTACAAGTGGTAAGTCTCTTGCTAAAGGAAATGACCACTTTACTTAGCACTCAGAAAGAGTAGTAATGCTGAGACTAACTTGCATGTACTGAAAGATGACAAAGCACTCAATTATTTTTACCTGTTTAGATTTCTAAGTCTTTTTATATTTAAACACACAGCTTAAGTTGAGTAATTTGTGCCACATTCTGAAAAAAACAAAACATCAGCACTACACTCAAATGATTCCTTTTCTGCTTGAATTACTATATTTAAAAAAGCAGCTCCCTGCTGTAAGGAAAGAGATGTAGATTAGAATATTTAACACTTTTCTATGATTCTTTGCAGCATTTACTGTTGAATAAGCAGAAGAGGCAACGTACAGAAGGACCTGGAAATTACTACATTACACCATTTTCACCGAGTGGAAGACAAAGTAATTTCATCATATAGGGTCATTTGCTTCATTAGCACTACTGTTTTTTCTGATTTTATTCCATCTGAAGTACAGAAATTCCTGTTCCTTTCCTATTCTGCAACACTTTACAAGCATCTGCACTACATTGTTATACATATGCAGGCGGCTCTCATTGGCACCAGTAGACACAAGCTTTCATCCAAGGGAACTGTCTTTGATGAACAGCAAATAAACTGCATTCTTTATTCTTAATTTAGCAGACAGATATGGCTTCCATCACCATCCAGGAACATCAACCTTTCAAACTGTAAGCAGAATAAATTTCAGAAAAAGAAAACATACAAGTTTTTGCTTCGTTTAAGTGCAGGAACAAGCACAAAAGCAAAGCAATCACTAGGACTGCTGCTTCCAGCTTCAGTGAGATTCTCAACTGATACAAACTGCAGTAATTTCAGCTAAGTCAAAGCAATTACTTATTCAATGCAGCAATGTAAGCTTACCGCAGCTGTTAGTTTGACCATTTACAAAGCCTGTTAAACTTAGTTAAGAGTATTTAAAAAAAAAAAAAAAAAGAAATCCAAAGTATAATTAAAAGATTGGCTTTGTAATTTTTTGTAAGTTACACTGGCATTGGCAAAAATTCAGAACCACCAACATGACTGAGAAAGATAGATTAATCAAAATGAAAAAGCAGCATATCAGGAGTTGCAGATCTGTAGGTACGCAGATGTAGTGTAGTCAGGTGAGTTACAGGGTAACTGATGTGGTCGAGGCTGAAGTTAGAAAGTTTTAGAAATTAATCCTTGATCTGAAAGCAGTTTTACATTAAATTTTGAATCCCCACTAAGTATCTATGAAAAAAAGCCTCTATCCATATCTATCTAATTACTGTGTCACAGGGACATAGCCTAAACACAGAACACAGCCTGCCACGGTAAAACTATTCCTTTAAAGCTCTCAATACAAGACCAACACTTGTGACTTGCCCATCTATTGAAGTTGGACAGGACAGGCACTGAACTACAGAAGAGCACAGTACTTTGGGCAAGAGAGATTAAGCAGGTTACCCAGGTGGGAGGTACATTATAGCAACGACTTTGAAAGAGAATATTAATCTGGGTTTGAAACATTTGCTATCTTTAAGTGCTTGATGCCTGGGAGAGTAACATAATTTGCCAATTCTAATTTTGCCCCACAAAAGCTAGTCCATAAAAAGCACAAAGAAATTCCATCTCTTCTTTACTTCCCAGGGTGAAGGCTAGCATTTAACAGCAGAAGACAAGACTTCAGTGTCACTGCTGTGTTATAACTGGACCTGCACAATGGTTTTAAAAAATGGGGTTTAAATGCATCTTAAAAAAAAAAAATGACCTCCTTATGTGCTGTTCAAGCTATTTACTAAGTCTTGCTTAAGCTCTCATAGAGATAAGAATCAAGACTTGCAAAGGGAAACTGAAAATTTTACTAGTCTGCTTGTATTTTGCATATCAACAATCAGTAGCCTATACTCAAATTGCCTAAATACCTACACACGTACCAGCAGTATGACATCACAACATGCTCACAGATTACACTGTCGAACATAATAGTAAGGCACAAAACTCATTGCATACAAGAGCCTTGTCCATGTGTAGAACCCAAGGATTATTTATGACCGCACAGGCCAAGAGCAGAAGGAGACAAAGTAGACTATTAAATCAGGTCAAAAGCAACAGCACTCATTCAGTTCCAGAGATAGACACACGATCACCTTTTCCTTTCCCCATTCCTTGATGATTCTTTCTCACGAAAGCATAGTCTGGGAGAACACAGCGTGTTCACTTCATGGTATATGCACCAACCATATTTTATATTTGTAAAGTTGTGCTAATCTTTACAAATTTTTCCAATAAATCAACAGTTGCATTACAGAAGGTGCCTGCATCTGACATTCCTCAAAACAAAACAGAACTACACCAAACCACACCCTGCACCTGGCATACATCCCTGTCCATCTCTTGCTGGAAGAACAACACCAAGTATACTCAGAAGTGATGGGCAGATGTACTCCATTGCTATGTACAGATTATAGAAGCTAATCCATTATTGCAAATTCTTTCTCTAAACTTTGACAACAAGAACCATTTAGACGTTCATAGTGAAATTCTGAGAATCTTGTCTTCACAGCTGGGACATCAGCATTTTGTTGTGGTTTTTTCTTAGCTTTCCCCTTCTTCCCCAGATAAATTTTGTGATTATAAAAATGAGGATCTGAACATGGATTCGGCTAAGAATGAACCATAATAAAGGCATATACCTGAACCTCTTCAAAATTCTTGTAACATACGCAAAAAACAATCTGTTATTCCATCCTGGTTAGACTTGGTATTTTATTGCCATGACATAGTCCCAGCATGAAGATTCTATCCATAGAAGGTCCCCTTCTTCATACTTCCATTCCCCTTATTTTTGGTCCTCCTGAACAGCAGAACCAGCAAGTCCTGCCCGTCCAAAATCTAGCATACAAAATTTTTAAATGCAAACTGTAGCACACACCTGATCCTTGTTTTGTTCTCTGTGCTCCCTTCTTAGTAGCAGTTGCAAAAAAAGGTCACTATGAATTCATATGAAGTGATGCATACCATTTTCCCTCCCTATATTCAGAAATTATTCCCTGTTTTCCCAAGGAAAATGAGGGAAGGCTATAATAACAGCCTCTAGAATTAAAACAATTTATGTATTACTTTTGGTACTACCATCATAAGCCTGTAGATTTCTCACTGATTCTTAGAAAGTGAGAAAGATGTTAAACTTACAGCAAGGGAGTTTAGCATTGCAGGAACAAGGAGCACACTGCTTTTTTCATCAAGGCAGAAGATTTTCTTTCTGGAATGGAGGTTTTCTGCCTTGCTTTAAATAATTTCTTTTAGTTTTCCCCCAACATTGTTACCCATTTCACTAAAAAATGCAGAAGAAATCCATTCTGCAAAGCTCCTCCAAAACTTCTCCCACTCCTTCTCCCCCTCTCCTAAACACTCAGGTCATTGATTTGGCCTCTTCTATTTTAAAGTCTCTAGTAGACACTGACACAGTAGTGGGTTTCTACTTTGTATTAATCATCTAGGGAAAAAAACATAGTAAGATTTTTTAAATTACCTGTTAAATTACCACCTCCTTAAGAACCAGCCTGCCTAACAGGCTGGCAAAAGGAGAGGGAAAATAAAACTTAATAAAATTTAAATAAATAAAAGGAAACGAGAAAAAAAATCTTTTATACAATCGAACACTTTCAGTAAATTAATTGCCATGTCCTATGACGTAGGGCTAAAACACTAACTTCTACCTTTAAAGGTTGGCCTAAACATACAGATCTGAATAGCAAATGCCTAAGTCCTTTTCTGGTTTGACTGCCATATATAGGACTTCTCCCATCCCAACTTTCACTGGGTACTTTTGTACTTAATGCAAAATAGAGAAACGAGACCTTGGATCCTATGCATCAATAATTGAGGAAAGACAGTCAACTTATAACCTGGAAGCAGTGTCAACAGTTATATTTTGTCCTGCATTATTTATGCAAGGGATAGTAGCAAAACAAGCGTTTTATTGTCTTCACTGGAGGAACACAAGTCATGAGAAGTCCATGAGCAACTCATTAAGTTTCATAATATGCTTTAAAGATTACTGCATCAAGCATTATAGTACATTCTTCACATTAATTCAAAGTCCAAGAAAAGGTTTTAATAAAAAATAATAAATATATTAAAAATGGATGGTTTTAACCACCACAGTCTCCACTAATGCATTTGTTCAAAAAAAGCTTCTATTGGTTTCACTGCTGTTAGTTCTAAAGTCAAGTGAGCCAGCTGGACTCTGTTCTGACTCATGCAGCTTCATATCTAATTAAGTTTCATTTATAGAATCAAACTCCTCCAGTGGTTATAACCTTGCTGAAGAGAGAGGGTCAGTGACTTTCAAAAAAACTTTTTACTGGAATGTGTGATAAAGAAAAATACCTACTTTTACTGTCACTTTTCAAAGCAAATATGCAATGCTAGGTCATTCAACACAGTCATTCTGTGATGTGAATTATTCTTTATTAATTATATAGCTCATATATAGCTCTTTCCCAGATAATTATTTTGACACCATAGTTGGCCCTTGCTTTATATATTCAACAGCTGTTATACTGATAAATGAAGAGTTAATGGAAGCCAATAATGGAAGGTAAAGGTGCGTTCATTTTCTGAAATGCTGTGAAAAGGTCCTAGTTCTCAATTCACCAGAAATAGAAAGGCAAAAATTGACATATATTTGCACATTAATCTATTTGTACAAATCACCTTTCACTTATACTTTGTGGAATCAGTATCAGAAAAGTAGTTTTAAATTCTAACTGGAAACTTTCATTGTCCATTTGTGACCACAAGCAAACTGTAAATATATTTCTAGTGAAAAAAGTCCAGAGATCTCAAGTTTCTAGAAATACTATTTTTTTTTTTTAATTAAAAACAAACAAGCAAAAAAAACCCCAAACAAAACAAAAACCAACCAAACAAAAAACAAACAAAAACCAAACACACTCCCCCCTCAAAAAAACCTCAAAAAAAACAAAACAGAGAAAAAACAGGTTCACCACAGCATTTAACTCAGAGCCTATTGTAAAATCTTTTGCCCTCAAGATCATTAACTAAAGTCTACTATAAGACAATTTGAATAAGTTTCAATGGTATTGAATAAAAAGGTAAGAGTAATTGCTAAATGTTGATCCTTTCAATGCCCTTGCTGATGAAGTTTTACATAAGTAACACTTTTTTTTTTTTACTTTCACTATCTTCAAAATTAAGTGCCTACACTAAAGCACAACTGTTGTGAAGACAAATTGATCTATAAAGAACTTCAGAGATCCCATGTTCACATACCACTTAACACATCTTTCTAGGTTAATCTTTCCTAAGGATAAAGAAGTGTCCAATAAAAAAAGAAATCTATAGATATTTGAAAGAATTTTGATAAAGGATGGGGAGGGGTGTTATTATTATTTTTAGTTCCTTCCAGAATATAAGCTGAAGATCAAATATAATTTGTGGCAAGAAGGAGAACTTCATATCTCAAAATCACATACTTAACATATTAAGAGCATAATCCTTTTACATCCCAGGCTATACATAGACATTAAAGTCATCTGCTAATCAATCACAGATTAATGACAACACACAAATCTGACTGAGCTGAAAGACCAGCTAATAGAGTCACACATTCTTTATCACCTTTATGCAATCGGTTCCAAGTAACACAAACACTCATTAAGATATGGAAAAGTTTAATATAAAAGTTTCATCTTATGATTGACATATGTACAAGTAAAAAACTACATCCAAATATATTAATGATTTCTTTTTGTTAAGTTTTAGATGAGCCATGGCACAATATATCTCCATGCAAGCAGTATGAACTGTATCAGGAATCTGCAGTTCATCATCTGGGTTTTATGGATTTATATTTTAATTAACATTATTATTGCCATTACACATAATTTCCTCTAAAGGTAACATGTCCCTCTTTGGTCTTATTAAATTCCTACCGTTTGATGCAGACTAATTAGACCAAGTACCCAATTTAATACTTCAAATAAGCAGCTATATTTTATGTTTTAGTGATAAGAAATATCCAGAGGCACTAAAAATGTTCTAACAATTGCAACAGAGCTGTTTGTGTGAGCGTCAATTTACCTTGCTTCTCTCATGTCTCTGCAGAAGTCTCCTTTTTGTTTCATCATTTTTCTGCTTTACTTGTATTACAGAGTTTTCATTCTCTACAAGGTAGGATATTAGAAAAACACCTTTTAAAAAAAAATGCATATTTGAACTATGGATAGAATTAGGCACTTTTTTTATTTAAATACACTGTTGAAAAAAATTTTGTCTTATATACTATGACAGCAAATATTAGAAAGTATACCACAGTACACATATGATAGTAAGAAATATGTACACTGGGAAATGTTAGTAATAGATTAGCTACAGAAATGAAAGATGATGATCTAACTAGATGATAGTGACAACGAAGATCTGTATTTAATGACACATCTGCTTTGAAGATAATTTAGCAATGTACTGACACAGTTTAAACTTTGAGAAATTGCTTCTGAGATAGAATCACTGTCATCAAGGATAGTCCAAAAATACTCTTGGCACACAGGGCTCTTGGGAAAGGACTGTGTACAGCCCAGACTGCTGCAAGAGCTGCACAGGCTCCTTCTAAGCATCCAGAAATGAAGTAGGTTGAAGAGTCCAACAGCTGCAGCCTGGGAATTTGGCTTAGCCAGATCAGAAGCCAGAAGTACAGATGATTATGATTTGAGAAGGGACCTGGGCACTGCCAACCTTAGAACTCACAAGGCTCTATTGTGCATATGTTTCAAGGGACATGTATGCTGACAAAGTGGGAAGGCATGGCCAGAACAGGGTCCTTCAAAAGCATCAGCCATGGCATCCTCTGAGTGAGGCCAGATTCCTTACTAGCTCATTACATTACAATAGTCAGAAAACACTGGCACTCAGAGTTTTAGTCTTTAGTCCAGTATAACGAAGTTTATTCCTACTTAACCAAGTGAACAAAGTAGCTGACCAGGTGTGCCTGAAGTAATTCCATCAAAGTCATTACAGGCCAATGCACAGAATTACCAATGGTGGGTATATTTTGAGACGGGACAAATTGTTGAACTTGCAATCCTGTAGCGCTGAAAGTCAAGTGTTACCCAGACATTCTGCATTGGCCACTGCTGTTGGGGATTCTGCATTTTAGGAACCACACCGTAATATTGTCCATATTTCACATCATTTTAGATGGTAATAAGTCCGTTACCCATATGACAGCAGCAGTGACCACTTACACAAGCTACTCTAGCAATAGTATTTCCCCAATGAAGGAATCTTAAATTATTTCTGATAGTCAGAGTCAACATTCCAAATGAGGAATCCCACAATACTCTGTCTGATCTGTTTACACCACCAAGCAGGACTGAAGAATAAATGAGCAACTTTAACATCTGTGTCACAAACACTTCAAAAGACTATTTTTGCCAGCACCAGCAGAAAATTGGTGATTCTGAAGCATAGACACCTGTTGCACTTAAAGTAAAATCATACTCAGCAAGACATAATTAATATTCAACTGCCTGGAGCACAAGCATAAGTAAACTAAAATGACACAACCAGCAAGACTAGGTAAGTACCCTTTGACATTGTCAGACCACTAATCACATACCCACCCAGCAGCCAGAACTTCTAACCAAGTTAAACATAAATAAAATTAATTGCATAGGGGCAAACAGACAATTACTATGGAGTTGCACAAATGAGATAAAGACATGTGCAAAGTAAAAAAAATATGTGAAACAGATAGGAAATATGTTTTGCTGGACTATTTTGCATTCACCAGACAAATGGGAAAGATGCTTAGTGAAGCCAGCCAGTGAAAACATACTCTTATTTTGGGAAGAGAAAGATAGCATACCAGTAAAAAACAAGGAAGGATGTGAAGACAGACAACATTACATTAGTTTCCATTCAACCTTCCCTCTTTCAAAAGAGCACCTAAGCAAGATCACTTCCACCTTCAAGTAAGACTGTCAAGTACTTGCAGCTATCAGTGCCAACAAAGTGGCATCACCTCTACTTGACTGTATGCTTATAGCTGAATTAGGGCAGATTGATATAGACTAAATACTTGAATATGTAGTGATAATGATTAAGAGGTAGCCATTGGTAATGCATCTTGTTAATGACAGTAAGTAAAATGGTGCTGAAACTGATCTGTTGGTTTTCCTAACCATTCCCACTGCAGCACTGTGACATATATATTCTCAACACCCAAAACACTTTAACACAATTCCTGATCAAGTTTGAATTTCTTCGTGAAGAAACACAAACAGCAACAAAAAGCATCAAACTGAATAGGAGGGGGAAAAAAAAAAAAAAAGGAGTGAGCAAAGAGTGTTAAGAGATCACTTATTCTGGATGGAAAGACATTCGTCTTTATTTGTGCCCCAAAATGATCCTGCGTAAAGGAAAAATATACACTCTATTGCCTGACAGGTGTTAAAGTCCATGGTCAGACTGTGACAGATCCAGATTCAAAGTGCTGCTTTGTTTCAATCAGACCACAGATTGCCTGGATTCTCTCAGAAATCCCAAGTCAATAAAGTATCCAATACACTATGAAAACACAGATTTTGTATTCTCAAAGCTGCTGACAAAGTTAAAAAAGAAAACAAACAACTCCCTTAAAACATTTTACTTAACCAAAAGATTTTAGAGGAGAAGTTCATGCAATTTCTAAATGAATACTGAAGCATTAGATACTCTCCACTAAAGAAAAAGGTAACTGAATGATAATGGTTGCTCAATGCTGATGAGTAGAGAGAAAAAGTTCCAGACCACTTACACTATGAGAGTTCTTAAACCATGGCTCCTCATCCAAAGCCTGTGTAGTATCTTTAGCATGCTTGATACTTAGTGTATATTCTACAGTTATATACTGAGAGATAATCAGGGGCACAGTTGACTCTGATTTTTTTTTTTTTAAATTTATTAGTTAGAATTTAATCTCTCACGGCAAGTCCACGAATTAAGTAACTTAAATGTTACAAACCCTTTCTAACCCTTCCCATATACAGTAAGTTTCCAAATAGTTCAAAAGAGAATCAATATTGCAAAGGAATAAAGTGAGAATTACTACTGAAAGTGGAACAAGTTTTTGCACTGAGATATGCAAAAACAGGTTTTGGTTTTTGGGGTTTTTTTGGGGTTTTTGGTTGGTTGGTTTGTTTTTGGGTTTCTTGTGGGGTTTTTGTTGGGTTTTTTTTGTTTGTTTGTTTTGGTTTGGGGTTTTTTTTGCTATTAACTGAATTTTATTAACTGATCTGGCCTAATCTTGCTGAGCAGTAGGACCTGAAAAAGCAACGAAGTAGATTGTCAAACTACCTCTCACTCCAGTGGGGACCTGACCTGAATCCCAGCACAAGGATAACTAAGGCAGTGAAGCTGCATCCACATACAAGAACAATTTATGACTCTAAACTTATTAACCCCCATTAGACAGACTGGAAAAACAAGGATTGTTTTTTGGTTCGGTTTTTTTTCCCTCCTATGAATTTTGCAAGGACACATTTGGCCAATTTTTAATAAATATTTTTCTAAGGCAAAAACACTGCTAACACAGTAAACACATCAAGCTACTGGGCCTGCCAACATCCATGCACATCTCTCATCAGGTATAGTTCAGAGGGAAACCAGTAAGACACTGGTGAAGAAAACCCCTGTGTGCTTCAATGAATATTCATTACATCCTCTAATTTATTATCATGTTTACAGCCAAAACTGCAGAGCAAATTACATGCTATGTAAGGTCCCAAGGGGGTTTTTATTTCCACAGCTTGGACTGGTACCAAAATAAAGCACATTAGAGAGAAATTTCAACAAGAGCCATTAATATTTAATGGACTACTAACAGCAGTGCTCCTCATGACAAAGTTGCAAGGCAGAGGAGGGAACGATTGCTCAGAACTTTGCTCCACAAAATTCTTTTCATTAAGCAAACTGCATTGAAACTGACAAACAGGTGGCTTTCTAAACAAAAACAAGCAAAAAAACAAATCACAAGAAACTCTCCCACACAATAAAAAAACTAAAACACACACAACAAAAAATGAAAGAAAAACCACTCAATATTAAGTAGAAATAAGCAAGTAAAATTGGACTCAGGAGATAAGAGACAGTTCAAAGGAGAAATTAACTTATTACAGGAGCAGAACAGAATTTGAAACTGCCCATGCATGGAGAGAAACTATCATATGGAGTAAACCCAAAATAATCAGTGCTTGGCAAATGTAAACAAGTCAATGAACATGACAACTGAAATTTCCATTTCCTAGCACACAAACGTCTTCAAACTGACAGTATGAGAGAACAGAATTAAAACACAGGGAAAAGCAAGTGTCCAGCAGCCACCAGAACTCTTACGCCATTAGCACAGATGGAATAAACTTGTAATACTTCTCTAGTGATTCCAGTAGGATGTCTGCAGCAGCACAGTCACTACTAAGGGAATGACAGATAAGAATACTCACACTGGTCTAGATACAGTAAGGTCACTTAAACCAGCATTTTGTTCTCTTTCTGCTTATGGAAGCCTGTGAGGAAATCTCCAGTTACAATTCCTCTAACACTTGGTAAAGTTGATAGTTATGCAAATACAGTTGCACTTTCAGATTGTAATTACAGCTCTGACGAAGCCTCTGAACACTGACCAAGGATCATCACCCCCCAGAAAACCCCCCTTTCCATAGAAAAATTCTTTGTCTTTGTCCCTATTCCATTACTCCTGCACTGATATTTAAGTACCTTGATCATTCTGACTTCCTGATCCTGCAAAAGCAGACCCAGGCATCTGGTTTCATACCTGCTTAATTCGATATTCCAATCAATGTTTCAATTCAAAAGACTTCTGAGATTTAATACAAGTTTTCATCAACAGTTTCTTATGTCTTTCCATCTACTTTGTACTTCTCTGCGGAAAGAATGAGATTGGAGCTGTAGGTCCTTATCCGCTTGCTGGATGTTCTTCTTTCCCTCCATAACACCTTTTACAGGGGAAAGATTCTCCCCACTAGGGCAGGCATATGGCTGAAAAGACTAAAGTTTCATCCTGCAATATCACCTATTTTAGTCTGTCTTGGAAACCTCTTCTGTTTGGAAGCCTTCACAAACCCAGTCTTGTTTCTCAGGGGATTACAGACCTCAGAGTTACAGACTGGAAACAGCAGAAGACATTCTAAATTGAGTCAGTCTAAACGGCAACTAATTTAAATGAAAATATCTTCTAGCATGGCATAGATCAGAATTCACATCATGTTTCCATCTTACCTTTTTAATATTTTCTCTAGGCTTACATCTGAAACTGCATTTAGTTTAGGTACTAACTGGTACAGCTGCCAGAGGAACTAACAAAGATAGCTACAAAATAAATACACACAGGTCACTACAAATTAAGCAATGTAGGTCCTTGTCTTTTCTGTCATACATTTTCCTGATCATAAAATAAACCCATAAATTGTATAAAACAGCATTGACCATTAGGACATTTGCTACATTAACCTTTGTATTGAATGTCGCAGAGCATCATTATGCTATTTTGTACTTGAAGTATTATACCAGAAGGAATTTAATCTCACAAATGTATTAAAATTCTGACCTATGATCAGTAAAACAACAGAATAAATCCCAAAACAATAGGTTGGCAGTTTTTATCTACATTTTCCTTTTGAAAATAATTACTTTTAAAAGAAAAACAAACAAACAAAACCCTCACATAAGTAGCAAAAAAAAAAAAAATAAATCCATTCAGCTTCATATTTACAAAAAAACACTGGGTGGAGTCAGGAGTGAAAGTCTTATCTACTCTCATTATAGAGGTACTGACAGAGACAACTTGATCAGATCCCCAAAAGGCTTGCTTTAAGTTTTCATATTACTGTGGCCTTACATTGAACCCTAGCCTTTATAATCAATTTAGGGGCCATAAGGGCCTTTTACTGAGGGCACTTTTATAGCAAATAGTTTCTTAATTGGATCTGTCCTTTTTCACCCAAGCCACAGCTGTAAAAGAGTGAGTCTTTGACTAGGGGAAGCAATACAGACTGAAGTCTGAAGGGCTACTAACTCATAAGCAGCAACAAGAGAAAACACTCAGTTTCACGTGCTAATAAAGGTATTTTTCTTCAGAAGAGCTTGGGGGGCACGGGAGTGAAAAATTTTGCCAAACAGGAAAGCTTTAGCCTTAACAGACAAGAGGAAACAGACAAAAGTAGTTCATTCCTAGGCAGAGGAGATTAAACCCCACCAGGTTCCCTGGGGTTTAGAGGCACCATGAAATAGAGCTGCCCATGTTCATTCCCAGTCAGAAAACTTCTTTGCTCTACAGACTCTGAAAAGCACATGGTATGGAGCCAATTGAAAGATGCTGAAGACTCAAACCTGCAAATCCCCTAAATCATGAGCTGTAGAACCAGTGCTCATCTGAAATATTCACCTGGAAAGAAACAGGTGGCAGCGGACAGCATCCAGCCTGGGCATTAGCATTCAGCTTGTGCCTCCCACATACAGCCAAAAAATATGAATAATGAAGGAAAATGAGAAAGTTCAAGACAGGGGTTTAGACCATTCATCTTCAACCTTGTAATTATCTTTCCTTATGACTAATAATTTTTGGGAAGAGGAAAGAACAGGTGAATAAGTACAGCCAGGTCCTCAGATGGCCTCACATAAACATTAACTAACTTAAATATTGGAGAATGGTCTTTGTGTAAATGCAAAATTGTGATGAAGATAAGCTGGTCTTGGTAGAAAAGGTATCAGATGTTGTTATTGGATCTGATTAGAATTGATTATTAGAGAAAGTTACAAAAATTATGACTTCTTTTAGAAATAAACTGGTTTCCCATTTAAAACAAATATTATTATGTCAAATTCTCAGATTATAATTGATCAGCAGTAAGATAATACATAGCAAAATAACCCTTCAGAGTGAGATTCTCATTTGTCATTCATTTTAAGGAGGTATAGCACACACAAGGAATGTTTGTGTCTAAGATGTTGCTCTTGGATGAACAAAATATTATTGGGAGAGCTAGACAAATCTAGGTCAAAGTTAAGAGTTGGAAAAGTGCTTGAAAACAGATATGGAATAGAGGTGCTTTCTAGCTCCACACTTGGCTGTGATTGAAGACAGCCTGATGTAGCCTGACTGCTGATACAGAGGGGGACACACTGACTAGAATTTGATACTGAATCACAGATAGCTGTACAGGGAAGGCTCACAGCGTTCAACCCCAGCTGAGTACATGTGGAGGACAAACTGTGATTAATGTACAAAGTCAAAGCTGACAGAAACTATTACAGAGTGGATTACAGAGAAACGTAACGTAATATTACCAGACATCGCCCTCAATCAAGCCTCTCTCCTGAACTGAGTGATCAAGAGTAATCCCATTCCCATGCTAGTGTATTAGTAGACCCGTAAGCTTGCCATTCCCTCATACCATTTAAATGGACAAAGTTGATGGTTCCTGGCCACTTGGAACAGCAAAAGGACAGGGATGTATTTCAGACTTTCCTGAACATTGCTAAAAGTTCTAAACATCAATTCTCTTGGAAAAATCTTAACAAACAATATATCCCCTCAACACATACAGCTGAGAAACCATGCAGATATCTCCACAGATGGCAGCAATGGACTCCCTGAGCTAGCATATCCTTTTGCATCAACATGACAACTGCATTATAAACACTATTTTTATACCACACGTGCTTAAGCAAGCAAAATGATTACAGCCACATCACTCAATTTGCTAAATCCAAAGGTGAATTTATGCAAACAGGCATTGCCAGAGAGATTTTATTCCAAATGGTGTTATTCCAAACTTCCAAAAGGAAGTCTTAATATTTTGTCTGGTCGTATGCCAAAATGCTCCACGAAATATATGTGAAAACCCCAAGAAAAATGTTCTGTAGCTAATATTGTTTAATGAGAACTTGAACCAAATGTACCCAGTTTCCAAAGGCAAAACATCCATAGCTCACAGGCATTTTTCCTGGTTTTTTTTCCTCTTTTGATTTGTTGTTAACCATAAGATTACCATTTCATTTAAGCATACTACAGAAGCAACATTTACTAAGATCAAAATTTTTTCCTTGTTTTTCTTCAGTTGTTTAGGCCACAATTAGAAGAAAATAGACATAGAGACGGGAATTCTTTAATCTTTTTTTTCAACTTTTCAGATTGGCTTTTGAAATCACCCAGCATTAGAAAATTAATTTTAGAATTATTTTTGTGATGTATTTTTGAAAGGGAGTAAGTTAACACCAAACAGTTAATAGGTGCCATACATTTATGGTGACATCTTTAAGAAACCAATTGCAAGACATCAGTTGACCTGCACATAAAGAACAATTTAGAATCCATATCACTTAACTTTATTACGTTAGACAATTTAATTTTCCACATATTAAATAATCAATATGTACTGCCACAAATATGATTCACCATACCCTAAAATTAGGTGTGCAAAAGATCTTGATAAAATAGTTATTTGAGTGAAGCAATCTTTTCCCTACCTTGACGCTACAGAAACAGGAGGAGGGATGGTACTACAGTTTAGTCCAGATGCTAAACTTTGAGCTGTACACATTTAGATGGCATAAATCACATCCTATACAGTAATGATTTCAGTACTGATTGGCATTTTTCATCTTCAGAGCTTCTGCATCACAACTACCATGTTATATATGTGTAATATTATTATACAGGGTTAAAGTAGTTCAGTCATATAAACAAGGTACAGTTGAAGTGAAATGAAGTGAAGTAAACAGCTTAAGGAACTAATAGATATTTCAAAGATTTATTCCTAACTGCATTAAGAAAAAACAGTGAGGGGCATTAACACATTCTCTCCCATAAGTACTTTAGAAAACCCTTTGTGATGGAGCACCAGCTGTGCTGAATATGCACTTAAATCAGTCCTTTACAGAGTAGTTACTACGTAACATCATCACCAGGCACAAGAACCTCTTTGTCATAGCAATTTATCAGCTTCCAACAGACCCCTCCTTCCCAAGACACCAAAGCCCAGAGCCCAAACTGCTGCCAAGTGCACAAGCACCTGCCTCAGCTGGGCTCTCCAGGGCAGGCTCAGCCCTCGCTCAGGCTGAGCGTCAGTTTGCCAAATGGATCCTGACAGCTTGCCAGAGGGGAGGGCTCTTACATGCTCGCTTACATGCCATCTCTTTTCTCGCATCTGCAAAACCTGCAGCTAGCCTAATGTCTCCAGCTGCTCCTACCTCTACTCCTCTCGCCAGCAGTCAAGCACCCAGAGGGCTGCTTCTACATCTGAACAACACATTTAATCAGCAAAAACTCAGTTCAAGTTGCTGCAAACAGAAAGGCATTCAAAACTCATTGACTTCCAACAGATATTGGGTCCTCATTATGAGATGAAAAAAGAGGTAGGACTTACAGTAGTCTGCTACCCATATTCTCACACTGTCTCATTTCCCTGCAGTAATAATCCTTCAGAGCTTATACCACATTTACCATTATTTTTAAAGCCTGCAGTAATTGGGTATCCTTAAAAGCCTAAAAAAGACTAGATATTCTTTCAACTGAATCATCCAAGTATGCTATATGCTATCCAAAACTAAGTTGTTCTCCTCAGTTTCCCTTAATCTATTATAGGGCAGTTTCTACTGTTTTCACATTGTTACAGCTCAGAGTTTCCTAGCTATTCACTGTTTCCCCAGAAGAGAAAGCAAGATTTTTTTTTTTTCATATTACAGTTTCCATAGGCATTCCCATATTTTCTCACCAACACTACTGCATGGGAAAGAAGTAGAAGATACTATTCTACAGATGAAGAGGAGTGAGCACAGTAAGGACCTGCTATTACAGTTAATGAAATTGGTACATCTTTACAATTTTAAATCTTTAAAGTTTTAACAATGAACAGCAGGAAACATATCAGAGAAGTATTTTTTACTATGAGCATTCAGACTATTAGGAGTGTTGACCCACTGTCAATTCCCATGTCACATGACAATGCACTTGCTGATGACACATGTGGCTAAGATTCAGACCTCCACAGCCAGAATCCCAGTTGTTTTCTCTGCCTTTGGCACTGCAAAAGTGAATTTCTGTCAGGGTGCATTGATAAGGCCAAAAGGCTTGCTTGGAAAGACTTTTCTCAGTTGCTCAAGTATGGATGGGAATAAATATTTATGAGGGCAGAAAAGCATATCAAAACCTAGTGGAGCTGTGAGACAAGCTTAAACCATAGCATTTACAACCCATTAACACAGGTTGCACTATGTTTCTCAACTCAGTAAGTACAGAAAGCTACAAGGATTGGTATAATTTCACTTTGGTGCAACAAGAGTGTCAGAAAAAGTTAATATTACTTACATAAGCATGCACATCCTTATTGGAAGGTTTAAATACATGTAACTAGAGACATTGCTCCAAGGCATTTCATTTTGTTTCAGTAGGGTTGAAAATGGTGCTGCAACTATCTTCATATTCTTTATATAAAAATCCACCAGTTTGTCCTTGAAAGCTATACAAAAGTTGTCCCAATATAATGAGAACTGTATTTGAGGGAGATTTTGTCATTTCATGGTATCTTAAATACCTTGCTAAGTTAAATACCTTGCTAAGGAAGACTGCTAGCAATCCCATTTTCCACAAGAAACTTCCCAAACTTGGCCAAATATTTAAATGGGGACACAAACAGATTTCACCCATACACTAAATATGATCAATTTCAAGAAGAAAACTTGAAAATATTTAGGGGCACATAAGTACTCAAAGATTGTATTTTTAAAAAACCATATATGGGCACTACATGGAATAATTCAAGATGAAAGGATCAAGTCATTCAAGATCAAAGTTCAATGATAAATAGACTATCTAAAATAAAAAGGGGTATCACATACAATAAAGAGCCTTTTTGAAGCAATTCCAAAGAAGCAAGCAAATAGTTTCAGATCAAATTAATTTTGTATCAACATGAGACGAAACCTAGCTTAACCCTTAAAAATTTAAGATCTTACAATGTTTCTAACAAGGGTTAAAAAAAAAATCTGGATGCTTCATATAAAAAGAGAACACTGAAATTAGATGCTGTGAAAAGTTTTTTTGTTGTTATTTTAAACTAACTATTTAACAAAACCAGCTAAGAACTTTACATACTAAAAGGGGTGTTCAATAGCAGCATATAATTTTGTCATGTTTGCTCTACTTTCTAAAGCAGAAAGCACAAGCACTTAATGGCTACTTTGAAGACATCAGTCCAGTGCTGTGACAGAAGGAGTATGATTTAGTACCATCTTACCAAAAAGGGCAAGAAGGAGGACCCAGAAAACCACCAGCCACTCAGCCTCACTTCCATCCCTGGAAAGGTGATGGAACTGATACCTAAAATGCTGGAAGATAGGCACTCAGAGAAAACATTAATGGAGAAAGATACGTAATACCTTTATTGGGAGTTTGGAGGCTCTGGGCCTCCACTGGGCCTACAAAAGAATGTTGGTTCAACAAGGATCTTGATCTATATTCAAGAATCCCCCACAGAACTCCGTCCCCAGTAATGTTACAGTTTTTATACTCTTCCTAAAATTTACATATTAGATATCTATAACCAATCATAACTTCCTTTTCTCTCGGTGATCCACACATTGGGGTCTTAGTCTATGACCCCTGGACCACCTCCAAGGGTTTCTGGGCACTTCTATTGTTTTGTCTTTAAGTTGTCTTGCAGGTGTCTCTGAAAAACATCATGATCTTCAGAAAGCCTGAGAATATGTGAGAAAATCACTTTAGTGATTCTAACATCACTTAATATGTAAGCAAGAAAATCTGTACTTCTAAAACTCTAAAACCCCACAAAATACACCAAACCTTTAGGCATCAGAACAGGATTCTGGAGTTCATCACCAAGCACATAGAAGAAAAAAAGGTCATCAGGAGGAGTCAGCATTCACCATGGGAAAACCATCCTTGTCCAATCTGAAAACCTTTCATGATGACATGGCAGAATGGTCAACAAGGGGAAAGGAGTGGATGTCGTTTACCTTGACTTCAGCAAGGTTTTTGACACTGTCTCCCATAACATTCCTGTAGGTAAGCTCAGGAAATGTGGGTTAAATGAATGGACAGTGAGATGGATCAAGAATTGGCTGAACGACAGAGCTCAGAGGGTTGTGATCAGCTGAGTAGAATCTAGTTAGAAGCCTTGATGGGCTGGAGAGTTGCGCAGAGAAAAACCTGATGAAGTTCTACAAGGACAAGTGTAGGCTACTGCACCTGGGGAGGAATAACCTGAAGTACCAGTACAGGCTGCAGGCTGACCTACTAGAGAGCAGTTCTGCAGAGAAGGATCTGGAAGTCTTGGTGAATGACAAGCTGCCCATGAGCCAGCAGTGTGCACTTGTGACCAGGACGGCCAACGGTGTCCTGGGGTGCATTAGGAAAGCCATTGCCAGCAGGTCGAGGGAGGTGATCCTTCCCCTCTACTCACTCCTACTGAGGCCACACCTGGAGCACTATGTCCAGTTCTGGGCTCCTCAGTACAAGAGAGACATGGAGCTCCTCAAGAGAGTCCAGCAAAGGGCAACAAAGGTGATCAGGGGTCTGGAACACTTCTCTTATGAGGAGAGAATGCAGGAGCTGGACCTGTTTTGTTTAGAGGAGACTGAGAGGGGATCTCATGGATGCATATAAATATCTCAAATGTAGGTGCCAAGAGGATGGTGCCCAACTCTTTCACTGGTGCCCAGTATGAGGAACAACGGCTATAAACAAAAACACAAGTTCCATCTCAACATGAGGAAGAATTTCTTTACTTTGAGGGTGGCAGAGCACTGGAACAGGCTGCCCAGGGATGTCACGGAGTCTTTCTCCCTGGAGGAATTCAAAACCCATCTGGACAAGTTCCTATGTCACCTGCTCTAGGTGACTCTGCCTGCGTAGGGGAGCTGGATTGGATAATCCCCAGGAGTTCCTTCCAACCCTAACGATTCTGTGATTCTGCTCATAACAATAGTCTCTGTAAATAAAATATTTCATTCAATGTTCTACTACAAGTTAGAATGTGCTTTTGCAGTCTGTTTGTACTGCCTCCATCCTCATCCACAGGCACAATACTCTCTTCCGCTTTTTCCTTTTTTTACACATTATCAGCCTCTCACACGTACAGAAGAGTAACCTTAGCACCTTGCCATCTCTTGTCCATATTAATTTCCCAATATCTTTTTGGTTCATCAATTCTGCTTCTCATTAGAAGAAAAAGAAAAATCTCATCTGCAAGCTCCACCCCACTCCTGCTGTGCAATACCTTCTGCTTCCCTCACCTCCATCAGTGTAATGAATTTTAGCACCAGAGTAATACCACATTTTCCAATCCTGAAGAATTCTGGGAAACAGGTCTTGCATGGAAAATACTTTATACAGTATTTTACACTAACTTTACCAGTTCCTGCTTAGCTTGCAAGAATTTATGGAGTTAACACACAGTACTGTGGCTGCTGAAGTCAAAGTATTCTTTCAGAAAAAGATTATTCCATTTGATTCCCTCACCCTAAATATTTTGATTCTCCAGCAGTCTTACTTCCACGGGATTACTACATAGATGCAGAGTAGCTGCTTCCTTAACCTTCCTAGCTCAGCTGATTTTATGACTTTTTCTGGTGCTGATGCCCTAGCAAAACACAGCAACCATCAGAGATTATCCACCTACAAATTATATATAAAACCAGCTCTATTTTCACTCAAATACTAGAAGTAGATAGGCTTGGGGGATTATTCTACACATTGACCAAAGTATTAGGGAGTACACTAGGAAAAAAAAAAAGTTATCTTAAATTCATGTAAGTAAGCTAGGCTAATATTAAAGTTCTCCACTATGGTTTAATAGCACTACATCAATTTTTAAAATACTCAAAAGATGCATTGAGAGAGGGAAAATAACTGTCAGGGTTTTTTCCTCAAAGTTGTAGCCACATATCTAATTAAGAGGGAAACAGTCAACTAAAATTACACAAAAGAAACACTGAAAAGGAACAGGAAAAGCTTTGTGATACAAAAGGAAAAATATTCAGGAATTCATCAATCAGGAATTTACAATAAAAAGAAAATAGAAGTGAAAAATCAGATCCTTGCCACTTAATAAGTAAATCCAAAGCATTACACAGCTTGGGGAGAAAAAAAAACACTTTCCACACATTACAAAAACACATGTGAGGTGATCATAAGGTCAAGCACTCAAGTCAGACAGAGACACTATTAAGATTGTCTGTTCAAATCTAACTTACTCCTAGTGATCACCATATTTGTTGCTACAGGAGTCAGTAACCTACAGCTTTTGTGATAAAAGCTACAGCTGTGCTGGCAAGAAGTTCTGCCAAGCAGGAGCTACAGCCCAGTAGGAGCAAATCACCATTCAAATAGTATATGTGCTGAAGATGCACTTCTGACTATCCCCAGTCTGATGCCATGAACTAAGCACTCATTCGGTGCTGGAACACAGGAGACATGCTTGACTACAATAGGCTCATCTAAAAGTCAGATTTTATGTTCCATGATCAATTTATGAGATAAACCAAAGTAAGGCAAGTGAAAAAGATTGGGGCATCAGTATCAAAATCACAGTCTTGATGGAAATCAACTCACTAGTATAAACACATCCCTTGCAGAAAACAGGGACGCAGGTTCTGAGTGACATAAGTCCAGCTTATGCAGGGCTAGAAGTCAGAGCATCACAAAATGGATGCTTCCCAAAGCCAATGGTTTGTATATGTAAGTTACTGGCAGTATCTCATATTCCTCATCCATTGTGGAATATCAGATTACACAAGTATGGTCTGGTTTAGGCGTAAATGAATAAGTAAATCAGACTACGCAGTGCTAATAAATGTAGTGACCACCTCCACTGAGAAACTGCCTTTATAAGGTTAGTTTTCCATGGGTTTTTTTCTCCCAGAAGAAATCTCATCAAGTCAACATAATGACCAGGAAAATTATTAGCTAATTTTTTTTTTTATATATAGCTATGTCACAATTTTCTATTCAGGCTTCTTAATTACACACCTTAAATTCCATTATACCATTTTTCCAGATGACACCTGCCTTACACAGCCCTATGGCTTATCAGTGTACATCACAGATTACAGTCCTTCAAATTTTTCATTTGTCACATCTCAGAGAAGCTGGAATTCTACATTTATACAGGGTTGGGCTTCAGAGTTACTGTAGCCACCAACATCACCTCTAATTTTGTAAGAAATTTTTTTTTTTTAAATAATATTATTATATCATTTTTACAAGCCTTTTCTTCCCCTCCCCTTCCCCCCATACTTCCTCCACTGATTCTTACTTTTCTCCATTCAGAAGGTAGTATCTATCACTTGTGCTAGAAGGCTGTTGAAATGCAAAGTATAAAGAAAGAGGATCAATTAAAGGATCCTCAGTCATCTAAAAAGAAGGGAAAAAAATCTCAGCATTTCTGGTTTTATGTTCAAGAAGGCAAAAGAGAAGTTATCTGGGTCAAAGAAAAATGCTATGTTGAAGAGGCAATAGAGAAGCTAGAGAAATATATGAGCAATAACTTAGGTAACCAAATCTGGATTTGTTTTCTCTGATTGCCCTGAGCCTGGTGTTATTTATGGAAACAAGGACCTGGTGTTATTTACGGAAACCAGGAACAAAGCAATGAAGTGACTACAATAATGCCTGGCCATAATGATATTAAAATCCATGTTGTTTTAATTATTCTCAGTGTGTAATCTGGTTCTCTCCTCAGTCTTGCTGTCTAAAAGCAGCTGGGCTACCTTCATTCCAGCAGAGCAGAGTATGAAGACAGAAGTCCCCTTTCATTTCTTTCTCCTTCACTGGGTCACTGAATAGGAGGATACCTCTGAGCACAAAGGCAGAAGTCACAAGGCACGTACTTTACCTCCTATGAGTCTAAAACACAGTTTTGAAGCATTACCTGCAGCACTGTATTGCAGTGAGCACAGCAAAACTATACACAGCAAAAGTTTAGCAAGGAAATAAGACAGCTTAACTATTGAATAGAGAAGACTGAAGTCACCAAGGCAAGTAACTGACAGATTAATGGATTTAACAAAATATTCTGTGACAGTGCACTCTTACTGATTCAAAACAGTTCAATACACAGAGAAAACCTACAGGATATCATGAAGCCTGTCTCTAATAACTCCCAGGGTTTGACCAAAGCTTCCCCTCCCAAAAATAGAAATCGTTATACATTTTGTAGCTGGATCTCTTCTGGGTAATCCATCAATACTCAAATTTTTCTTCAGTTTGAATTTACTTATAAATTTTAATTTTAAAAAATTCTTTTAACTAGTACCTTTGATTTCTCTTACTTTCTGTATTCAATTAATATCAGTGGTGACCAACTGAATGACTGAGAAGTAGAGACATGCAGACAGGGGAAGGAAGTTTGTATGCTCACCCTAGGAAACCAGGTTTAAGAAAAATTACAATGGATTCTCTTATAAAGAGTTCATTGAAACAAAGTTGAACCACATCATGTTTTAGCAATCCAGCTCTGACTAGTGGCAGCAAAGGTCCACTTAACCACAAGGAGAAAACCGAGCAATCCATTCCTTGATCCACTTTTCTCACAAAGCAAAACAACATGGGGCAGGGTCAGAGAAAACATGGACCCAAAACCCCCAAAAAAGAAACAAAAGTTTGAGGAGTGTAA
>JAWWTY010000156.1:21597498-21638327 GCA_035222235.1 Margarornis squamiger
AAAACAACATGGGGCAGGGTCAGAGAAAACATGGACCCAAAACCCCCAAAAAAGAAACAAAAGTTTGAGGAGTGTAACGAACTGTAACTGAGAATGAAACTCAGAAAAAGATACATAGAAGAGAAAAAAATCAGCAGATGATAAAAAAAGAGAACGTCCAATGGAAATGGCTATTGCTGGCTCATAAATCAATGCTGTGCTTAGCATGTTCTTGATGGCGTGAGAAACATGATTTTTATCACAAAAAAAAATAAAATATATGGAATTCCAGTTAGCTATATCATTAGTAGAAGGGGATTTGATGAAAATAATAAGGAAGGATAAAGGCCCATAGAGAGAATTCCTTACTTCAAAAATAGCCACATATATCACTAGTGTAAACCGCTACCCCCTATTCTGTAAGTAGGCTGCATTTATTTTACCATTACAACTTTCCTCTAAAAACATACACAAGACTTTCCAATTCATACATTAGCTTGCATTACTTGCCATCCCCCCCAAAAAAAAAAAAAATCTATAGAAATTTCAAAAATAGAAGCAGCTAGAGGTCCTGAGCTGGGCACCTCTATCTGGACTTGTAAGATTTTCACCTTTCAGTAGTTTGTTAACTTCTCAATTAATACAAATATTTGCAGTGAAATGCATTTCTTTTACTAAATTCAGTATCTATTCCCTACATCTGCTACCAATAAATCCCTGGTTTATCACATAGATCTACAATTTCACTTGATTCTCCCAAAAGAATATTGGGGCTAGATATTCTCCCTGAAATAAAAAGTGTTAAAGTACAGACATTCAATAATTTAAACATTATCACAAGCACGTAGAGAACGTGAAGAACATACACAGCCTCTTGTGCTGCCCAATATAACTGTTTTCAAGAATATAACAACTGTTACAACAGTATGGATCCACTTCTACTTTAATTTAATATAAGTATTTAAATGGCTTGAGCTTTTCTGAAAGTATTACCTTCAGGTTCCAGGCAGAGGCCCACACAGGTGCTTAACTTCTTAGGCACTTTTAAAAAAGCAGGTAGTTTTTAATTGCTACAAAGCAGTGATGGCACTTCAAGAGGCAAAATAGTAAATTCATCCTCTTCATATAAACATGATACATTTGGTACATAATTGCACCTACCCTGGCACGAGTTGCTCCCTCCTGGCTGCCCATGAATCTTTCTTGCAAACTAACTTCAAGCATTACTCTAAAAAAGCAAATAAATTTGAGGAATCAAGGTCACCATAAATCAACTTGGTGTCCTACAGATCAAGTCTTATCCATTGCTTTTCACCTTAATCAGGTTCACAACAGAGATGATGCATTGGGAAAAGTATTTCAGATGAGATGTCTTAGCAACATGCAAAAATATCTATCAAAGCTCAAACCCGTTAAGTATACAATTCTAGCACCTGAGCTTTATAAGCCTCATGTTTTAATCAAACAAATTGAACAAGGCTTGGGGGGGTTACTGATGTCACTACTCAGGCTGGACCCTGAACAATAGCTGGAGCTAAGTTGACTGTGGGAGAGGTGCCATTTAAGCATCCAACACTAATATCTGTGAATATCATGGAAGAAGACATTGTACTCGTGAGAAATTTCAATTGCCAGAGATCTGCTGGAAATACAACACAGCAGAAAGGAAGCAGTCTAGAAGGTTCCTGGAGTATGCAGAAGACAACTTCCTGACAACTGGCAAATGAGCCTAACAGGGGAGGTGCCCTGTTAGACCTGTTGTTTGTGAAGAAAAAACAATTAGTGGGTGATATGATGATTGGTGGCTGTCTCAGGCCCAGTGACCACAAAATGTTTTCTATACTGAGTGAAATAAGGAGGGGTATCAGCAGAGTTTTCACCTTGGATGTCTGGTGATCAGACTTTGGCCTGTTTTAGGACACTGATTGAAAGACTCCCTTGGGAGTAAGTCCTGAAGGGCAAAGGGTATGGACGGCTGGTTGTGCTTTAAAAAAGATTATTGCTAAATATTCAGGAGCAGGCTGTTCACATGTGTAGAGAGACAAGTTGTCAGAGAAAAAGACCAGCCCAGTTAAACAGAGAACTTAGCAAAAAAACGAGACTATCGCCTCTGGAAGGAGGGTCAGGTCACTTGAGAGGACCATAAGGATGTCATGAGATCATGAAGGGAGAAGACTACAAGGGTCAAAGCTCAACTAAAACTTGATTTGGCCATCACAACTTAAAACAACAAAAAACGTTTCTATAAACACACTCGCAGCAAAAGGAGGGTCAAGGAGTGTCTCCACCATTTCTTGAATGCAGAGGGTAGTGTAGTGACAGAGGATGAGGAAAAGGCAGAGGTACTTAATGCCTTCTTTGCCTCAGTTTTCAATATGAAGACCAGTTGCCCTCAAGATACCAAGCTCTGTGGGCTGGAATTTGGTAATGTGGAGGTGAGTGAAGTCCCCAGTCCCCATAATCCAGAAGATGATTAGTGACCTGCTACGCCAACTAGACACTCACAAATCTATGGGCCCTGATGGGATCCACCTCAGAGTAATGCGTGAAGTGGCAAAAGAACTCATCAAACCACTTTCAATCATCTACCAGCAGTCCTGGTTTACTGGAGAAGTTCTAGCTAACTGAAAGTTAGCAAATGTAAAGCCCATCTACAAGAAAGGCTGGAAGGATGACCAGGGGAACTGCAGGCACATCAGCCTAACCCTGGTTCTGTGCAAGGTTGTGGAAGAGATCATCCTGAGTGCCACTACACAGCATATGCAGGACAATCAGATGATCAAACCTAGTCACCATGGATATCTGAAAAGCAGTTCCCGCTTGAACAACCTGATCTTCTATGACAAAGTGACACACTTAGTAGGTGAGGGAAAGGACGCTGATGTAGTCTAGCTACACTTCAGCAAAGCATATGACACTTCAGCTCCCTCCTACAAAAAAATTGGATGCCTGCAACTTGGATGGGTGGACTCTGGTGGATTATAAAAAAAATGGCTGAATGACTGGGCCCAGAGAATTGTGGTGAATAGACCTAAATCCAGTTGGCAGCTGGTCAAAAGCAGTGTTCCCCAGGGCTCCATTTGGATCCGGTCCTGTTTAATGTCTATTCACAATCTGGATGCGGGGATTGGGGGCACCCTCAAGTAAATGTGCAGACAACACAAAGTTAGGTGGGTGCGTTGATCTGCTGGAGGGTAGGAAGGCTCTACAGAGAAACATGGGCAGTCTTGATCAATAGGTGAGTTACAACTGTACACAGTTCAAGAAGGCAAAGTGCCAGGCCCTGCTCTTGGGTCACAACAACCCCATGCAAAGCTACAGGCTGGGGAAGAGTGGCTTGAGAGCTGTTCAGCAGAAAGAGACCTGGAGGTGCTGGTTGACAGCAGCTGAACATAATTCCAAGTGTCCGAGAAGACCAATAGCATCTTGGTCTGTACCAATAGTGTGGCCAGCAGGACTAGGGAAGTGATTGTCCCCCTGTACACAGCACTGATGAGGCCACACCTTGACTGTTGTGTTCAGTTTGGACCCCTCATTTTAAAAAGGACATTGCAGTGCTGGAGTGAGTCCACCAAAGGCCCACAAGGCTCACAAAAGGTCTTAGAAAACATATCTCATGAGGAACAGCTCAGGGAGCTGGGTTTGTTTAGTCTCAAGGAGGTTCAGGGGGGACTTCATCACTCTCTACAATTAACTGAAAGGAGGTTGTAATGAGGTGGAAACTGGTCTCTTCTACAGTGCCTGCAGTGAGAAGACTAGAGGAAATGGCCTTAAGCTGAGACAGGGGAAATTCAGATTAGATATTAAAAAAAAATTCACTTTTAGGGTGGTCAGGCATCAGAATAGGTTGCACAGGGAGATGGTGGACTCACCATCCCTGAAGGTTGTTAAGAGGCATCTGGATCTGGTGCTCAGTGATAAGGTTTGGTGGTTTAATGGTTACAGTGGTAGTGTTGGTTTGGACTTTATGATTTTAGAGGTCTCTACCAAACTTGATGGTTCTATGATTAGTATTAATTACTTAATATTATTACTTAATAAGTACTATGACCTCCAAATTGCAGCTGCTGCAAAGGGTCACCCACAGCAGGTAGCTGCAGACACCTCCCATTCTGTACAACCTCATGGTTTTCCTGGTTGAGAAGTGTAACTCTTAAGTCAGAATGGGAAGAAAAGCTACTTCTCAGCACCTGTTAGAAACACCTGATCACCCTGACACAAACATCGTAAATAGGTTCCACTAAGAATTTTTCTGGCTATGGTCATGGAGAAATTGTAATTTCATCCTATTCCTGTGTACATACTTGTACTTTCGTTTTGGGTAGGTACCAGGATAATGCAGGGTAATTGAATAAGCCCATGAGAATTCTGACTCGATAACAGTTGTTGTCTAACAATAATGTCTCAACTAAAAGATCATAAACATACCAAAAGAGACTCACACTGGTTTTCATCAAAGCTGATGCTTTCATCAAAGCATGCCAGATAAATGGTTGTTCTCTAAGTTAAAAAATATGGGTTTAGAGATCATTTTACAGTTTGGTTTAGAGTTAAACCAACCATGATTTAGGAAAAGCACATACAAAGAACAGGACACCATATACGTGCTAGTGAATCTTAAGTTTTGTGTCCCATCTCCAAGAAGGTTAAAGAAACATTTAAAAAACTCCAATAACTACAGTCCTATGAGATCTTTGCTTCCTAAGCTCTGGCATTGCCTTCACATATCTTCTTTACAGATTGTTAAGTGTAAATAATTTATTAAATGTAAATACCATTTGCCTTCATCTGTGTTAATCTCTACACTAATTTTTTATTCATAAAATCATATGCACAATATATGGAACTACTAACTAAAATGAGCAAAAAATATTCTAAAATTTCAAGTGGCTGTATGTATCACTATATTTCACAGTGATCAACACAGCATTTGCTTGTTGACAGACATGGCAAATAAGTCTCAGAACACAATCATGTAATTGAGGATCTACAGAAAAGATCTACATATAAAGTAAAATGATGTCAAAAATTGATAGGATTTACATAAATCATAAAATAATTTATAAATTTTTATACAATCTTTCATAAATAATAAAGATTTTTTAAAATCTATAAATCATTCAGTGAAAAGAATTTTATTTTTTTTCCTAGCACATATAGGGGCAGTAAAAAATATTGGGTGGATCAAGTGCCTATGGACAGATGCTTTTATGAATGGCATGTTGTCTAACCTCATCAAGACTTCAAAAAAATAAAAGTACAAAGAATTACTATCTTAGTAGGAAAAATAAATAAAAACTTAGTGACAGATGACTGGAGCAGGGGAACAACAGTGAAATAATAAGTATCCCAGCATACACTGGAAAGGTTAAATAATTACTTTTCTCTAACAATTACCTATGTTGAAGTAATATTGTTCAGGATGTTGACCCTGAGCAGGCATATGCTACAATCACGCATGCAGAAGGGCAATTAATTGGACACACTAATTTGCTACAGTACAACAGTTAACACGGAGTTAACACTTATTCTGGACATCTCTAATTGTGCTAAATACCAATATAAATATTTCAGACAGTTAAAATACATTTTTTTAATTAGCATATATGTGTCATATGTTGTATTATATTCATAACCAGAAACACTTCAACTTGTTCAACTTATGAATGATTGAGCTAAGCAAATGTCCAGCAATAATAAACAGCAGATAAACTTGCTTTTCTACATGCTCAAGAACTGAAGCATTTTGAAACTGCATTTTTTCTAAACATATTATTATTTCTGGGTTTAGATTCCTCAATACTATATATGTAAGTTGCCTAATAATGATTTTCTTCACAGAGAATGAAGTAACATGCAGAAAAATACCATCTCAATCCATCAGATTCTTTTAGTGCTCTGATCTATTGTGTTCTTTCTGAATTTCCCAGTCCTGCCCAGACGTGAATAAAAAATGTGCACAATCCCTTTCTCTCTATGGCAGTTTTGTTTTGCACTGTACACTCATGTTCTTTCTCAGTTTAGGGTCTTTCTTGGTTGAGGTTTACATGTGCATATTATCTCTATAGTACTGAAGTATTGAGACTAGTAAAATTCCATTATAAAAACACCAAAATCATAGAGCCATTCTTTTTCATGGATGTACCACTAGAAGAAAAAAATAATAAGTAAAATACAGCACCGATGGGCATCAAGAAGTGAAAAGAGACATTTGAAAACCAACTGTAATTTTCCATTATAATGATTGGCATATAAATATCAACACATTCTAAGTAAGCAAATTCCACATTCCAGATTAAGTATTTCAGATTACACTAACAATTAGCACATCTCTACTAAGATTATTACATCACCTTTACAATGTTTCTTTGGGCAAGAAATATTTTCCCACAAACTGAGAAAAAGAACTGGTGGAGTAGGGAGAATCAAAGACATCACTTATTCTAATTAAAGTGATAGTTTTCTTCCAAATATAATGCATTCTAATGGCCTTTTCTTACAACTTTCTGGTGCTTCTCCTCTATACAGTTTGTGCCAAATATTAAAAACCAAGTAAGACTAAACCTGTTCCTATTCAAAAATCTACTATCATATTCAGTACTCTTAACAGAGAACTCTACAATATTTTTTCCATCCCAGCACTGAACTAGTTGAACTGGTCCCAGAGAGCCTATTCAGGCCAGTCTGTAGATAACCCAGGTGAATTCAGAAGTTTAAGCTACTACTGTTTTTGCAGATCAGATTCTGAAGGAAAAAACAAACAAATAAACCCAACCAAAAACAAAACAAAACAAAAAAACACAAACGAAAAAAAAAGAAAAAAAAAAAACAACACACAAACCCAAAGTAAGACATTCACTACCCAGCTGAAAGCATACTGCTAATGCTGGAAAGCAAATAAATAAGCATTTTCACACTTCACATTCAAGAAAATGTTAACAGAGATTTATACTGCTGACACAGTCTATTTTCAGTCATTTCAACACCTATAATGCACACAGCTGAAATTCATAGAATTCCACAGCGCAGTTACTCAGTACCCTGAAGACCGCAGTCCTAGCAAACAGCTAGTACACATTCCTATTGTGTGCTAAATTCACTGTAGAGAATAATGGAGTACATTACTTCTTAAATTCTGTTGCCTTAGGCCACTCATATTACAAACCATAGGAGTTGTGTCGCCAATGCCTGAAACAGAATTGAAGCCATAATTCATGCATATTTTAAGACTGCACAAATAACACATCTCAGGAACCTCTCTTTTCACTTTAGTCTTTTAAAGACCACTGCAGTTCTAAGATATGCAACTATATTCCGTAACATGTTTTCTTCACTATTTTTACATACAAAGTGATCTTTTTAAGGTCATGACAGAACAGTTAAAGAGATACAGACCACCTAAATAATATTAGACAACAAGTCGCATATATAATACAGGCAATTACCACAATAAGTATTGATGTGCAAGATGTAGCTATTGACTCAGGCTTCACCTGATCCATGCACAAGGACCAACAGGGCCTTTAGATTAAAGCAGAGGGGGGTTGGAGAGCTCAAGTGCCTTCCTTTAGGAAAGGCACCTTTCTAAATCCAATGGTCAGCAGTTGGCACATATATGAAAGAACAAAAAGTCATATGCCACAGCTTGCTTATAGTCCTATCTTCATTATAAAATCGGTGCATTTGGGGTTAAAGTTTTTCTTTAAGTAAATGTAGTTTCTTAATCAAATTTCATTGCAGTTTCTTGTGTTTTAATATCAAAGCTATTTAATCCTCCTGGAGGGTTGCTATACGTTACCTTAAAAGCCCACAAAAAAAATAAATTTAAATCTCTTGATTTTCTCTAGCTTTCCAATTTCAAGAAAAAATGGCTTAGTCTCATTTATTTTGTTTGGAGAAAGGGATGAGAGAGACAGAAACAAGATACTTCTCTCCCACCCATTTTCTTTATTTTCTTTTTACTGTTCTTAGGGAACAGTTTGAGAAAATGTGAGATTCTCAAAATATTTATGCTTCAAAAGGAAATAAAACCAATTTTCCCACAAGTGCTGCTTGAAAATACCATTCTTTCCACTCTACTAAATAAGAATTTTACCAGTACTTGTCCAAATGCAGAAATCAACAAATCTGGATAACACACTCTATATTATTTGTTTAACTTCTCTTCCTTTCACTTCAGACATCAGTGTTGTTGTTACATTTATTCTTCCCTATTTAAGAGTTTAATCACAATTCCCAAACAAAGGCCTTGATGATATATCCCTTAAGTCAATGGAAGCTTTTCCACTAAGACCAGAGAAAAAACAAGGAGTTTTTGTTTTCCAGTTCTTTCTTCCTAGCCCCCTCACCATTCTTTCTTCTCCAAAATGAACAAAGAAATGAACAAAGAGAGCAAGCAAAAACTAAGCAACTATTTTACTCTGCTGAGACAATATTCTCATTCCTTTCTTATTAAAAGACTATTGTCAAGTGCAGTTTTTAAATAATTTTGACCAAAGCTGAGCACTAAGCAGATATTTCCAGTAATCCAATGATAAAGCCCAAGACTTTGTGTGAGAGAAAAGCAGCATTTAACTTGGAACCCATCAACAGGTTTGATCATTTCAAACTGCTTTCTAAAGTTCATTACCTTGCCTTTACTGAATTAGCTTCATAACAACTTCATAGGCTCTCCAAAAGCCACTTGGAACTTAAAAATATTACATCTGAGTATTTTTTTTTTTAACCTTCAAATCTTTGCCAATTCAGATATCTTTTGTCACCTATGTCCTTTTGTCCACTTTCCTCATTCAGAATATCTCAGTGAAATAACAGGAAAAAAGTTTGGGTTTGCATTCTTGGGTTTTGTAGACTTTCTTACTGAAAATGAAAATCTTGGTTTAATTTTTTTTCTATTTTCAAATATTCAGGAGTGAGAAAAATTATTAGAAATAACTATTAATATCCATGGCAGCTTGTTGATCTAGGTGTATGATTCTCATTTAGGCTGCAAGAGGTGTCAGGTTCAGAGGTTTTTAAGACCTGTCAGTCTGGCCTCAGTGCCAGGAAAAGTCTTAGAGCAGATCAACTTGAGTTCTATCATGCAGCACGTGCAGGACAACCAGGGGACCAGACCCAGCTAGCATGGGGCCTGGTGAAAGGCTTGACTGACCTGATCTCCTTCTATGAAAAGGTGACCCACCTGGCAAATGAGGGAAAGACTGTGAATGTCATCTACCTGCACTTTAGTAAAGCCTGTGCAACAGTTTCCCATACCTTTCTCCTGGAGAAGCTAGCTTCCCACAGTGTGGAGGTATGGACTCTTTGCTGGATAGAAAACTGGCTGAACAGCTGGGCTAGAGAGAGGTGGTGCATGGCCTTAAAACCAGCTGGCAGCCAGTCAGAAGCTGTGTTTCCCAGTATTCGGGCAAGTCCTGTTTAATATCTTTATCAATGATCTGGATGAGGGGATCAAGTGCACCTTCTGTCAGTTCACAGATGACACCAAGCTGGATTGGAGTGTCAACCTGCTGGAGTGCAGGAAAGCTCTACAGAAGGATCTGGACAGGCTGGATTGATGGGTTAAGGTCAACAGGATAAGGTGATCTTCACCTTCAATAAGGTGAAGTGCCAGTTCTTACACTGGAGTCACAGCAACACCACGCAGTGCTACAGGCGGGGGGAAGAGTGGCTGGAAAGGTGCCTGACAGGAAAGGACCTGGGAGTGTTGGTCAACAGCAGCTGAACATGAGCCAGCAGTGTGCCCAAGTGGCCAAGGCAGCAAATGGCATCCTAGCCTGTCAGAAACAGTGTGGCCAGAAGGACAAGGGCAATGATCATTCCCCTGTACTCAGCACTGGTGAGGCCACACCTTGAAATCTGTGGTTCAGTTCGGGGCCCCTCACCACAAGAAGGACTTTGAGGTGCTAGAGCATGTTCAGAGAAGGGCAATGGAGCTGGTGAAGCACAAGTCTCATCATGAGTGTCTGAAGGAGCTGTGTTTTTTAGCCTGGAGAAACAGAGACCCAGGGGAAATCTTATCACTCTCTAAAACTACCGGAAAGGTTGTAGCCAGGTGGGGATCAGTGTCTTCTCCCAGGTACAAGTGACAGAATGAGAGAAAATGGCCTTGAGTTTGCCAAGGCAGGTTTAAATTGGATATTAGGAAAAATTTATTAACTGAACACTGGAACTGGCTGTCCAGGGAAGTGACTGAGTCACCATCACTGAAAATGTTTAAAAAAAAATAATAAAAAAGCATGGCTGTGGCACTAGAGAACATGGTTTACCAGTGAACAGAGTGGTGCAGGGTTAATGGTTAGACTGAATAATCTTAGAATTCTGTCTCAAACTTACTGATTCTATTACTTCAGTAGAATGTCTCACTATATTGTCCAATTCTGAGGCAAGATTCTGCCAGCAGTTAGTTTCTTGGTTTATAGAAAACTGATCAATTGCGAACACTATTCTGTCTCTCAACCAGTTCTAATCAACAAACCTTCAATATCCAAGTAATTCACTTCTCATAAGTCTTTATAGAAAGCAAAAAGAACTGTAAATAAGTTTAGTCCAAAATATAATACCCAACTCGCTTTCTTTAGTGTATTGATTCTGATAGAAACATTATAATGGGCTTGCTAATACATTTTTCTTAACAGACGCCACACTGGTTGATCTAGATCATGTTAAATTAATACAACAACTTCTTTACACTCCCCAAAAGTTTACAAGAGGTGTTAGTGGTCAACAAGTCTAAGAGTGCTTTCTGGGCAATAAATAAATAAATTGTGCATTCTTTTTCTGTTGTACTAGGGGAGACTTCTACAAACTTTGCTGGCCTTAAGCACACAAATTCAGCTGTACACAGAAGTCATCTTTTAGTATGTAGAGGTACGGCATCATAGCAACAAAAAGAAAGGTTAAGAGATAAACAGAATTGTGAAATCTTCACAAAGGTAAGAATATAGTCTAAAATTCTCCATAGAAACTTTAACCAATACTTTCAACACTAAAACCTCAGAGGCTTTATAAACTCATAAACAACATAGAGATAAAAATATAGATCATATGCAGACCTGAAAAAAAAAAAAAAAAAACAAGCTGGTTGGGCAAGACTGATGCCACAGCCATCCTTGCTCCAAGATTTGGCTTGAGGAACAAGATAAAAATTCTTTGGCATACTGAAGCAATAGGCAGCAGTCTGATAAATCAATACCTTTGTAACATCTGGTTAGGATATATAATAGCATGAACACACATTATTTTGAGGCTCATGCAGCTTTAACTTGATTGAAACTTCTGTGCACTTTGACTTTTCAATGCAATAAAACAGAATTCTGTGGAGTGAGGCAGCATCAAGCCTACCTTAGACACTTAGGTCTTGATCAGAAGACAGCCATGCAAATGTGTTCATACATATACATATTCACAGTACTCAAGTGGGATTGAATTTAACATTTAAAAAAAGTAAAGTTACATTGTCAGTGTACGAAGAGAAACAGCAGAAGTGAAGCTTTTTAGCTTTTGTGATGCCTAGAAACAGGAAAAAAAATTTCAGTGTGCACCCTGGCCTCCTGCAATTTCAGACAAAATTACATTTGAGAAGTGTTAGATAAACTGTGGTAGGAAATTCTGATTGTTGGAAAAAGGAAAACACAAAGGTACAGCCATCTCAGCAAGAGGTCACTAGTGAGATTTATGGCACAATATTCAGGTTTGGGTCCTTGTTTTGCCAATTTAGGCCAACAGTTTTCATCTGCCAAATCACTCTGTAGGAGTCAAAACAGAAATCTGAATCCCAAGCTCCCACACTCTACAGCAATGCCCTAATCCCACATGGAGAGCAAGAAAATAGCACAAACTTTCCATGGCAGGCTTTGGTTTTGTTGCTAATTCCTGTGTCTTAGATTTTCTGTTGGTCAGCCCTACACAATACCACCACTCAGTTATCCACACAAAAGCATAGATTCGATTCTTTGTTAAGGTATCAACATTAATGCATGCAGGGAGGTAACACACTGCATATGGGGGTGTGCACTGTAAAAAGAACATGAAAGTTATGGAACACTGTAAATTAAAGAGAAAAATTGCCTTTAAGGGTGACAGGATATCCTTCAAGAAGAAAAGCCAAACAATTTATGCCAGCAGAGTTACTGTAAGGCTCATATTTTAGCAGACAAAATTCCTCTAGATAATATAGTTGAGGCCCAGCAGGAAGTATCTATTAATCCTTTGTTTATTTCACTATCATTTATTGTGACAAAAGAAGGTGGCATAAAATGTTAATGCCATTTTCTCACCCAACATTTTATCACTTGAAAAACTGAGGAGCTCTATGGATCAGATATAATGTTGAAAGACTGGGAGAACAGATGGTTGACGTGCAGTGAACAATTTTTGCATCAAGCAAAACTTCACTGCTCAATGCAAACTATGCAGAAGAACATGCTCCTTTTCAAGCATCCCACTGGACAGGCAAGAGTGAAGGATCAGAGGTAAGAGTGAAGAATAGGAGTTAATTAAACAAGTGTGCTTTCTACTGGCATCCAAAAAGTTACCTCTACTGCACCACTAGCCATAAAGACTGAGCTAAGTGTATATTGCCAAATACAAAAGGCAGATTTCCATCTCTGAAATGGGCCAGATTAGCATGGCAAAGCTGCAAAAAGAGAAAACAGACTACAATATGTCTTAGAAAAATCCACTTGTTTCCATATGTTGATATCCTTACAGGTGGAAAGGTTAAAGGAGGCTACCCATCCTGCTCAAAAACAAGGCAAGTCTCTATTGTCAGATTAAGAAATAACGGTTTTGCTCCAGTTCTTTACAGAATTAAGGGTCTGCAAAATGCTATGGGATTCACATTAAATGCAGAAGTGTTACATTTACAAGAGTTGTGAGAAATCACTTAAGTACTGAAGCTTAAGACTAAAAATACTGTGTAAGATGACTATTGTTAACATTCCTCTTCCAAAAGTTATCACTATGTCTTTCTCCAATATTTCAGGAGGATTTCACAGGGACATCAGTCCTAACCCTTTGTGTGGAAGAAAAAACATTCAGAACAAAAAAAGATTTTTCTTCTGCAAAAAGATGTCATCAGTTTTCATAGTTGTAGCTATCAAAAAGAAAAAAAACAAAAACAAAAAACAAAGCAAACATGCACACACAAAGAAAGTGCCTATAAAATCTTATCTCTATATTTGTCTCTGTTCATTGCTTTTAAATGTGTTTTGAAAAAGCCAGACACTGATAAATGGCTTATTTTGCTGAAATTAGAATAGCATTTTCATAAAACAAGACCCTTGGAGCTCCCTAAGTTGCCTTCCAAACTCTGAAAATGCTATGGGGCCTTTCTACTAAGACACCGGTGTGACACAGCCTGTGGGAAAACTGTTCAGCAGGTTGAAACCAGATTTGTTTCCATCATAAGATGTGAAGGTGTTTGTGAATTTTAGAAGAAACCAAGTGAGCCATTTTTTGAATACTTTTCAATTTTTCAGAGTCACACTGTAGAGCATACACAGGAAGCACTGCACTAAAAGTCAATAATAAAGGTAACTCAAGATTTAAAAGCAACTACTGCCAGAACATCCTCTCTCTGCCACATGCTAAAGGTAACCTGCTGATATTTGTTCCAAGTATTTAACTATGGAAACCACATCTTTGAAGTGAGAAGAAATGGATGTGTTGACTACAGCCCTGGGATGACTGGAAAGCAGTTTCCTTTCCTGAGATAAGAAATTCACTTCATAGTCACTCTGCTCTACTGAGTGTCTGGCCCTTACAGTAGGGCACTCTACAGTGCCCAGTGTACTAGATGGAGCTTTTAAAAACAAACTTTATATATAACATCTTGCAGCCTCAAAAGCAATTAAAAAAAAACCCATCTCACCCTAATAGCCGCATAAACTTATTCTTAAAATTTAAAATCAGTTAGGTCACCATGGAACAGGAGCAGAATATTTTTAAACAAAAGCTATTTTACAATCAGTCTGGTCATTTCTGGTTGTGAAAGGACTAAATATCATACTACTGTTTGTTTTTTCTCAAAGGAAGCCGATTGAGATTTTTAACTGGCCATTGAGAAGCAGCAGAATAGGAAAATACAGCAAGTGGCCGGTCTCTTTTACTACCCAGACATACAAATTTACTATGACAAAGCCAAGGAAAGAGGTTTGAATGATTCTCAGAGATTCTTTTCCTGTAAGACAAATGTCTCCATAGTACTGTTGCTCCACTAAAACATGGGAGGGAAACAATGACAAAAAATGTATAATAACCATTCAGACAAAATATGCCAGACAGTGACAAATAACTGATTAAATTGAAATTGGACAGCTTTGGTTACTGGCAGAAACTTGAAGGCATTTTTCTTTTTAAACAGGGAACCAATGGGACCATTGTTTGAATACAAGTTTTAACTAAAACAGGAGGCTTTTAGGCTGTGTCAGTTAGTGGGTTTCTTTGGGTTTGTTACACTAAACACTTTCCCCGATGTTCAGTTTACTTACCTGATCTGTAAAAGAGGATCAAACAGAGCATTGCCAAAAGGGAAATTATGGTTGCCTGAGCTCTTAACCTATTGTAAAAGCCTCTCCTTCAAAGCCAAGCTATACAGCACTTCTGCAGCATTGATAAAAGATCCTGGTGCATAGGACAATAAAAAATGATTCTCAGTCAGGAGGGAAATTGCCAGAGGTGTCTGAAGACATGTAGCAGTGATGCAGTGACACAGGCATTAATTTCAATAATCTGACAGTGAAACAGTGCATACCTGAGCTGCCTAATTCTTTACAATCTTCCTTCTTTCACAACAAGATTGTGACATTTGGGCTCTTCAAAAGCCTTATTTTCATCCTTCCCTAAGCTCCCTTCCCTCCAAAAAAAAAAAAAAGGCACATAGATATTTCATTTCAACAGGAAGCTTTTCATTAATTATACTAAATAGAGCAATGATCTGGAAAGGTCATACCAGTCTTTCAGCATGCCCTCTCTCCCAGCTAAGTACTTCTCAGCAACAATTGATTACCTTGTCTTTTAGGTTTGCATCATTCTGTCAAGCAGCAGTGAATGTGGCATCAATAACATTACTGGTATTGTGATGAGCCACATCCCAACGTGATATAGCCTCCATCACACATTCAAGGCCCTAAATCACAATAGAGGTTGAGGCCTTAAGAGTAACATCCTAGAAAGGAAGAGATGGTACTGGAGAGACCTAGAATGACAGTTGGTATTCCCATGACTTGATGATGTGGCATAACACAAAGAGTACCCCCAATGACATTTAACTGCTCTCTCACCAAGTTCCTTTTATTATGTGCTTTAAAGCCTTGTTGATAAATGCTGTGTTATAAACATTTAAAAAAAAAACAAAAACAAAACAACATAAACTAATGTACTAAAATGTATTAGTTAAGAGAGTATCTTGGAAGTGTCCTTTGCTCATCTGCTTCAAAAGGAAACTTTCCCACATGAAAGATATCCACATGATGATCTGTGAAGAAAGCCACATGCATGCTTTAGCATACATGCTCAGTTCTTATTAAGGAATAATAAGCTCTTTCAAAGTGCTGTAGCTATCCCAACCTATTTCTATGCATTTTACCAGATCCCCATCTATTAGAGACTGGTTCTCACTATAAAATACTCACCTGTGACAACAGGTCCATACCTGGCACCACAACAAAAACCTCCCTGTTATATATCTATCCACAACAGTTGCCCGTTTGTCTGTGATTATGCCCCTTATCAAAGATGCAGTAAACTACGGACTTTGTCTGTATCTAGAGACAGTCAAAGGTTTATCTTTCCCTCACTGTTAGGTCAGCAGGGGACACAGACAGATGGTCACCTTGTGCTGAGGCAGCTTAGAAAATGCTTTTCCAAGTAAAAATATAAATGAGTCATGTCACTTTTTAAGTCTGAAATATTCCCCTGGCACCAGTTCAATTGCCTCTTAGTTAAGAGGTTTTTGTACAATAAATAAATTTGTAAAATGCTAGGTCAAAAAAAAAAGAAAAGAAAAAAAGAAAGAAAAAAAAAAAACAAACAACAAAGAACCAAACCCAGTCAGCTCCTTCTGCCCCCATTTCTCTCATCATTACAATGTACTCTTGGAACTTTCAACTTCAGGGAAATGTAAATTCTTCAACCATGAATTATGCAAGAAGAAGGCAATACATGTGGGTATAGATATGACAGAAAAATCTTTTGCAGCACATATGGGATGACAAGGTACAGAAACAGTGCTCTTCATTCTTCTGCAATTGAAGGGGGAATAGTTAAATTTTACCTGTAGTGAGGTTCTATATAGAGCCTTAAGCAACTGTGCTTACAGCACCAACACTGCAGAAAGGGACACGTGACTTTTGAGCCCTTGGTTACACGACAAGGGAAAGCAACCAGGATACATGGATACAAATCCGACTTAAGGTTACGTTTGTCCTTTGCTGCAGACTCTGCCGATCTGCTATGCCCTACTTCACACTTGGTGAAACACATACACTTGTACCCTGCCTGTTTAATACCCAACATAAACCAAGTCACTAATCATCACTGGAGCTGCCTGTTTCAACCAGCCTTTGTGCCACTGGCATACACCAGATTGCAAAACTGTTCTTTGCTCTGTATAAAATCCCAAGCAACGGGCAAGAGGTGGGGGATATTGAAACAGCAGAACGTATTTCAAATCAAAACAGCGATCAAACATTTACAGAACTGCAAGATATTCCATAAGAGCATCAGCATAAAGTGAGAAGTAGGTAAGAGACAAGGTACTTCAGCTGAAAGGTGGAAAACCACAGAGGAGATGTAGCACCTGGCAACATCCCACAGTACTGCTGGCATGAGTGATTCACACTCTCATCTCTACCATAAATAATACAGCACACCCACAACATTTCATATACATTTTCCCCAGAAGGTTCATAGTAACAAGTCCAAAGTTTTGCCATGGGTAATAACACTAATACGAAAATTAGCATCAAAAATGAGTGCTCACAGATTCTGCCAGAGTATAGAGGAAAATTTTCCATTTTGCACTATTAAGAACTTGGCCTGAAGGCAAAAGGAAAACAAGCAAGCCACGCGAAGCAACTTACTTACTCCCATTGTTCTTCAGCTACAGCAGTTCCCTCAGGACGAAGGCACTGCAATACAATTACCCAAGAAAACTGGGAGGACAGAGAAGCTGCTGAAAACTTACTGAAAGCATGACACAAAACAGCCACACGACTGTAGAGGTAAAGACAGCATTAAAAAAATAAAAAAAAAAAAAAGGAAAAAAAAAGGGTCAGCAAAGGTATCAAACAAAGCTCGCGATGCCGTACGAGCCGCTGGGTAGCGTTCACAGCTGTGGAGATGTGGTGACAGTCGCATTCTTTGCAGGGGATAAAGAGGGAAGAAAGAGCTGTTTGTTTCCCTCCCGTTACCACTAGGGACTCCAGAGCTCCTCTCAAGCTACCGGCAGCATCCTGGAAGCTGACAGTCTGGGAGAGGGCCCGCTGCCGAGGAGCGAGTGCCGCAGCACGCCGGGAGCGTGGCCGCAGGGCACCCGCCTCGGCGGGAGCCGCGAGCGGCATCCGAAGGGCAGGCAGGCAGCACTGTTCTGCTCCTGCAAGCTGAGCAGCAAGGCAGGAACGGGGTTCGTCTCAGTTAATTAGCACAATAAGGTGCCACTAAGGAACCTTCTCTTCGATCTTCCATAGCCTCTCCATCCGCTTTCATGCAAAGAGCACTTTCTCAAGGACCTGATTGCTAGATCATGTCAGGTGATGCAGTTTTAATGCACCTCTAGATAAGGCGCGCGAAGAACTATAAATAGACAACCTGACTCCTAAAATAGATTTTTTTTTCTTTGCCTACATTTTTTTAGCATACTAAGAACCCTTCTAAACAATCTTTGGTCCCCATCTCACACCTGAAAGCACAGAGTCTTGCAGGGAAAAATCATGTTTCTCCTACATTTGCACGGCATATAGCAAAACAATTCCTTTCTGGAGAGCCTAAGAACTAAAGTACTAAATAACAACTAGAAAAGCAGTTACACATGATATACGAAATAGGCAACTCAGCAGCCACAAAATAAGGATTCAGAAGACGGAAATGGAATATTTTCAATTATATTCTTAAAAATGCAAACAAAAAAGTCTGAGGGAAACATTTTATTATGTAGAATTCACATCAGAAAAAAAAATCCACACCTGGCTGATAATCAGAAATAAAAACAATTTAAGAGTGACATGCAAAGCAGACACTATGACAAAATACTTTGTACTGTAGTTGCGTACCAAGGTCTCCAACAACTTTACAACCAGCAAACATTTCTCTGGACAGCAAACATTTCTCTGGACTGGTGAATGCTTTATTCCCAGCTTTACAGAGAGTTGTTCTGGGTTTAGACATTTTTTTTCTGTAGCTGGGCAGAGGGGTTGTGACATAAACCTACTCACAAATCTGTGAGTAACACACAAAAATTTCAGTTTCTAGCCCCAAGTCAAGACCACTGGACTGCATTTTTCTCCACAACCAAAGGCTCAACACTGATTTAGTTCACCTTGTAGGCAGTTACACCAATTTGATGCTCTAAGAAGGGAATATGATCAACATACAGCTACACTATGGAGATTTCATCAGTCTTAGCAAGCAAGTGCTGCAAGCATCTAAACACATTTGGCAGATCAAACTGGAGAGAGCACTTGGAGAAATAAACAAGAAGATTGCTTAGCTTCAAGTACTTGTGCAAAGTTTGTTTTCAACAACTGGGATGACTCCCACCTTGTTCCATCTCTGTTCCTACTCTTGGTCACATAGTACTCTGAGACTGACTCCAGCCACAGGAAACTAGTTCTGTTTTAAGTCCTTGCACCCAGTTACCTCCTAGGTCAACAGCTCTGCAATGGCTCTGTCTACAGAGCATAGTGAGGACTTGCCTCTAGCTGAAAGCAGAGCAAAGTAGGAAAAGCAGCATGAGCTGAATCTGAAATGGTAAGTATGGAAAGACAGCTGAGAATGTGCTTATACACAGTACTCTTTGATTCATTTCCCCATCTCAACTTCTTTAGCTGTTTTCCTCTAGATAATGACAGTGCCATCTGCTCTTATCATTTATCTGGTATCCCTACCTTTTGGGTATGGAAACATTCCTACTCACATAAAGCATTAACAAATTAATTATGTTCTGTTTATGAAAACACATTTGCTGGAGGGAAGATCACATGGTTACAAGGAAAGTGATTTCAGACAGCAAACCACAAGATATTAGGAAAAAACTAAACTCTACATATAACTTCTCCACATGACTGTCCTTAGCAGCTGCCTCTTTACTCAATCAAGTTCCAGAAGAAATGCTTACAACCTCCCCAGAACCAGTCCCACGTAAAACCAAGCCCCCCAGGTTTCCCACCAATAGTCTGGCAGAAAAGACAAAACTGCACTGAGCTTCAGAATGTCAGTCTCTGGTAGAATTTGCCATGCTCTAATTGAAAGATCATAATCTGTGAAGTCATCAGGCATATGCTGATAGGAATAAGGAAGAGTATATTGGTGCATGGATGAGGCCACTGACAACATTAATATTATCAGTTGTATTTATAGTAGTTCTACAGCCAACTTCTCAATGACAGCTCACTAACTTCATGTAAAGGACTGATTTGTCTAGGAAAGTGTCTATTGTCTTCATCATTGAGGGCCTTTAAAAAATAAATCAGACGTCTGCCAGAAGTTATACAAGTACAGTTGATCATTCTATGGACAGACATGATTCTGACATCCTTTCAAACCCACACCTACACAAGGTTTTCCTTTGATCTACCTAATTTTTAGACTCAGAGTAGGTTGGTCTCTCCATAAGTTCCATTACACCAGAAATCATTCCCAAAATGAATATAACATCTAGTAATATGAGACAACACTAAATAGTAGAGAGAAATCCTAATAAGGGCACCCAGAAATTTTGTGTATTTAAGGTTTGTGAATCACGCTACTCTCCCAAGCTGAACATTTTTAATTGAGAGACAAAGCCAACGCTGCTATTCAGGGTCAGTTCAGACAATTTCTCCAGAAAAGAAGCTGTAAAGTGGCTCACAGGAAGCTAACAAGCCAACAGAAAGGTGACTGATCTTCTCTATAATTATTGATTAGTGCCTCAGGACTTGAAAAACAACACCTGGCCAGCTAAAAAAATCAGCCCATAGACAGGGACTACAATTTCCTAGCAGTGTCAGTGAGCAACCAGAGTGTCATGATCACCAGCAATACTTTGTCCAAAACTATAGATATATAAAGCAGGGAATGAGAGGACATGAAGCTAAAATATGATAACTGAATCTAAACAACAGCAGTGGGAACAACGGCCTGCATTTTTAAAAGCTCAATTCTGATTCATGTGTCCAAATAAGTGTCAGATTATGAAGAGTAAACTACTACGTATGCAAGCCTTCTGAAATAAATATAGCTATTAATGCCACTATAAGAATTAGTAACTGTGGAGGACTTTTTGAAGAGAACTCTGCTTGCTTATGCAAAAAGGGCACACAAGGGCTAAAAAACTAATCTTTGAGATCTCTTGGTAACTGCTCTGAAGTCTAAAAGGCTCAAATGTGTCACACGGTTTCAAGCTCAGTTCAGCTGTTTTGGGCACACTTTAGTTAAATAGGAATATTAATCAGCTAAATGTCATTTTTTAATTCTTTGCAATGATGTAGATAAATGCCAGAACAGCATAATGCAGTTTCTGAGTAATTCATGTATTGATAATTACTTGCCATCACCTTCCTCCAAAGTACTAGAGAAATTTAAGGAAAGTAGACATCTTTCTCTACCACAAACTAGCAGGATGACCAATACAAAGATATTTCAACTAACACAATATTCTCTCAAAAACATAAGGAAAAGGGCTTTGCATTTGCAGTACTGCTTTAGCTACATTATGATTTCTAGTTTCACATGCCATATACATGAAATACATAAGATATTGTCTCATTCTGTCAGGTAGATTCAATACTGAGAGTCACCTGGCCAAACATGTTTTCTTTTCCTCACATATGGCCCAATTACCATTTAGGCTACTATGCAGCAATCCTTTTAACAATTGGCACAAATAGTCACCAGAGCCTGGGCTCAGTGCTTATTAGATTATATATTTGCCCAGAGCCCTCTGCATGACAAAGTAAAATATACTCAGTCTAGTACAGGAATCTTGATAATTACATGTCCCATGCTTGGCTAGCTAAGAAACATTAGAAGACATATGACAATTCTGTTATGCCCGGTGAGCTCCCTCTGTTTCATTTTTCTTTGCAGAAGAACTCTCCCTAACAACCTCCATGACAAAAGAGATCCCATGTGAAAACTAAAGGACTGTAAGATTCAGTAATTCAATCTGTGGGTCATATCACTTGTACTGCAAATACTGCACACATGTAACTCCAAAACTCAACTTATTTGGTTTTCCCAAGGTTCCTGGAACTTCTTACTCACTCAAGCACCTTCAGTAAGGTGATCCTGCTGCCCCATGTTGATTGTACTGCCTTGCCTTACCAGAGATAAAAAGCTTTATATGATTGGACTCAATGATATTAGAGGTCTCTTTCAACCTTAATGATTCTACAACTCTTAATGATTCTATGGTAGAACTCCCATAGGGTATATGGTAATGTGAAACCACATCTGAGAGCCTCAAGCAAGACTTCAGCAAAAAAGAGTCATAACTCAAGGGTCATGTCTCTATCTGGTGCTTGTCATTACAAACCCAAACACTCACAAATTGTACAACATAAACGAAGAAACAGTTATTTACTTCCCCTCAACCAAGGGACATGCAGATAGCCTCTAATGCATTTAATTAGTCAATATCTCTAAGCACTTTGATGATAAAAAGCTATGCAGTGTGCCAAGTATGACTATTGAGTAACCAACAGCTCAAAAGCATGTTGCCAAAGTACAACAATAAGCTTGTCCTTTTAAACCTGTTCATAATAATTATGGCTGTTAACAACAGATATTGTTCAGCTGAATGAACATGGTGAGACTTCAGCAAACAGCTCTCATCAGTCTGACATTCTTACAAACATCCCTTGCTAAATGTCAAGTGAGATTTCCAGAGGGAAAGAAAAATGCCTTTCTTTCCAGAAAAGGACAAAGTTTACACAGATGAGAAAAGCAAGTGAGAAGTGGAAGCAAATAACTGTTTTCAAAAGAGGTCTAAAATTACTACCAACTATACAAACTATTAATAAAGGTCTGATTCTAAGGAGGAGAAAGAATCAGTTGCAATGCAGTAAATTTCATCTTTTGAACACTGGTGTTACTCTTTATAGCTAAAGAAAAATCAAGAAATCAGTGATTATTTTTTTTCTACTTCACACCTCTGTTCTAGTCCTTTGAAGAGTTATATGGAAGTAGCTTGCCATGCGCTAAACTGTTTATTCATTCTTTAACACGCCAAGCAAAAAGATAAACACCTTTACTTATGGTACAGAGTACATCATGACACATTTCATGACAAGTTTATTTTATTTGTACAATTTAAACATGCAGATGGATTTTTCTGAAGGAGCATTTCTAATACCTTGTTGATTTAAATACCCAATGTTGCGCTGAACTTCAAGCCCACAGAATACCCTGTGTGTCCAAGATGCTTATCCCTATGAAAACATAATGAATGAGTGAGCACTAACTTAACAGCAAAGTGCTCTTAAAGTGTTACCCCAACACAAACACACCAAAATTACCAATATTGCAGTATTATTTTCTTCCTGGAAAGTGACCTTTTACTGATTTTTATCAAAGATACCGAGATAAATATTTTTAAACGGTTCTAAAATGTTTTAAAGAGATAAATCTCAAGTATGCCTATTATGAGCACTCATCTTCCCCAAGTGTATATTAGAATTTTGATAATTTCCATCATGCAAACGTATCTTATTAACAGTAATAGATGTATTACAGTCCTCTATGCATATGGGTTTGATTTGTTCTATGACCTTTCACATACATGGAAAATCCTAGCATCAGCTGCCATTTAGCAAGCTGCCACAAGGAATAATGTTTACAGAAAAGCAAAGGCTGATGGTTCTCAAAGAAATTTTGATAATTGAAAGAAATCCAGAAGAAAAATAGCCCTATTTCCATAATGCTTTTCAGGATAGTCTTGAAAGACTATTCCTTCTCTAAGCTTAGAAAACTTCAGGGATACTTCCATTTAACAGATGTAGGGGCGGGGCGGGGGGGGGGCGTGTTGTTTTTTTTGGGTTTTTGTGGGTTGTTGGTTTGGGTTTTTTTGTTTGTTTTGGCTTGTTGTTTGTTTTTTTTTTTTTTTTTTCCTGTGGGGAAAAGAAAAAGAGACCATTTTGTATTTCCAGGTTGAATCCAAAATTATTTTCACTTACTCAGAGTAGGTAGAATTATGAGGGCTTTTTCCCCCACTGAGGGATTCATAAGTATTAATGACTTACGGAATTGCCCATCTGTAAATCAAGCCACTGAATTTCCTACTGCAAAACTAGTTCTACATGACAAGCAGGAATAAGATTTGTACTTCAAGAGTCAAGTGAATTAACACAAAAATGAAAATAACAGTTATTCAAATTCAGTCACATACTCCATTATACTGCAAGTGAGGTACATTATAAACATGTGATCACTTTTTAAACTGCTGAAGTCTAGACATGACTGGTTTCCTGATATTAACATGGGTTTAATTTTTATAGTCATAATTTCCATTTGGGCCAGTTTCGAACTGAGATAAAGAAAACTTCACTATTTTGCAGCTGTGGAATTTACACAAGTTTTAGCGCTCGGCCAGCACTTTGCTGAAGAGCTTTCATCTAGGATGAAACTGAAAATTTCAAATCTTCCAACTTATGGCTTAAGTACCACCTTAAAAACATGACCCAGGTAAAACTAATGTTATATGCACCTACATCTACATAAAACATTAAACAAGTGTTCTGAACATTTGATTTTTTTTCAGTAGGATTTTACTCTGATTCCTAAGGATAGCTGTAACCCTATCAGCTATTCTCTAGCATATAAACAGCCTGATAGTCTCTCTTTTTCAAGGGGACATATTCATTGTTCATTTAGAAAAATCAAAAAGCACTTTGTAGATCAGAAGTACTGTCATTTACTTTTTGACACTCCACACTAACCAAAGTCAACTGGGCAAAAGAACTCCGCAGTGAAAAAAGCAGTGCAGGGGGAAAAAAAAATAAAATGTCAAGAGGACAGATGTGGAGCATCTGTGTTCTTCCACCTAGGAAAGAAATGAGTTTTACAAAACTGCCATTGTTCCAAGGTGCAAATAACCGTTATTCATTATAGTTACAGACTGTTTCAGTCTCCTTCATCAAACCAAGTACCTTAAACAGCAACCTCTGCACCTCTAACAGGCAGGGGCAAAGATGGCTCACTGACTAGTGGCCACACAAAACCCAAACGGATCAGTGGGAGCGATCAAAATGAATATACCACAATCAGAAGTCTGCTGACACTTTGTCAAAACATTAATGCCTTCTCTTTTTTTGGCTGATCAGTGTCTGAAGTAAACTTAAGTAATTGTTCCTCTGCTCAATTCCTTCCTGACCCAGTAAACTGATTCAGCAAAGTTACTGTCATCAACATCTCGTCTGACATGCTAAACTTCAGCTACCTTTTTATGTCAAAAGCAGGTAAAGAATCAATTATATTTCTGTATTGGAGAAGTTACTGTAATGGGAAAAGTGATGGTAGAGATTGGAAGAGGTAACAAGTACATTTTACCTGATTTTTACTGAATGTACATGCTTGCCTGTAAGCACATTAAGTCACCTAAGCTCCCATACAGGCAGCTAATGAAATAATGAGTTGTTAGCACCACCACCACAATGTTTGCTTAGCGGTGCGGTGCTTTAGTGAGCTAAACCAGGCGGGTTCCTGGCTCTCAGCAGCGCCCCGGCCCTGGAGCCCCACAGCCTCCCCAGTATTCCCCTTCCTGTTCCATTTAGGCTAGAGAAACCAGCTGAAGTGCTGCTTCACAAGCCCTGCTGGTGACTCTGAATTCCCAAGGCTTATGCTGCACCATGATAACCTGAATTTAGAAATGGCACTCCTTTAAGAACTATTGTCTATTTGAAGGTGTCCCTGCCCAATAGCAGGGGGGTTGGAACTAGATGATCTTCAAGGTCCCCTTCCAACGCAAATGATTCTATGATTGATTGATCCTGTGATTCAAGCAGTTGCAGGTCACCAGGAAAACAAATCAATTTTTAAACTGTCCAGAGGTCCAGAAAAAAACCAAACAAACCACAAAACAAAATCCCAAACAAACCCCCTCCCCCAAAAAAAACACCAAAAAACAAACAAACAAAGAAAAACAAAACAAAACAGAGCAAAGGGAAAAAAATAAAGGATTTGAGGTATAGATAGGGCTCACTTAAACTGTCTTTTAATGCTGGGCTCCAAATACAGTCTCTCTAAAAGACCTGCCGAGGAAACACTGCTTCTATGGGAGAGGAGGCAAATGGCTACAGTTAGCAAAACATACAACTAATATTTCGAGACACGGCAGGGCAGGGAACAGCAGTTCCTGCTCAAATTGAAACTTGACCTTCTTTCCACAGACTAAAGTAAAAGCAAAAAGATAATCTGAAAAGCTTCTGATAGTTGTTCACCTCACAGGTACAATAAGTTTTAATATTTTGGACAGAAAATCAGCTTCTGTTGTAGCAGAAGTGATTATGACAGAAGCACTTAAACCTTCTGAAGAAAAAGATGTGCATATGTGTGTATATAGGCACACACAATTTCTGGTTGTATACATCAGAACAGGAACACATTTCTAAATAAATACTTGGCTACTCTCTGAATAAAGTCTGAAAAGTTAGTGTCATGCAGCATTAAGAGAACAATGGAGGCAGCAGAGACAAGAGGAGTATCTATATTTACAAAGATAAGGTTAAAACACAAAGTTAATTCAAGTTATTTCATAAAAGAAAGTAGCCCAAAGTATTCTGATACAGACACAACCTCATCCTGACAGTGACAGCATATGATAACAGGGTTAAAATGTTACTAATTGTATTGTTTAAACCACATTTATATTTGTGCAGAGAATGGTAGGGACTGCCTTGAAGGACTCAGTGCTTCATCTTATTCAGATTTGGAATTTTTTTCATTTTGTTTTTACACTTTCCAGAGGAAGAATATACATATATGTGCCTATACTAAAATATATATATGCTTTGTTTCAATTTTGCTTCTGTCACACACAAGAAAACTTTAAACTCTACCTCTTGTCAATTTGTAAATTCTTAATCCATTAACTTCCTAAAACAGAAGTCAAAGCCACTGTCTTTATGAACCCTTCTTCTCCATTTCACACACTCCTGATTACAATGCTGTGATACTAGTTTTATCTAATATAGGTGAAGTCTCAAATATAGAAATAATGTTATCAGCAAGTTTAGGTAACATTTTAAGCAAATCTTCTGTACCACAACAGATGTGATAGGGCAAAATGTTAAACTGTTGTTCTGTGCTTCAACTCTAGATAAAATCTTAAATTAAAATATATTTGCTCTTGAAAGGAATACAAATTGAGGCAGTGTGGGTGGAAGTCTGCTTTTCGATCATCGTTTTCTACTTTTGGATCCTCCAATCAAGTTCAATAGAAAATTGAACCCAAACATTAAATGCTATGGGATAGTTCAACAAGTGCAACAGAAATATGCTATATTAATGCTTTATTATATTCCATAAATTTCAGCATAATCACCATGTAGGCCTATTACTTTTTGATGGAAGCCTATGATCATGATATTCATTAAAATCCATATGGATTATCTTTAGGAGGCAGAGGTTCCTCTAAATCTGTGACTATAGGTTCAGGCACCACAGCCTTACCTTCTTTCAAACTCTTGCTACAGCGGTTATTTTAACAAACACTGCAATTACATCCTTTGCTAGGATCATCTGACTGGACTTCTGTAGAGCCTCTAAGATCTAAACCTGCTGCAAGGTCTGACTATTCTGAGTTTTACCAGTCAGTATACTCAGAAAGCAGTGTCTGTCCTCAGGTTTCCCTATGCAGCTACAAAACAACTAAAGCAGCTCAACACCTGGGTGAGTTTTGTAATATCCCTCTTTATTATCCAAACTGATCCCACAGTTCTACTTTTGTTGTTTCTACCCTTGAGGAAAACACAATCAACCTTGTAATTCCAGAGCAAGATCTGTAACATGACATTTTAGCATAAGCCGCTGTATTATGGCTGGATCTTCACACCCACTGTGAACGAGGGACTATGCAAAACAATGAGGAGGAGGTCACAGCCTTGAATACGGCAAGTCAGAACTTCATGATTGATTCAGTGACTCAACTCTTGCTTAATACTTCTCAAATTATTCTTGAACTATCTGGTGTGGAAGAGAATGAGTCAGAAGTTGCTTGTGTATTTCATCTCCATGCTTACCAGCTTAGGGCATGAAAGCAAGCAAAGAAGAAGAATGAATTAACAATGGCAATGTTTAGAAACAAAAGCAAAACTAACTTTGCTAATAGTCTAGTTCCTCCTTACACCCTAAAATAACACAAAAGCTGCCCATTACCCTAACACAGTGATCCATTTTTATTGCCCTCTCATCCAATATTAATACCAATTGCATCAGTTCTACTCAGGGCTCCTTGCAAGTAGTTCAGATGTAAGCATCTCCAATGTGATCCATTTCCCCATCTGTCCTGCACTACTGCAGTGTAGTTTTACAGATTATCCAATGAACATAATGCAAAAGGCAGCAGCAAGGCAATACTAGTGTTCTGATCCTCACTCCTTTCTGTCAAGGAGCAGCTTAATAGAATAATTTTGGCATTAAAGATCACGGGCAGCAAAACACCAAGTATCTGAACCACAGCTTTGACCCTTACAGCACTGCATTGATTGTGCATCCTATTTCGCTCCAGTTCTACCAATTTAATTAGTATGATCTCTAAAGGGAGGTGTTGCTTTGTCTCACAAAATGACTGCATTTTAACAGCCATTCAACAACAAATTCAAAATTACTTCTTGCTGAGTGCCTGCAAGTAGGAATTGAAAGCCCAGACAAGTAAAACTATTTCTCCATCTTATGAAACTTGGGACATCATACATATAATGAAATGCCATTAAAGATATTTGTTACTGTAATACAGAGAAAGCAAGTTAATCAGAAATAGCACAAGTGTCAGAAATACATAAGGTGATGGTGGAGAAGTTTCTCATTTTTGTCCTGAGGAGTAGTAGCTATGCACTGGGGGAACAATTTACCACCTTAATGCAATAGCTCAATAACAGTTTTAGTACTCTATACAGTATATAAATCTATACACTCCCTACCCTACAGGAAAACTGGTGTTAAAGAAAGCAAAAGCAAGTAAGACAGATCACAAAGTAGCTGCATATGGTTATACTAGATCAAATATAAGACCGTGGTTCTGACTCTACCTACCTGAACTCTGTTAATGCCAACTAGCACAGAAAGAGAGTCTACTCCCTCCAAAAGGGCCAGAGCACTACCCTAGATTTAAAAGCAGTGCATATTCCCAGTGCTATTCAGGATTACTATGTCTAATGAATAAGGGGAAAAGAGCATTGGTTAGGTATATTCAACAAAGACTTCCAATCTGGAACAAAACCATGGACAAAAAACATTACTTTCATCTCATGTCACCCACACATCAGCTCCTTCTCAATAATAACCTAGTCATAAAAACAAAACAGACTAGAGAAATGAAAAAAAAACAAAACAAAACCAACAAACAGCTCAAGCAGCAGACCTTAAGATGCGATGTTAAAACCAAAATACCATAGTATTACATTAGTAGTCTTGCTCAAAACATTTTCAGTGTAGGAGCATATTCATAATTTGTTTTAGAAGAGGAAACAAACCATTTCTTTTCCTTTGTCATATTAAAAATTCAAACAGTCTATTACACTAACAAAGAGCATTTTCCAGTCCTGTTACAAACAATGGTAAAAAGCCCATGTAAACCTTAAATTCTTAATGTTTTCTAGTGTCTGTGTTATCCTACTAAAGTCAAATGGAACATCAGGGCCTTTTGTAGAAGACATGCTCTTCTTGCTCCAGTGACCTTTTCTCTACTGCTTCTTGTAGTGCTTACCACTGGGCTTAAATAATTAAACAAGTCTAAGCCTGAAGTGATTGCAGAAATGCACCTACATTTGAAAAGTACTATTTAGACAATAATTTGTTGACCAAGTGGAAGCCAAATGTTTATTCCATAAACTGACATCCCTATTGGAATTACCTACTCATTTCCATTGCCTGAGGGTCTGGACAAGATCATGAAAGCAGCCTTCTAGTACACCAATTAGAGTTAAATAATACGGAAAGACAGACAGACAATTATCAGCAAAATTCACAATCAAAATAATTTAAGTGTAAAAAGCTCAGGAACATTTTCTGATAAAAAAGGAGAGCACTTATTGTACAATAGATATTAAACCTGGACAAAACCTTAGGAAATAATTACTTTTTTTACATTTGGAAATGTGTAGTATTTTTCCCAAATATTCACAGATTTAGAAAAATCATGACTTGTCAAAACACAGTCTCCTCCCTCAATAATAACACAAAATTCACTTCTACCAGCAAAGTAAACGTTTATGAGTATCAGAGCAGCAGTTTTATCCATCTCTACTTCTTCTACATCCTCAAGGTTATCACTTTATAGCATTTTGCTTCTCAAATTTCCCTTCCCATATCCAAGAGTGAAGAGAAGGTTGTGTTGGGGAAGAATATTTCCTGCTGACGCCACCATAAACTTTTCAAACTGGCTCATTCCCAGCCAGAGAAAAAGATGTAGGTTTATGCCACAGATAAGAGGTGCTTAAATAAGTTAGGCTTCTCCGCTGCTAGGCCTCAAAATCTTCCATTACATTCCAGATAGAAAAATCATTGAAATGTTCATGATTCACATTGAAATGTTCATGATTCACAGCAAACCTTTCATTTCAAATGAAAAACAACATTACATAAATACAAGTGTTTTGGAGACATTTTACTAAGCTTCTCCTGTCTTTCTACTTTCTGTAAACATGTCTACTAGAACATAGATATCCTATATGTTACATGAGACAGGTGTAGAACTTCTCTATTCATCTAAATGAAAAAGAAAGATCTTGCATCTCCGCCTACTTCAGAAAAAGAATATAATAAGAAGAATTAAGGCAGATTAAGAGACTCTTTTAGGCAGCTTAAGACCCTTAAGCGCACATTCCCAAGCCAAGTATTTATAATACAAGAAGTCTCCTAGTTACCTCTCTCAACTGTCACTGTTTTCAGTATTGCATAAAGCTGCTTAAACTATAAAGCTGATTGTCAAGGGAATCCCAGTCTGAAGGGATCTTTTGTGGCCTGGAAGAGTTGTGACTTCTGTAAAAGGAGGACATCAGGTTACCGCAGCAAGCCCTGACTATCAATGACAAAGGAGGAAAGGGAAAGCTAAAGAGTCAAGCTATATTGTCTCTCCTTTACCACACAGTAGTTGCAAGGCAGGACAGAGCCAAGGAGGACTAGGGCAGTTCTTACTCGCCTAAGCCTCTTTGCTCTCCTGCAGGTCACAGGAAAACAAGAGGTGCCTCTGAGCAGCGCTGCCATACACAGCGCACTCCACTGCAAGTATCCACTGACATTTCAGAGGCAAACACCCCATATGGATTAGGTGTGATGTGAAACCTGAAGAGGCTAAAGAAGTATTTACTGCCTGACATCCAGGTTATATTAATCCATTAACTCAACCAAATTCCTCTGCATATTCTAGATCTAACAATATAAAGTCATTCGTGATTTTTTTTTTTTTAGTCACTGAAGATTGTCAAAGCTTACACATTTTTGGCTTACATTTTTCACCAGAAGACATGGGTGATTATATAAAAATGGATGATTACACAAAAATTGCCAGAGTCAGATATTCTAAGGTCTAACTCATGAACTCCAGAAATCAGTCTTTTCCAGAAATGAAACTACTTACCCATTCAGTTATATTATTTCATTCTTTGTGACAAAAATTTTCAATGTTTTGATCATTTTATTTGAATCTTATCTCTGGATACTGAGGCTCTTGCATACCTACATATTAAATTACCTCTTCTGCATGTCTCAGTTTGCTTCAGGTTTTCTGAATTCAGCTGATCCTAACCTTAACTACTGTTAACCTACAACTACCAGAACTCCCCAAAATCCTATCTAAACTCAATTTTAGCACGTGTCTATAAGAACTTCCAACCATACAAAGCATCCTGTTTTCCTGGGCCTGCACCCTCATCTACTTCATACACTCCTTTCACCCAAATGTGTTCCCAACTATGCCTCTCCTTTCATTTGTTTTCAGAACTAGATTGCACTTCCACTCAAGAGGAATGACTGCATAGCTCAATAGATTAAAACATGACTTTAATATTTACAACCCCATTGCAATATAATAATTGAACAGTCAGTGGTAAGGTAGTACCTCCCAGAAGTTATGTTCTGACTTGATTTTTATTCTCACTTAATATAAATTCCTTTACTTAAGGGTCTGTTGCTCAAATTTCCTAGCCAAGTCCAAGGTTTAAGTTTTCAAAGCTTTTCTCAAGAGATCTCCAAATCCTTTGGGGAGTTTTGATAATTCCATTCCTGTTATTACCCTTGCTCTATCTACTCTTTTTCAAAAGAAAAATGCAGGCTTGAGACCTGACTAAGTGTTATTTCTGAAGCATATGCTTGAGATGCTTAAAAAGAACATTCTACAAATCGTTCCCCCCCCACCCCCCGCTAAAATACACTTTGACTACATGCAAAATTAAAATTTTCTTCCACATGCAGTCTGTATGATGCAATCACTACTTATATTCTTGCAAGAATATGAAACTACTTTTGTCTGTGGGGTAGTCACTGCACTGCTTTTCCTTCTTATTTTGAGTTCGCCCATTCCACTCATGTCTCTCCAGTTCCTACTACTGAATTTTCTGCTTTTCAGGAGGCAGCTACTCTTGCAGTTTTAGCTTCAAAACGCATATTTTTTTCCTGAAATAACTGAGGGTATAGTGAAGATTTTTAAGTTTACGTGAAATGCAGTTATTATTGTGAGTGGCTCCAGAGGAAAAAAAATATGTTGAAACAAACACAGCCTCAGTGTGAGAGCCTCTGTAGAAAGGCCTAATCTCAGAACATTCACTTTCTTTTTCCCTTCGACTAGAAGCTACTTGTGAAGCTTTCAGCAACACTTCACTGATGGTCAGTAAGGGGGGAGGTAGAAGTCACACAGACAAGTGTCATTCCTAGGTATGCCTAATAACACCAAAATGTTTTATTAGCTTAATAAGCTGGTGATCCACCACATACCTAGTGTAGAAGGGTTGCTTTTCCTTCTCATTTGCCAATTTATTCCTGGGACAGCAGAAAAGACAGTAAAGATTATATACTGGTAGACAAATTCAAAAAAGGAAGCCAAATGCCTGAGAGCCCCATGTTGCACCAACAGCATTTTCTCCGACAGCTAAACAAGACAAAAGAGGGGCCTTTTTTGCTCCCATGGAGACTTTAATGAAATTAAGCAAACATTTCCAAAAAATTACTGTCCTCCCACCTCTGTCTGTACCTTTAATTCACACCAAATCAGCAATTTCAGAGAAACTAAACAAAGAATGATATAACTCTGTTCTTACTCTTGTAAACAGAACAAACAACAGGACTGGAACTGATTCCCTAATTACTAGTACATGCTGGACTTCATGAACCCTTGAGAAATTTAACCTACCCAAACAACATCTTAAATTACCAAAGAGGTTGGAATGGGCCTCATGGAAAATTTCCCGGCCATGCATTGCAACTCAAAGATATGTCAAAAAAGCAGCAGCAGAGGCCCTTCATGTCTGCAGATATGAGTTTCACTTAAATGTTCTTTTGTTTTAAATGTTTGCTAGCCTTGGCAATGCACACAATACAAAGAGAATATTTAACATTGACAGCCAGTTGAGTAAAAAAAAAAAAACTTTGGCAAATCACAAAATAACTGTTTCTGTACAAAACCTGTATTCAATACACACTGGAAGAGACCTAGATTTCTTGCTACAATTCTGCCTCTGCCTTATATGTTCTGAGAAAGAAAGCCTCAAGGTTCTGAAGAAATCTCTGCCCACCACCCTCCTCCAGGATCAACAGTATTCTACCTTACATAACTATCTAAGTTTGGCAGCAAGAGCTCTTATATGGCAGCATCTTGCAGATTCTGGGAATACAGAAACAGTACGTTTCCTCCTTACCAATATGAAATGGCTGTACAAAACTCAGCATACCACTACGCCATTTGAATCCTAGCTTTGAGAACCACACCATCACCGTCTTAGCAACCTGAAAAGCAACAGCCTTTAGAAGCAAATACCTGTGTATGCACACCATGCTCTGAACAGTGCTCTTCTGGGCCACTCCTGGCAGCCACAATGTCTAAAACTCAAAAGTAGAGGAGCCTTTGTCTCAATTTGATAAAGGTATAAGGAATTCTTACTACCAATAACAAATAACAGGCAGCACCACAATGGGTGTCTTCCTTAAACAATCTGAGTAACTGTCTTTTTGAAAAGGTAAGAAATTAATCTCCCAAACAAACTTAATTTTCACACTTCCAACTAGGAATACTGAAAGCAGAAAATTAATTGGTTTTAAACTCAAAACTCTTAAGCAGCATGTTATCTACTATGTTTGCTAGCCCACGAACTGGAATTTTGGACTCCTACATTCCTAAACTTAATCCTTTGCTATGGAATCAAAAGAAGTGGGAAGGAAAGCAAAGAAAAATGTAATTTACTGCAGTCCACTAACTTGTCAGTTGAGAGAATATATTTGTAATGTTTTTTTTTCCTCAAGTGGCAAAAAGTACAAAATTTCACTTACTATTAAGAATCTTTACTCCACCTAAATGAATTTCCAGTGATCATACTATTTGTTAAAGAAGTACACAATGATAAGCAATGTGTATTTACTGATAAACTAATTCTTTTCTGCCTCCCTATTTCAAAGCCAGTCCCAGTGTCATCACATTAGTGTAAGGTAATGCCGTGGACCAGCACAATGAGTCAGCAATCAAAACGATGTGTTCTGCCATCCCGCAGAGCTTGTTCTTTTGGTTTAAGTCCTGAAATTGCTTGTCTATCACCTCTCTCCCATCCTCCCCTTGCTTGCATGCCACTACACTGCTCCAAGATTGACTTACCAGTTGTCAGCCCAGCTTGTTTCAGGAGGAAGAAGAAATTCATGTGTAAAGTAACCTGGGTCATAGAAACACAGAAACATGTGCTAGAGAAGGTTAGTGCCTGGTTGGCTGACTTCAGCAACAAGGAAAGGAAGCTGTTCAATTAACTGGAACTAAGTGAAAAAGAAATTTCAGTTTTCTTTATCTTCCACTTATTCTTAAAACAACATTTAGACAGTTCAGCTCTTAAGAATCTCATTGTACCCATACTCCTACTAAGAGACTTTACCTACAATACACTCCTAGACCTGTGCAGGATTTCTCTCCATATTTCAGCGAGATACACAATGCATAGGAGATTGAGCTCATACAAGCAGACAAACAGCACAGAGAAGAAAGCATCTTCCACATTAGGTGACACTGAAGGCATATGGAGTGTTACACTACAAAATGCAGTTGAAATTGAAGGGCCACTAAGATGAAACACTTGACATTTTTTAACAATTTAACTATTGTTTAAAAAAAAAAAACACCAACTAAACACACAGGTTCCAACTGGTGTTAAAGCCTGTTCGCACATAAAACCTGCTGGCAACCAGTACCCATTTCCATTCTTACCATAAGAATAACAATGTTGTTAGAAACCAAAAATCAATCCTGTGATAACATATTATATACAATGCCATGTATAACATGTACAAAAGAAAAAATTGCAAATATGACAGTTTAATTAGACAATCAGACCTGAAAATCCACGAAAAGTTTAAGCAAAATCTACTAAACCAACAAAACTGGGGGAGCAAGAGGAGAGAAGCACAAGATTTCCTCTTCAGTGACTCTGTTAAAATGCCAAATAACCATCATTTGCTTTCAGTATATAAGGAGATAATACCACATGCAAAACTAGAGGCAGATGATTAATAACATCTGGACACCATAAAGAGAGTGGTGACATACTTTTCCAGCACATAGGTGACTGCCCTCCCACTTGGTTTAGGGCAATGCTACTAAGTTATATCCCACACATCAGAATACAGATAAATACTAGTGGAGCAAATATGTTGTCTTTTTCCCCAGAACATGAAAGTTTAATCTTGAGGCAGAACATTTCTCCCTTGCTTTCATCTTGTCAATATGTCTGCTTTGATGGTCTCATTCCATACTTCAATTCTAAAGTCATAAGTTTTCCTTTCTTCACACACAACCACTTTTTTTTTTTTTAGCCCTCATTGCACACAGATTGTTCCCTGTAGTTAAAAGGGAGCATAGCTCATTGGCTGGTGAAATAGATTCCTGTGCTACATGCAATGGGGACTTGGGGAAAGTACAATGAGGGAAAACTATGGCAAACTGCATCCTGCCCAGCAAGAGATTTGCTTGTCATAATCATAATACAGTAAATGTACATGCAACACAAAACCATCACTTCCAGAAAATGAGGGGAAACACACCTATAACCCGTTCTCCTTTCTTCCTTAATCTATCTTTAAAGCTATTATGCAAAACCAGTGGGAAATAGAAGGACTGACTGACAGGATGCAATAACAAAGTGATTTGATTATTCTGAAGCAGAGCCTTTTCATTAAGTTTTTAGCTTTACAGCACAGGATCTATTACAGGAAGGGTCATTATACTTCTTTGTACCAAATGGATCATCCTGTTTGATGTGTCCTTGTATTTATAAGTCTGACGTAATTCCCCTTTTCTTTACATACGTTACATATGTATACACATATATATATAAAGCCTCTCAGCATCTGGTTATTCAGGAGAACTATATTTTGATCCACATCTTTTTACACTAAATATCCAGCTGTGCAATATTTCAGAGAGATACCATATTTTTCAATATTAGCCATTCATATTCATATAATTGAGAAAGCGTGAGTACCTAGCAATTCCATTTGGAGAATGAAGCATCTTTGAAATGTATTTACAGATGGTTTTCTTACCTCATTGGGAATGCTAAATACTATCAGTGCAGCAATAAAAATAAAAAAAAAAAAGCCACAAGAGCTCTGATTCTATTGTAATGCAATGGTATTTTATTTCTATTATTTAATGGAAAGATGGGAAAGGCTACAACAGTCATACTGTTCCTGCAGAGACTGCATTGGTGGAAAGGGGTGCAGGGGGAGGGTAAGTGCCAGGTTTAAAACACTGAGTAGCACCAGAGTAATATGACTAAATTCTGGAGTGCCATGAACCATGCTGGATGAAGCATTTACTTTGGTCACTTAAGTGCTTAGTAGCACTTCCATCCCAAAAATTAATGGTCTGCAAGAACTCATTTGTAATTGGCACTTTGTTCCATATCAGTTACTGTTTGGTCCTACACATTTCATAAATTCTGTAGCCAAAAAAAAAAAAAAAAGGAAAAAGCAGCATTCAAGAGGATAACAAGAAGTAAACAGATGAACTTCACATAAGTGATGCACAAATCCTCAAATCTTTGTTCTGCTACCTTTTACTTCAGCCAACAGCAGCAGAAGCAGCTTTTTACTTACATATTCATCATTCCAGAGCTGACTGAGATGCAGAGAAAAAAAAACTAGACAAGATTTATGAAAATATGGAGGCTTCTATTGAAGATATTCTATGAGCTGTATTTCTTGCCCATTCTATACACTTTCCAAATATTTTAGCTTGTTTAATAAAAAGACTTCTCTTCCTAGAAATTGCAATACCTTTGAAATTAAAGGAGCTTTATAGTGCTATTTAGCTAACATTTTCCAGCAGCCCTATCGATCATTATTTTGCAAGCATTTTTACTGTGGAAATGGCAGGGGGAGAAGGCAAAGGGGGGTGGGGGGCAGGAGAGGGAAGAAAACAGAAAAGGAAGTGAAAAGGGGATACAAATTGCAAGCAGACTTTACAAACACCACACTCTGTACATACCTAGTACTAATGTTTTCGCTTTTTTCCCCCCACTTCAAGCAAACAAGCAGGAAACAAAAAAGAAAATAGAGGTAGGCAACCCCCTGGACTTACCTTTTGTACAGTCCCTCTGTAAACTTCTCAGACAGAAATTTAAATTCCTCTAGCTGGATTTGATTCTTTAAGCTTTTTTTCTTTCTCGAGTCACACAGAAGCAAAACAATTAGTTTTCGGAGGTTCCATTTACTGCTCTTCCATCCTCAGCAAAATGCATCCAGGAGACGATGCCAAAAGTAAGCCCAGAACTCAAAGGCAATTGAAAAAGAGAGCGTGGGGGTTGCTGAAAGACCAGATTGTGAAATTCGGTAGCTTGAGCACAGAAATATCCTACTGAACAATATACCTGGCTTCTTGCTCACCAAAAAACTGTAGTGCAAATTGTCAGTAGTAGCCTCCAATAGCTGCTGTGTGTGCTGCAGATGGTATGTCTCACTGTTACCTTCCCAGATGGGTAGAGGATTCAGAGATCAGCAAAACCAGGGGGTCGCCTCCAAACCAGGTGGATTGCCAGCCACTCATTCACTCAGTCCAATTAATCAAGACAAGAACAGCTCAGTCACCGGAGGTATCTCCTTCCAGGGTGCACAGGATTATGGCAAGGTTATTAATCTTGCTTTGCTGCATCCCCCCCACCCCCCTACATTCAGCAGCCTGCACCGAGATGATTGCCAGCTCTGTCTCTGTCCCTGTTCTACTGCATTTTGCTCAGCCCTCTGTTGCTGCAAGTGAAACACAGAGGAGGGAGGAATACTAATAAGGTGGTTAGCTACAGTTTCTTTAAGGCATTCTACATACTGTGTGTGAGGGTGTGTGTACGTGCATATGTGTGTGCATTTTCCATGGGGCAATCTGGATTTCTTGGCAGCTGAAATAGGGCTTGTTTCTACATCAAAGTCTGAATTAATCTGGATTATCACTTAATGAATATCAGAGCCAGCAATTGTATTTTACTTAGGATAAGATGAGGGTACTAAATGGTCTAGGAGATTAGCCAGAAGTAGCTATGGTTAGGGGAAGGAGGGGTGGAGGGAAGGAGTAGGGGTTGGTGGTATAGAAACCACACTATACCCAGAAGAGCATGTTCAGTTAGAAAATTTGTTTCAAAGCAACTCATTTTAGCCATGTTTTAAAAGTCATTCTTATGTCCTGTACCAGTTAGGATTTTCAAATCAGCACTATATTATGCATTTCTAGATTAGACAGCAATATGCAGAGTCAAGTAAATATTTTTAGAAAAGAAAGGACTTCTGGCAGGAAAAGAAAAAATTAGAATGTCAGTGGAGGCAGACATCCAGCACTGCATTTATGAAGGTGCTCAAAATTCCCTCCTTTACTGAGAATTGCTCTGCTGAAGCCTTTCACTTGTGAAATGAGTTTGAAGTTGTCAGTCCATCAACCAAAACTGATTTTCCATGTATTGGCTAAGTAGTGGACCTGCATTGGTGCATGAATCTAGGCATTCTGATGAAGAAAGTACAAGCCCTATCTGTAATTTACTCATGAAATATGAAAACAGTCATATTGCCTTTGCTTTCCCACAGGTAATTCAGACCCTCTGCATCAGGTTCAGGATGCAAACACTCCTGTCTCACTTGTCATCCATAATTTCAACTTTCTGCAGCAGATGACACTTCAGACTCCTTTAGGAGACTGGAGACAGAGTCCTTCAGGAACCAGAATTAAAAAAAAAAAGAAACAAACCATTCCTCAGAAGCAGTTCCAGGATTACCATATAACTGTATATAGTTATAACTGTATGGGACTGTTAAGGGACCAGTTCATAGGTCTGAGCAACCAAATACACTTGACACAGCTCCCAATAGAAAGAGCTACATAAAATGAGTTTGATGCTTTATATAACAAAATACCACCACAAGTTCTAGCAAACAAACTGCCATTTACAAGCTGAAAATGCTTATGGAGTTTTAGATACTCCAACCATAAGATAGCTATCAATGAAGCCTGGATGCACTGACCATGGCAGTGTTACTATAGCACAGACAACTGGAATGTAACAAAGCACTGTCCCTGAGTACTGTGGCCACAATATTTAATCCTAACACTGAGTCAAAGTCTTCTACTCTCGCGAAAACCCCACAGTTTTAACAGCCAATGAACCTGCAAAACCACACAGAATGAGAAGGCTGTGGTATCTGGAAAGAGAAGTGTAAGGCACTGTAGAAAACTGTTTCAGAAGATGGAAGACCTGCACTGTTTCACAAATCACACGCAGTCACTTGGACTTTTGTTCACTTTTTCAGCTTAAATTGTATTATAATTTAAATCTAAAGTGATTTATTTATAAAAGAGTCCACTGAATTAACCAGAGAAATTGTAAGTGGTAACTAGTTTTTCTTTGCTGCAATTATTTTTTCTACACAACCCATCCTATTCCCAACACTACATGACACCTTGCATTGCTGTCTTCTTGGCTTATGGAGCTTAAGCAGAATTCTTGTTCATCCACAAACATAACCATACTTAGGAACATAAGCAGACACAATAGCTTGGACTGAAGATCCATCTAACTGAAATTTTGTGTGTGTCAGTCACTGTCACAGGCAACCATCAGATCAAAGGAAGCAAATGGTGGTATTTCCCAAGTACACTTTGCCAGCCTTTAATCATCTACCATAAGGAGTTGCAAAGTCAGAGACAGGAACACTCTGTGCACTTTAGTATGCCACTCACAGATTCATAGTCTTCTAGCATAAGCGGCCTGGACTCATTTCTTCATGCTGAGAAGTCTTGATGTATTTAACTGCCCTTCATATTGACTTTGCTCTATTCACTTGAACACTCATCACTAACCTTTTCCACCTCATGCAGCGACCAAAATGCCACAGGCATGCCACAAACTTATAGCACTTCATTGACACTTTCTGCTTTGAGAACATATGATCCCAGAGCACGTACTAATGAAGCTAATGGGATGTTCTGCTTTCTAAGACTGTAGCATGAGAAATTTGGCTACTCTCAGAATATTAACATCATTAATGACATAACATTTATAGTTCTAACTAGTCAGTTAAGGTTTCACAAAGAAGACCTCACATCCAGACCAAAGTCTACTGTAGCTTTTTCTAGGTGCAGTCAATCTCTTGAGTACATAAAGAAAAAGTTACTCCAAAGCTAATTAAATCTATTCATACATTTAATATTTACAATCCACGGGGCTGGAACAACAGCAAAATAATTAAACTGACTTGCATTTTAATTTTAATTTCCATGACACAAATAGACATTAAAGAAGAGGGAAAAAAAGATTAATTTTTTGTACAAGAAGTAATTGTTAATAGTATCTTCTAAATATTGCTCATCATAAACCCAAAGGTGTAGGGAAGGACCTTTGTCCTAACTCATCTGTCCTTACATCATTTTTAAAGCCATATTCTCTGCTAATTCCTTTTACATTAACCAAAAGGAAAAAAAAACATGCTTTGCACTTTCAGGGGTTTGTTGCTTTTTGATTTTGGTTTTTTCCCCCAGGGGGAAGCACTTCGGACAAAACAACTCACCACTCCCGTTACTACTACAATCTTACAAGCATCTTTGTTCATGTTACCACATTATGCTTAAAACAAAGACTGTTTACAACACAGTATAAACCAAGCAAGTTTATCGCACTGCACAACTTCCCTCTCTCACTCCCCAGCCACCTACAGATGCCCCCAATCCCTAAAAATTAGGAGTGTTTTCCAAAGTCACACCATTAAATCAGTTC
>JAWWTY010000156.1:21638427-21659111 GCA_035222235.1 Margarornis squamiger
CGCACTCCCCCCCCAAAAAAAAAAAAAAAACAACACCAAAACAAACAAACAAAAAAGTAAAAACGAAAATTTACTTCAACTCTCTCTCACTCTGGCCCTCACCTCATTCAGCTGAACTTCATGACCTGTCAGTTACTATCAATACCACACCTCTAAAACTTCTTAAATTCAGCACAAGTGAAGCACACAAGCTTATTTATAAGCAAAACTCTCAGTAAAGTACTGAGACAGCACACGTACCCTACACAAAAACCTCCAAAGTCCATCAAATATTTTTGCAGTGTTTCACTTATGTCAACATTATTTGATTTAGTCAACCCCAAACTCATATGCTATTTGCAACCAGTCCCCTTGCTTCCTCTCAATTTGCAGTTCCTTTATGAAGTAATAGCCGTATTTAAAACTACAATTTCCACACTGAGAAAGCTATTAGCAAGACCATAGCAGGCATGAAATATGACCTGAGAGGTTCCCATAGACAGGTTAACGCTGTCACCCAGTACAACCTGCCACCTCTGGCTGATGAAGTTCAAGGAGTTAGTACTGCCAGAGCGTGCACCACCTCAATAAACACACTGGTAGTCATTAGAAGCAAATACATACCTGTTTCTCAGCCATCACTTTCCTTCGTCCAGTCCTATCTTAAGGCCAGGTTCAATGGATGATAGAATTTATACACTGGCCTCAAAACTACAGGGATTGTGAAGCAACACATGCAGCTTCTGCTGCCTCTGTTAGAGGGCAGTAGCAGCTGTTCCTCAGGAAGCCCAGCACCCACTGCCACTGAGACACCTTCAGAGCTGAACTGTACAATACTAAGGTTCTTTGAAAAGTGATCACAGTGTTCTTCCTCTCAGGAGCTGTGAAGCCTATTGTTAACCACAAAGATTTTCAAGACACAAACAGTGAAAGAAAGTGGAAAAGCAAACAAGAACATATTATCTGGAAAAAAAATGAATTGCTGGCTAACTCATGATTTACAAAGTTTATATTCAAGACTGGGGTAAACAGATTTCTATGATTCTGAGCATTTTTTAAAAAAGTATAGGATCAGGGTCTATCCAATACTGTTGCAATAGACATATGAATAACAGTGATTCTTTCATCCTCAGCCTCTTCTCCACAGAAAAAGTACAACAGCATAACTGCAGCAAACAGATTCTTCTTGTTTTTTATATCTTTAAACTCACTGAGCAACACCGTTTCTCAGTTTGAGAAACACACTAGGTATTATATTGTGGTATTTGTTGCCCTAAAATAATGGTCGGCTTTTCATAGCATGGTTGTCTGGTTATTTTTATCCAACTACTTTGGAAAATTGAGCAGTTTACATTGTAAGAATTTTTAGTTCCAGCAGAGACCTACCATCAGATTCCAACCTTCTGCCTAAAAAAATAATTCTAATTCAGGGCCTTAAGGCTGATTTTAAGTTAATCCTGCAATGCTGAAATATAAATCAATCACCTTGATTTCTGTTATTTGAATGATATTATTTGAAGGCAGATTTTTCAACCCTTATGACTGATTTAGGCAGAAAACCCAATTTGAACAAAAATCAAAGTAAAAAATAAGTACATGTTTCCTCACCTTTTTTTTTGCTTTGGAAAACAGAAAAAGGCTTAAAGCCTTGTTTGAAAGCATTAGAAAGAAAGGCTATTTTAGAAGCTCAACTCATCACTGTAATTAAAAAACAAAAACAAACAAACAAAAAAAAAAAAAAACAACAAAACCAAAACTATTACCATGAACTCCAAACCATAAAATCCCACATAGGTGTTTTGTTCCTATAGATACACATCTGTTCCAGCACCACACTCCCCACCCCCCTCCAAAGGGAATTATATTTTTTCCCCTCTATGGTCAAGAGAGCAGAGAAAGTACTTTCATTTTTTTTCTTTCAGCAGCCACTGCTGCAAACAGAACACTCCAATACACAGAATCTAATCTTAAGCTAATACGAGCATTCTTTTTACATTTACTTGCATTTATCCATGACAGTTTTTGTCTCTCTTCCTCTCTATAGAGAGATGGGTTGCAAGAATTAAAGGGTGCATTACATCTTTTACCAAAAAGATTTAAACTAATTGTCTGGATTTTGTTCTCTCATCATTGAGCATTTACTAAAAACATCTGGATTGTTAGACTATACAGGTAGCCTTAAATACTGCATCACTGTTTAAGAAACAAGTTGATAGTTACTAAACTAAACACCTTGTATTGATTTATCTGATACCTAAGAAACACTGATACCAAAATGATCAGGGTATTACACTATTATATTTCAGTTCCATAGAAGATTATTCTTTTCTAAGCAGCAAGGAGGTTTTTATTTGATTTTAGCTGGGCATAAATCTTTCCATGACCTTTAACTTAACATACATTCAGGTTACAAAAACAAAATTGGAACAGAAAGAAAAATTGGAAGCTGTGATTACCACATACATCTTGAACCAGCATTTCAATTCTCAAATGCTTTAATTCTCCAGGAGCTTTGACTAACCTCTCCGTAGCCCTTGTGCCCATCAGCAGTTTATTATTTACACTGACCCAAGTTTTACTGACTGCAATTAAGAATGCTTGAGGTACTGTTTCATCAATATTCTTGCTCTCAAGAGACTGCCATTTTTCCTCTACCCCCACCTCCAGGTTTACTTTCAAGTAGCACTTGCCTGCACAGGAATTCAGCAAACCAGCTTGAACAATAATAGGATAGACATTGCTAAACAAGGCAAAATATCAGGATGAATGTAAAATTAGTTTTATTTCATCAAAAAGATGTTCTTCATATGTTTATCTGAACATTGTAGGTTGACTTTAGATGACTACCAAGATGATTGGGAGAGCTCATAAAGCCTTTTTCTATGTTTATGTTGTGCAGTATTTTGGAAAGTTGTTTTGGAATGCTTACAAAGTTGCAAGCTGACAAATCAGTCATTAAAATTTATTTACCTGCAGAAACAAATCAAAATGAGAAAAAATTAAAAAAACCTAAACAATTTCAGGAGTCACAGGAAGGACAAGAAGATCTGAGCCTTTGTGAGTTTTGCCTGTATTCAGAAGCATTCTGTGACAACAAGCCTGCTCCTTCACATACCAAAGTATTCTTGAAATGTGGTATTATAGTACTATCTAGCTCAACCCAAGCTAGGCCTGAAACAAGACATTTCACTTCACAATGGAGACAAAGGCTTGTGAGCACTTCAGAGGTTACAGCTACTGCAAAATTTGCAAAATAAAAGCTACTTCAGCATCAAAACAGATCAGATAAAACTAATCATATAGAAATTAATAAAACCTTGTAGACGTCCATACTTGTAAGACTTTAAGGGCCAAACTACTGTGCTCCATGGCAAACAAAGCTGGCCCATTAATGTGGAAAACTTAAAGAAGAAAAAGTTACATGTTTAGGCAGATCAAGGAATTAGGCCTATTATGTCCATCTCTCTGAACAAAGTTAACCTCTGAGTTACTGCTCTCTGATGTACATTCATCAGCTTGCAGTCTCATTTTCAAGTTTGAACAATAGGGTCTCCATCACTTCCCATGGGAGACGGTTCCAGAGCCTGAGAGATCTCAGTGTTAATGCTGTAAAAAGCCACTGCATTAGCACAGAGTTCTATTACCTCAAAAATGCATATGCTGATAGAGGCTGTTACAGACTTAGATGACTCATTTTCCTATTAAACAATTTTCATCAGCCATTACAGCCACTTCCTCACGTGCAGTGAAACTTTTTTGCACAAGATTTTCCTTTCTTCTTCTTACTAACACCTACATATCACCATGGGCAACTGGCAGCAAAAGATAGCTTTTCATGTGCTAAATTTTAAGCTTACAGATGACAGATAAGAGCAGATCATTCTGGACTTAAAGTTAAGGCTGTTTTGTTTTGTTTTTAATCTCCTCACTCAAACCAGTGCAGCACTTGCAAGTATATGCTTTAACAGTAATAATTTTATTAACATTATGATACCTACAGTCACATCTTTCTTATTCATCACAGTAAAACTAGCATTTAACTACCCTTAAAGACCTAAGCCCTTTCACTTGTGGTTTTACATCTACCTCCAAGCTTGTTCTTTCAGACTCCCTCTAGTCATTGCTAGCAACAGTTCGTACCTCAGGGCACTATAATTCATTTCATTTTAGGCACCTTCATTTGGGAATAGGAGACCAGACCCTCCAAGGACCATAAGTGCTTAAGTGAGCAGCTCAGACATAGATAACTTTCATGCAGGTACTTTTGTTTGGTGTTAGCAGATTTTTAACAAGGATTAATCTGCAATCACGTTACAGACAGTATCCTGCCATATACATTGCCATGTAAATATATAAGCTCCATCTAAAGACTGAAAAGTCCAATGACCTTTTGGTGCCAATTGTAAGAAACAAGTATTTCTCTAAAGTTCAAACCTAGAGAAAAGTGTTTTAAAAGTTAACTACCTGTTCTTGTTAATGGTACCTCCATGGTCTTTCTCAGTCCTAGAGCAGAAACATGATGTCTTCTGCTTTACAATTTTTGTTCTATACCTACTTGCCCTGGTTGATCCAGAGATAAAGGTTTCTCTGTACCGCAGTCAATACACAGACTCAAAACCCATTTCTGCCTTGATCACCTGCATGCCCTAGAGTCTGCTGCAATTACTGAAAGTACAGTTAAGAGAGTCTGAAAAGGTCCATCATATATGTTTTGGAGTTGTAATGAAAACTACCTCTACTAGCTTTCATTTGTGGTGAGCCTGTTCTTTCTGCCATTAGTTAGAGAAAGAATGAAAAGAGAAAAAGGAATGGGAAGAAAGAAGCTGGTAAGAAAAATTTCTCCACAGATTCTTGGAAATAAGAGTAATGACATGTCTGAATGAACACAAAATACACCAGAGAGTATTGACTGAAGTGGTAGCATAGGATGGAACAATAAAGGGGCAAAATAAGCGGGGTGGGGGTGTCAGGGAGAGGTAGGGCAAACTTGAAAATTTGTGACTAAGGAAACAAAAACTACTCCTAGTTTCACATGAACATCAGACTGAAGGATTAAGCAAGAGACAAAGCACAAGTAAAAATTTCTGAAGTTACAGTACAAGAGAAGAAGTAAACATCTTCCATAAAATTTGTAGAAACACATACTTTCTTAGAATAATTCAAAACAATCCAACCAAAACTCACCTCCTTCAGTAGCACGCTACTTCACATAAAGCAAGTCACACACATTCTAAGAGTCACTGGGGTCCACTGGTTGCCAGTTGCTACCACTAACTATTACAGGACTTTGGCTCAAGAACAAGTAAACACAAGCTACTCACAACTTAATTTCACCTGCAAATAGTTTGTATGGGGAAAACGAACATTTGCTAAGTTTCCTGGACTAATTTAGGAGCAAGAAGAGAAAACTCACAGCAAGAAAGAACCCAGGTTCCCCACTGCCTGAATGTTTAACCCAACCAGCATCCTTACACAGAAAGAGAACACATTTTCTCACCTGATATTTCCACACAGTTATTTTTGTAAATTATAGCAAATATAATAAAGTTTTGCATATTCTTTGAACATTGGATACTTACCTTCAGAAGAGGGCTCCAAACCATATAAAGGCTCCCCAAGCTTAGAAGTTTAGGACTCCTGAAAAAAACAAAGAATTTTATACACCCATCTTTTTTTATTTCCATACACCATCCCATAATCACTATTCCCCATTAGCTAGCTAAAGGCAAGTTAAACTCAACATCACACATGCATTCCTGACTAGTCCTGCATTCAGACTCCTCAGGCACTTCTAAGCAGTTTTTCCTTACCCAGAATCAGGAGTCTTTCCCCCAAGCACATAATCCTACTAGCAGATCTGAAAAAAGATGGAACTCCACAGAATAGAGGAAATAACAAACATTCCTGGTTACTTCATACCCCTTTTATAACCACAAGCTCCTAATGCTCCTCCCAGGCTGCACCTGAAAGGCTACACCTACCCCACCCAACTGGGCACTGATTGCCACACGTACCCCCAAACAGCTGTGCTCCACCAGCTTGGCACTGACCCCTCACAGCTGCTGGCAGTCAGGTTGTGCCAAAGAGCATGAAATTCAAAATCCTGGTCTTCTTGTACTGTGGATCTGATTTTTTAATCTAAAATGTTCTGAACTTCTGTTCCATATGTAATATGGGGATCATATTACCTCCTTAGTAATGAGGAACAGAAGAAAATAACAATGGGATATTAATATTCATTAAGCTCTCAGATGGTCTAAGGATAAACCCCATGGAAAAGCTCATTGCTTAATAATTCTGTTCCCATGAAAGCACTTGAATTGCAACAAATAAGGCGCAAGGTCAGGCACAGCAAAACCACAAGTTTAACATTATATAGAATAAGAACAAGTCACACAGTCACCAGCATGAAAACACACAGAGGTTATTTCTATGGCTCCAACTAAGCCACAAGGAAATTTGTAAAGGCCTGGGGCATTAGAGCTACTACTTATTGCGTGTGGTTTAATGGGCAGGTTTTCTGTGCCTGCTGCTTCCACCCATAATGTGGCCTTAGGAAGTCATCAAAACTTTTATGTGCTTCAGATATGCATATGTTACTCGGTTCTAATGAGATGTTCTTAGGACTTGTATTTCTGTTCTTTTAGGAAATCAGTGTTTGAATGATCTTCTCACTGCTGACCATAAGGGATTTCCCAGTGAGACTTGCGTGTTTGTGCTGTCTGTGCACATGCAAACCTGCACTGGTTCCCTGTACTTAGCATATACTGCTGGAAGAAAACCAAACTGATAAGCTGCTATAAGTTTTTCTTTTGGCCTCTAATACTCACTGTTATGAAATTATATTTATCAGCTGTTTCTGTGAACTTACACAAAAGCACCTTCATTCCCACATGGCTGGAGCCACATAAGTTTAAGCCTGTGGCTGTGTTGGCTTGGTTGTTATCCTGTAAATATAAGCACCTGGACTGAGGTGCTCAGAGCAAGAATCACAGAGGACTTAGACTTGGGGAGGTTTTACCACATTTTAATGAGTGAAGCTCCAGAAATATTTTAACCCCTTGCAAGTGAAAGGTAAGATACATCAACCCAAATATATTCTACTGAGAGTTATACTAAAAGAATTTATTTTGCATCCACTGTCATCTGCTAAGACACAATAAAGCTGTGTATACCTGAGTCCTGTACCCCAGCTGTACACCACTGAGGGCAAATTGTCTTTGAAAAGATGTAGTCCTCTTTCAAGAGTTCTCTTCAGAAATAGTTTCATAATCAAAATGTGATTGTACAAGTCAGTGCAATCTGTAAAAACTTAGGAATGCTGGAGGGTTTCATATGGATAGTAAGGGAAAGAACATATTTAGTTTTACAAATCAAAGGATTTAATTGAAGAATATTCCTGAATGTAAAGATACTCAGGTACCTTTGATGGTCTTTAAGCCAAGCAGGGGTATTTATTCGTTGCCACGTGTTGCAAAATGAAGAGGAAATCTTTGCATAACTGTCAAAAAGTAGGATAACAACTGGGGGGTAGGGAAGAAACCCTATACACCCAGTTGATAAAATTCAAGTTCGGAAAGACTGTGTTTCTCATTCACAAGAGAAATATGCTTGTCATTTAACAGAAGAAAAATACTGGTTTTATATGTTTCACCTCAGGCTTTTAAAATAGCCATATCTGCAAGCTGTTGTCTCACATATACTGACCTTGATCCTGATCCTAGCATCTCCAAGCTCTTTATGAGTAATCAACAGGCTGAACACTAAATGAGAGTGAGGGTGACAGATTATTTTTCTTAGTATATACAAAAGCAGCCCTCAAAGGAGAGAAAAGCTGCTATTGTTCAACCAGGCACAATAATGACTACATCTTAATTGGAAAAAAAAAAAAAAAAGTCATATATTGACAGATGCAGTAAACTTGTTGGAATTGTACATGCTGCAGACTTGTACATGCAAAGTTGACCAATAAAAATCAGGTTCATCCCCACATCTACCTAAACTGACTACAGTGATGTATCACTTTGGCTTCATTAAGATTTCAGGTTTTATGTCCAAATTTACTTTTGTGATGGACAATGCAGCCCAAGTAGCAGTTTTGAAACGGAAATGAGGAAGGACTAAACAGAGCCAAATATTCAGAGTAAACACTGCCACTTGAGCTGCAGCTGACTTCCACCATTCTTGCTCTCAAAAAAACCCCAAAAAACCCCCACAAACAAAAAAAAAAACCACCAAAAACAAAACCAAAAACACCAACAAAACCCCTGAGATTTCTAACAACTTATTATCTTACTGTCAGGACCTGTATCCACTCGAGGCTGGACCTCCCATTGCACACCTAAATGTATTTCCATGCACTGATGCAAAGAGAATCTCACTATTAGCAAGTGACTGAAACTTTTTTCTTCTGTACTCACATGTTCTGTGACGAGCTCTCATAACAGCTCAGAGCCACTGACCCTCCTATCTCAGGTATGACAGAGTGATCTTTTAGGATACTGTATTATCCCTTATTAATGTTTTTATATGCTGTTGTTTAGCTACCGTATGCAGCAAGGATTTAATTTCCTAATTTTCTGAAATTCTACCAGATGGCTGTTAAAAAAACAAAAACAAACAAACCAAAAACAAACCAAGAAACAACTTGCAAAGAAGTTGTCAGTTCCTGTTAAAGTTTAGAAGAGCATATTGGGCCTGAACAGGTTTTAGTAGGAGTTGCAGCAGTGTCTAGAGGAGGACATGAACTGCCTTTGGCCAGTCACAATTCCACATGGCTACAGTTCTGGTGTAAGCAACTTACTAACCTCCAAAACCTCAATGGTAGGGGGGCCTCTACTGGGGCAGTGACAGCCCCAAAGGACTGCAGGCGTGGAGACCTGAGGAAAACAGATAGAAACAGTTCTGCACTAACTCTGGCCCCCTGTGCTACCCATCACCTCTCCAAAGGAAGTGGGGAGGACTGGGTGCTACAGACAATGAAAAGCGAAAGAAGCTGAGCCTAGGAAGTGGATGGAGACGTGTCTGAACCTGGGGAGGGCAGGGGAGGAGCCTTTTCCTCAGGGTTGGTTTTGTTGTGCACATTTTCCTTCTCTCTGAATACTAAACTCAGCAACTAGAAGTTTGTTTTATGTGGGAAAAGATACAGCAAAAATTCTTTATGTTAATTCTGTTGTGCCCATGACAGAATCCATAGCGCTGTGTGTACCTCACTATCACTTCATGCTAACCCATCTGCACCTTGCTGTTAGTCGGCCACTGGGATCATAGTTCACACTGTGTAGTATCAACTACATAAATCATACAGACAATATGTTCTTTGAAAAAGAAACACTAAGGCAGTTCTTTCTGAGAAAGCTCAGGATTTGCATTTTTTAAACTTGCATTTACTGGATTTTTACTGAATTTACTAAAATTAAGCAGTTACTGGGATTTCTGAAATCAGTGAACACCTACAATTCAATGGCTTCATTGAGTTCATCCAGGTTTCATAGACAGAACTGATTTCTCATCTGTCACTCATCATCACCATTAAATTCTGTTTGAGCACTTCACTGATTCCACATCTGGAATTTTGCATACTAAGTAAATTTTAATATACAATCAGGCTCTGCTCCCCAATGAAACCATGAGAAAATAGCATGTAAGAGGGAAGGAAACCATTTTAGCTATAGACTCACTTCAATAATATAATTCAAAGTCTCACAGCCCTCCTGTGGGTTTACTGTTTAGATCAAGCATGTTTTGACAGGCTTATACATTTAAACACCCCCAAAGAACCAAAATCTCCCTTAAAAGACATGTCTCACTGCCTGGAGCCAGAAAAAAGAGACAAAAAGAAAATTACAAAGAGATTAATTTTCAGTCTGGACTTGTGAAATATTATAATACAGTGTAGAAGGGATTTATATTACTGAGACAAAAACATTTAGATAGTCATGAAAACAGATCTTTATTGTACATTATGCCAAGAAAGTGTTTTGTTTTCCCACATAGTCAAGAAGAATATATAGGTACACTGTATAGAAATTAGTTGGAAATACATAAAATATAGTGCAATCTGCATCTATTTTTTACCTTTTTATTAATTTTTAATTATCTGGTCCTACATTTCCATAAACATCTTGAAAATATGGACCTTATTTGTGTCCTGAGAAGAAAAAGATGTTGGTGACTCAAAGTGGCTAGAGAAGAACTGGGATCTGCTGAGCTTGAATAACTTCCTCTAACTTGCAGACTACTTTATAGGGCATTCAAAAAAAAGTCTCGGATTTTCTAAGGTCCAATTCCTTGCTTATGTACAAAATTGTCCACATTGTAGCTTCACACTGTAGCAGTACTATCAGCAGCATAGCATCTGTTTGCAGAGACAAAAGCCTACCTTATCAAAGGTTTTCAGGCATGTACCTTCTAATTAGTTGCCTAGTTCTCAATGAAATTAATAGGATATAAACACCTAAAGAGTATAAGGTACTTTACCTACAGCTCACTCTCTAAAGAATCCAAGTACAAAGAACAATCATTATAATTATCAGTCAAATAATGAATGCCCAGGTAAGAAACACAGGGTAAATGAAGTCCCTTAAGCACACTTTACGTTAATGAAGAAAATGCACATATACTGCAGTAAAGCCTGGCCACATTTATAAAAACTTTCCTCTTTAATCTGTGATTGAAAGCAACCTGATTTAACCCTATAATAGCAACCAGTTATTTCTAGGCTCTTCTACACCTGCCAGCAATCCTGTCCCTATCTCCACTCATCAGAGGCACAATACTAGATTAGAAGAATCCTTTAGTATGACCAAGCACAGCTATTCTTGTGTTCTGTGTTTTTTTTCAGTATTTGACACTCCAATCTACATGAGCACTCCTATCCACTTGAGAGTCTATACATTAGAGTGAAAGGACATAGTGTCCAAATGACTGGCATCTAAGGCATGAGATTTCCAGAAGCTGACTGAAAGACTCCAAGGTACATTGCCTTGTTTATTATTATTACAGCTAACACTGGCCTGTCATGGCTAACTTCAATTAAGTTCCAAGTCACCTTAAAAAAAGATCACAGCATTCAGCCTTGCATTTTTTACCAATGTTTTCCATGAATCTCTATAACATCCACCATTCCAGACACCAAATAGTACTTTTGTCTCTAGATTTCTCCCATGTCAAAAGCTTCTCATTTACCAATAGCAAGCTCTCTACAAAGCAGCAGGCTCAAGCTTGGTAAACTGTCATCCTTCAGGTTATCCTCCACTTTCTGACACTAAGTTTCTACCTTCATGAGAGAGCTTTCAATTCTCTGCTTACTTACTGGAGATAAAAGCCCTTATATTCCTCCCAACAACAGGTTTTCATCTTCTTTATGTTCACAATAGATTTCAGCTGTCTTCCCTCCAGCCCTGCCAATTTCCCTAATTATCTGTCAGTGGTGGCAAAAGCTCTCACATCAATCACTCTGTAGTATAACTTCATAGTCACTGTCATAGTTTAGCATCACTGCATCAGCTATCTATGCTCCAGCTTACAGCACTGACATGGGGAACCTCTTCTTACAATCAAGTGCGTTACTAAATAACCATTTTTCTTCTCTTTCTAAGCAACTCCTGCGTGTTTTTTCCAGCTGTCCTTCTTGCTCTTCATAGTTCTCATGCTACACGATTGATTTCTACACCCCTCATACTGTTTGTATGAATTATCATGCACACAGTTTAAAAAATCTTGATAACTTCCGGACATGTTTCTCCATGCTTCTCTTGAGCGTGGATTTCTACATGCTGCACAAATTCAGTTGCATCCTGTGACAAGTATCATGGGCATGATTTTAAAAAGTCACAGTACCTTGATAAAAGCTACAGGTGAATTTGAAACACCCTGCCACTCCCAGCCTCTTAATTTGATGCAGTATTCAGATTCACCTTTGATGTGCATACTTTGCGAATGATTAATGGAGAAGGCGTAAACAATACTTGCAAATCCCTGGAATAACTCATGTACTTAAAGTTACTCATGGATGTAATGATTTGTTGAAAGAAGACCATATTTTATAGATTAGGAGTGTTTCATAGAATGCCTGGAACTGTTCTGAACCACAGGATGCTAAACTGTATCAATATGCTATTGTTTTTTAAAAAAAGCTGAAAAGAGAAGAAAATTGCTATAAATCAAATAAAATGTTACTGAAGGCCATTATTTTAAACTCATTTGACCACTGAATCAGATAATTCTGACAGGATGCTGACTAGAAAGCTTATTTTTTCAGACTGTCCTTAATATTTCACAGATATTTTCAAGTAAATTGTTTTAAATTACCAAATTTACTTTCCCCAAGAGGAACAATGAGTTTTCTTCTTCAAGATGATAAATAAAAAATTATGAGTTTCATTTAGGGGAAGAGGTGGCGTCTTTGCTATTTCTATTATACTCGTGCACAGACAGAAATCCAACCGGTTAACTTTGCTCTGTCCTCTTGCACTTAGTATTCTCATTACTTTTACAATATTAGACATATCTACAGATTTCTGCAGAGTACCTGTAAGTCTTAAGATGATTGCAATTGATGACTGGCAACATGTGTCTGAGGTACATGATATAAGACTGAAAACATTTTTCAGTTCTATTCACAGTATTATCAGTTCAGCATGTATATCTTAAGTGTCTAGTCTACTTATGAGTTTTCCCAAACATATTTTACTCCACTGGGTTGCTAATAGAATTAATTCTTTAAGCCTTGATTCAAAGCCCAGGGAAGTCTGTGGAAAGACTCCCATCAACTTCAGCGTGTGTTCAGTAGACACAATGCTTTCTTGAAAGTGCTTTGTGATCCTCTAGTTGACAGGTGATAGTTAAACAAAAAGTGGTTTAATTTATTTGTTTTCCCTTACTTTGTTATTGATGTTTCATGCTATATATCAAAGAACAAACTCAAATAACAAAGGGAAATAAATTAAAAAAAAAAAAAAGGCAAGCATAAGACTAGAATCTATTGCTTTCTCCATATATGTCAGCATTAAATCACAGAAGAAATATAGCAATTATGTTAGCAAAGGACAGATCCTGGTTTTTTACCATGAAACATCTTGATAGTTTGACAGCTTTGCATTGTCCGTGAACTACTCTAATATTTACTTGGATATGAAGTAAATATTTTGGTAGGTCAGAATAATTTTTATTAAATCATAATTAGAAAACACTGGGAAAATATTTGGGGAAAAGCATTCTGTGATGTGTGGTAAGAAGTAGTCTGAGATGAATAATTCCCAAAACAATCATCCTCCTTGGAACTTTCATAGTGCAACATTTGCAATGGTGAAAGTGACACATGGATATATATAAATAGGAATAATTTATACATATGAGTTCTTTAAAACCAGTATTTTCATAATATCATCAAATGCAGTCTAGTGTCAGGGACCTCTGTCAGACAAGAGGCCAGGCCACAGGATGTTCATTTGAATGATATTGAGTTCAATCTCCGCCTGCAGCTTTACACACACAGCATGGGGAGTAAATAGGAAGAATTAGAGATCTGTGTGTAGTTGCAGGGCCACAATCTCATTGCAATTACAGAGACACGGTGGGATAGCTCACATGACTGGCATGCTGTTATAGATGGCTATGTGCATTTTAGGAAACACAAGCCAGCAAGACAAAGTGGTGGAGCTGCTCTTTATGTGAGAGAGAAACTGGGGTGTATTGAGCTCTGTCGAGGGGTGGACGAAGAAAGAGTTGAGAACTTATGGGTAAGAATTTGGGGACAGGGTAACATGCGTGACACTGCTTTTCCTCATCAGGAAAAATGAAGTGAAAGTTCTAGAGACAGCTGGAAGGAGACTCACAGTCACAAGCCCTGGTGTTCATGGAGGACTTCAGCCATCCTGATCTCTGCAAGAAAGAACAGAGCCAAGCACACACTGTCCAAGAGGCTCCTGCAGAGGAATTATGACAATTTTTTGACAGACGTGATAGAGGAGTCAGTGAGTAGAGGCATGCTAATGAACCTTGTACTAACAAAGAAGCTTGGGGATGTAAAGGAGGAAGGCATCCTTGGATGTAGTTGCATAAGATGGCAGAGTTCAGGATCCTGCATGGAGGAAGCAAGGCAACAAGTAGGATTAAAAGCCTGAACTCCAGGAAAGCTAACTTTGGCCCCTTCAAGGACATACATGAAGAAATCCCATGGGTTAGGGCTCTAGAAGTTCGCAGTGTCCAATAGAACTTCTCAATATTCAAGCATCACTTCCTCCAAGCCTAAGACCTGTGCATCTTGCTGAGTAAGAAATCAAGCAGGAGATTTGCATGTAGGAGCTAGGAGCTTCTGAAAAACTCAAACAGAAGTAGTAAGCTTACACAATGTGGAAAAATTCATGCAAAGTGCTTTCTGCAGCAAAGCAGGCCTAAAAACTTACATTTTAGCTTGGTCTAAGCACCCAAAGATTAACTCAGCTTAGATAATTTTATAGCAAGCACTGATTCCTCAGCTTTCACACCTAAAGTGGCCATTGTAACCAAAGCAAGTGTCCTCAATTCTGACAGAGGGTTGTTTGAGCTGGACGGTATTCACAGGAGTACACAACAGTTTGCGATTCTTAATGCAGAAATAAGAGATAGTTCTTACTCTTTATTTTGTTGCCCCATATTATCCCTCACTCCCTAATGTTTTGGGGCTTCTTGGTCATTTCCCTTTGACTAGCCTAAAAAAGTTATGTTTATGACCTGTCATAGATGAGTACTGAACAAGCTTTTAGGCCTCATAACTTTAAGGTGCCATGGCTAATCAGGATATTTCTGAGGAACCTATAGCTCCTCTCATTCCTGGTTTCTCCCTCTGCAGTTGTACTGCACATGCATTTGGGTATTGCTTGAAGTAGAAATAGCTGCACAGCTTCATAGCCATTCCCATCTGCATTTCGATTAGGATAGCAGTCCTTCCTTCTGGACACCATCTAGAGAGGGCCTTGACAGACTTGGGAGGTAGGCCTGTGCAAACCTCATGAAGTTCAACAAGGCCAAGTTGTTCCAGGGAGGGTTTGGAAGGATTCCGGGCTGAAACTATGACACCGTTTAGAATTTAAGCAAACAGCATTTATTCCAAAGAAGTAGCAAATGAAAGGGAAAAAAAAAAAAAAACAAACCTAAGAAAAGGGAACAAAACAAAACAAACCCCAAGAAAACGTCCATGCACCCATACACGACTCACGCAGTTGCTGTATCTCTTACACAGTTGCTCCACCTCTTACACCGTTACTATACATACTGACCCCAATGTAATAAAGACCCCCAGTATGACTGGCTGCTGCATCCTTGGGCTTCAGTAGGCTCAACACGCTTAGCGGGCGTCCCCGCAGGAAGGAACATTGACTCTGTGCCAGCACACACCTCTACCTGGAGCAGGAACTGTCTGTTTTTTATGCACTCGGTCTGTGACATCTGTCTGGGCATATGTGACCAGCACATGCCCAGACAGAGGTCTCCAATCCATCCCCCCATTATGTAACTGGACATCCCCCTGCACCTGTGCAGTGTGTATTGAGGGTCTCCCTTTTTTGGTCGATGGCTGTTACCTCATCATCCTCCTCTTCTTTTTCAACTTGACTTGTCCTTGGCTGGCTGTCAGCAAGTAGCCAGGCCACAAAACAGTTTCAGTGTACACAGGATGCTTTTCCTTCAAGGCCAGAGTCCCAATTATCAGTTCTTGTTTTCCATAACTTGGCAAGAAAAGAACCAACTCTTGGAGGCATCAGGGCCAGACAAGGACCAAAATAGTGTCTCATCACTCTCAAATACACAAGTGCAAAGTCCTGCACCAGTGTCAGGCCAGTCTCAAACACAGATGCATCACAGAATCACAGAACATGCTGAGTTGGAAGGGACCCACAAAGATCATTGACTCCAACTCCTTGCCCTGCACAGGATCATTCCCAAGGCTCACATTGTGTGCCTGAGATTATCATCCAAATGCTTCTGAAACTCTATCAGGCTTGGTCCCCATTTCCCTGGGGAGCCTGTTCCAGTGCCCAACCACCCTCTGGGTGAAGAACCTCTTTCACGTATTTAACCTAAACCTCCTCTGACACAACTTCAGGCCATTCCTGTCACCGGTCACCACAAAGAAGAGATCAGTGCCTACCCCTCCTCTTCCCCTCATGAGGAAATTGTAGACTGTAGTGAGATCTCCCATCAGACTCCTCTTCTCAAGGCTGAACAGATGAAGTGACCTCAGCTGGTCCTCATACGGCTTCCCCTCAAGGTCCATTACCATCTTTGTCACCCTCCTTTGGACACTCTCTAATAGTTTAATATCTTTCTTATATTGTGATGACCAAAACTGCACACAATATTCAGTGCAGAGCAGAGCAGAGAGGAATCACCTCCCTCCACTGATTGGCGATGCTTTGCCTGATGCCTCCAGGAAAGGGTTGGCCCTCCTGGCTGCCAGGGCACTGCTGACTCATATTCAACTTGCCATTGACAAGGATTCCCAGGTTCCTTTCCACAGCACTGCTATACAGCATCTCATTGCCAGTCTGTCCATACATCCAGGGTTGCCTCATCCCAGGTGCAGAATCCGGCACTTCCCCTCCTTGAATTGGCTGGTGATTGCCCAACCATCTTATCTGTTGAGGTCTCCCTGCAGGGCCTCACTGCCTTCGAGGGAGTCAATAGCTCCTCCCAGTTTCGTGTTGTCTGCAAACTTGCTTAATATCCTTTCCAGTCCTTCCTTCCAAGTAATTTATGAAGATGTTGAAGAGCACAGGGCCTGAGATGGAGCCCTGTGGAACCCCACTAGGGACAGGTCACCAGTCTGATGTCACCCCATTCACTATTACTTTCTGTGCTTGACCCGTGAGCGAATTGCTCACCCACCACATGAAGTTTTCTGATCTGTGTGCTGGACATTTTGTCCAGAAGGATCCTGTGAGAGACAGTATTAAAAGCTTTACTGAAATCCAAAAAGATTACATCAACTGGCTTCCCTTGATCCACTAGGTGGGTTACCTTGTCATAAAAAGAAATCAGATTGGATAAGCCCGACTTTCTTCTCATGGAGCCATGCTGACTGTGACCAAGGACTGCATTGTCTTTCAGGTGTTTTTCAACATTTCCCTGAATAATGGTTTTGTCTCGGTTTAAAGACAATGTCTGCCAAGCAAGGCGGGAACCTTCCTGAAATAGAAAGAAGACTCCTCCCTTCTAATTACTATAAATCCAAAATTAAGAGGCCTTCAGCCAAAAAAAAAGAAAAAAGGTAGAAAAAAGGAATAAAAGTTCTTTACTAAAAATATATAGAACATCTAGAACAAAGCAGAACAGACAACAACACAACAACAGAAACTGTCGCCCAGCCAAGGCCCGCATTCCCTTTCGGTGCAGTTGCAATCACGGCTGGCAGTGTCCGGGGATGCGGCGCGCCGGTGGCGGCGAAGGTTGCACGGTGCTGATACGGGACCGGGGCGTCCCCGGGCCGTGCTGCCTGCTGCCGGCACCGTGGGAGGAAGGAGGTTCTGCCCCTCTACTCTCTCCCGTGGGAGGTTCCTGTGGAACTCACGCGGTTGGTGGCCACTCTTAGTGCAGGCAGCTGTCAAGGTCTGAGTCAGCAGGGTGGACAGCTGAGCCAGCAGCTGAGCAGAAGAGTGTTGGGATGGGAGGCGCATGGAGCCACCAGAGACAAACATAGGGAACCTCTCCACACCCTTCTCCAAACGAAGGATGTGAAGCAAATCTCATTCAGAAGAGTCTTTTGTATTGTTTTAGGCTGTCGCACGATTTTTAACTTTAAAGGAGGAGGTCCTGTCTGGACTTGAGGCGAAGAAAGGAAAAAAGGCTACCTTGGTTTAGGTCCAAACTCCCTGCACTTTCCCCCTCACTGCCCTAGGACATAGGCAGAAGAAACAAAAGAATGTCGTCTCTGCAGAGAAAGTTATTAGCCTTTCAATGGGAGAGCCATTAAGATCCAAGCTAAAAAACCATTGAACCTTGATGTTCATCTCTTCCTAGCAGAAGGGCTTGCTCCCCCACCCTCCAACTGTGTGTTGGTGCTAGCTCTTTGAGAATTGTGGAATGAAACCTATCATATCCCATAGATTTCTAGGCATCCAGCTTGAGCAGCAGATCCTGCATAATTTCCGGGTCAACTGGGAGTTGAACATAGATCTCTAAGTCAAGAAGCCCTGAGGAGAAAGACTGTCTTGGGGGATGATGGTTGATGTGAAGCTAAACATGAGTTGGCAAAGTGCACTTGCAGCCCAGAAAGCCAACCACATCCTGGACTTCATCAAAAGAAGTGTGGCCAGCACATTGAATGTGGTGATTCTGCCCCTCTCTTCTGCTCTTGTGAGACCCCATGTGGAGTGCTGCATCCAGCTCTGGGGACCCGACCATAAGAAGGATGGGGCTCAGCTGAAGCAAGCCCAGAGGAGGCCATGAAGATTATCAGAGGGCCGGAGCACCTCGCTATGAAAACAGACAGAGAGAATTGAAGCTGTTCGACCTGGAGAAGAGAAGATGCCAAGGAGATCATAGAGCAGCCTTCCAGTACCTAAAGGAGGCTAAAAGAGAACTGGAAAGAGATTTTTTACAAGGGCATGTAGTAATAGAACAAGGTCAAATGGCTTTAAGCTGAAGGAGGGTAGACTTAGATTAGATATTAGGAAGAAATTCTTTACTCTGAGGGTGCTGAGACACTGGAACAGGTTGCCCAGAAAAGTGGTAGATGCTCATTCCTGGACCTGTTGAAGGCCAACTGGATGGAACTTTGAGCAACGTGGTCTAGTGAAAGGTTCCTTGCCCATGGCAGGGGGGTTGGAACTAGATGATCTTGAAGGTCCCTTCCAACTCAAACCATTCTTTGACTATGATTCTGTAATTCCTTACTGACATACAGCTTTCCAATTGCCTTCAGACTTTTCTCTCTGTCTGTGACATTTTCACAGTTGGGAAATATTCTTTCATTTTATTTCAGGAGAAACTGCTACTATAGGTTTTATAAATACCAAAGTCCCATGTATTCTCTGTGGTGAATATTTCTTCTAAAAGCAGAATCTTTTGACATGACAGCTGCATCAAAAAAAAAAAAAAAAAAACCTACGTGAATTCTATTGCACACTGAGGAAAATATCATTACCACTTGATAGACAAAACTGTAAAAATTCAGATTTTGTGATCTTTTACCTTTGGAGAAAACATCTTTTTAGCATTGTATATTCCATTGATGCAGTCCTGTTTATTTGCAGATGACATGAACCTGACCATAGAAAGAAACAACAACAAGCTCCCTCTTTCAAAGCAAGAGCATTCAGAAGTTCTTTTACTTTACCACTTGACCTTTTCTGGGCCAGTTTACTATCTTTCTCTTACTCTCTCCATGGCTTCTTGCTGCATTTTCTGTTCTTGATAGGGTTACAAACCTGGGCCTATTCCAAAAAACCTAGATGCTAAGTGAGAAATTAAGTTTCCACTGTTACTTAATTTTATCTGCTGGAATTACTACTCACTACTCACTAGATACGGTATATGATTTACCTTAAATAGATATTTCTGTTATTCTGTGTCTTCTGACATTAGATCATTGATCATCTCTGTCAGTGAGTTTCACAAGTTTACAATATGAGTGGGACATCCACAGAGCATTATTCACTGTCAAGACTCTGGATTAGAACTCTTGCTACAATTTTCAGGGGGAAAAAAAAAAAAGTTAAATCTTAATGTTTTACGTGACATTAAAATGTTTGTTTCTAGAGACAGGGAAGTTAAAGTATATTGAAAATTCAAGAATAAGGTAGACATTAATTTCAGCATAACCTCTACATAATACAGTAATTGCAAATTTACTTTGCATGTAAATATTTTTCTTGTAATAAGTTATCATTTTTAACTATTAAGGAATATGAGTCCTGTAAAAAAAAAGATATACAAACCCAAGAACTATTATTATAGTATTATTTTATTTAATATCCAGCTGAACAAGTGTTTCTGATGTCTACATCCTAATTCTTTAAAATGTCACACAGCAAGAACAGAACTTTATCTGCTCTTTTCTAGAACATCTTTTATTATTTGCAAACTTTAATTGAGTCTTATTATATTATCCTAATTATACCTCTTTGTGAAAACTTATAAAAGGAAAAAGAATTTGCTGTATTTTTAAAATGGATCCCTACGTACACTTACTACCGCCAAATACATAAATTTCTACCAGTCTTTTTAAGGTAAACTTCAGAGATATCTTATATATGGAGATGGTAAAAGGGACTCCTATTAAAACAACCTAGGAGTGTTATCCTTCTTGAATGCTATTAGGATTGATGAAACCATAAGATGTCTAGTTCATATCTTTTGGAAGTACTTAAAACCATATTAAGTAGCTACCATAGCTTGTGTACCTTATTATTGCAAAGATACTATTTTGTTTGACCTCCCGTCTTGTTTTGTCAAGATTGACAATATGCCTGAGCGTTACAGAACAGCCACAAGATTGAGAAGGAGCTGCTCCTGCGATTCAGTGCAAGAATTCTGGTCTCAGCACAAGGATCTGAGGCATGTGAGAGTTGTAGGAGTCTCATCTGAGGTTCTTCTTCTTCAGTTAGGACAGCCCTTGGAAGCCAGTACTACCACCCACCTCAGAAGGCGAGGTGTGCTGGTTTAAAAGTAAACCGGCAGGAGAAAATGGACCCACCACTAGAGAGATTATAAGTCAGAGTTACAAT
>JAWWTY010000156.1:21659211-21685328 GCA_035222235.1 Margarornis squamiger
ATAGAGGGTAGTAGAATACATAGCTTTGATCACCCCCACACAGTGATAACTGGTCCCACCTGCTGAACTAGGACATGAGGGTAACCCAGGTTCTTGGCAATAGATCCCTTGGGGCAAATTAGAGTGAAATGACACTGAATAATCGGTGTTTGTAAATATATATAATATAGGGTTTATTTTAGAACAATTTGTTTTCAATGGAAAGCAGACGCGTAGCCATTTTCATTATTATCTGTAATAATACAACTGAGTGAATTGTGTTAGGGAAGGCAATAAGCATGATATACAACACCATCCTGCTTTGCAGGATCCGCCTCTTATGAGCCTCAAAGCCCAGCTTGTAGCCTCTTCCTCCTTGGGTGGTGCAAACCTGGACTCAGCAAAGCACCCTGGCACCTCCACAACCAATAACAGTCCAGTCTCTCACAGTCAGCTAATTTGGCAAATTAGGTTGCTTAACCTCAGGACAGTGATATCTTCACTTTATCTTAACAAGGCATAACACTGTGCGCTGTTCTCAAAAGAAAACTTATGATGAAAGAAGCATATTGGAAAGCAGCTTCCCTTTACCACCTGCCTGCTGCCATGTTCTGGACTTGACCTTGCTGCTAACTTGTTTTGTTACAGTGGAAACATCACTAACACTTTCCATTGAGTTCAAGCATCAGAAGAGAAAGAATTCTATACTACTTTCTATAGGTCATTGGAATAACAACATAGAAATACAACTGTTCTATCCTTGCTACCCACCGCAGGCCTTTTTTTATTTTGTGTCACTAGTTTTCAGAGCAACTTCATAACACTTGGAATAAAGAAAAAGTACAGCTAACACAAAACAAAATGCATGAGATGAGGGCTCAGAAAAGGAACAGAAAGGAAACTTTCCAGGGCAGTGGAGCTGACCAGTATTGGCTGCAAGACTTTTGTAGTGCTGTAGTTCTGCCCATTCCCACCAGAGGGGGGACAGAAGCGACACCGTTTCAATACATTTGCATATAAAATCTAGTGTGATGTGCTATGAAGGGGGAAGAAAGAGTTGGTTAGACTAAAAATTCAGGCCAGGAGCATAAAATTCCTGCATTTGCATTTTTACATATATAATTGGTCTTCGCTGAAAGGAAAATATTATAACTTTGGTCAAGTATGCACAGAACTGAGGAATAGGCATATATGTCTATGAACATGAAGTAAGCATTTTAAAGGTACTAGCAGAAATGAATTGCTTTTGAATACTGAACAGTCATCTACTTCTACTGAGCTATGCACAAGTACTTCATCCATGATGTATTTTTGCCTGACAGTATACTTCCACATTTTTCCTTTGTCCCTTTTAAAATTAAAATTTTCTTGCATAATATATATAAAGTCCTTAGTCTTAGACTACAGTCTTTCTGTACCCCAGATGAATCATAATATCCATCGCTTTCATATTTTCTTCCTTTCAAATCCATTAGTCCTTCAATAGCCCTCCCTTACTTCCCAGGCCCAGTATACCTCGAGGAATTAATCACAGAATCACAGGATGTGTCAGGCTGGAAGCAACCACAGTGGGTAATCTGATCCAACCTCCCTGCTCAAGCAGAGTCATCCTAGAGCAAATGGCACAGGATTGCATCTGGATGGTTCTTGAATATCTCCAGTGAGGGAGACTCCACACCTTCTCTGGGCAATTTGTTCCAGTGCTCAGTCACCTACACAGTAAAGAAGTTCTTCCTCATATTCAGGTGGAACTTCCTATGCATCCATTTCTGCTCTTTGCCTCTTGTCCTATTGCTTGGCACCACCAAGAAGAGTGTGGATCCATCTTCTTAGCACCCTCCCTTCAGGTACTTGTAGACATTGATGGAGTCCCCTCTCAACGATCTCCTCTCAAGACGGAATAGGCCCAACTACCTCAGCCTGCCCTTCTAAGAGAGATGCTCCAGTCCCCTAATTATCTTTGTCACCCTCAATCCAGGAGCTCCATGTCTTTCTTGTGCTGAGGAGCCCAGAACTGGACACAGCACTCCAGGTGAGGCCTCACTGGGGCTGAGTAGATGGACAGGGTCACTTCCCTCGACCTGCTGGCAATGCTCTTCCTAATGCAGCCCCAGGATACTACTGGTCTTCTTGGCCACAGGGGCACACTGCTGGCTCATGGACAGCTTGTTCCTCACCAGGTCCCCCAGGTCTTTTCTGCAGAGCTGCTTTCCAGCAGGTTGGCCCCAGCCTGTGCTGGTGGCTGGGGTTATTCTTCCCCAAGTGCAGGACCCTGCATTTGCCTTTGTTGAATTTCAGACAGTCCCTCTCTCCGATCTGTTGAGGTCCTTCTGAAGGACTGTAGGATATCAGCCACTCCTCTCAGCTTGGTGTCATCAGGAACATTCTTTCCAAGTAGGCTGACCCTGCTTTCATCTCCCGTGTATTTTCTGCGTGTGCTTGAGTAATGACAACAGATCTTTGTTCATCCACACAAGTATCCTGCCTCCTTTGGCTGATGTCTTGCTCATCAGGATGCATCATTCTTCAGCTTGGAGGAAGTGATGCTTGAATGTCAGTCAGCTCTTTTGGACCCCTCTTCCCTGCACAACCTGTTCCCATGGAGTTCTTCCAAGAAGATCCCTGAAGAGGCTGATATTAGCTCTTGTGAATTCCATGGTTGCAATCTTACTTGCTGCTCTGCTTCCTCTTCTCTTGATACTGAACTCTACAATCTCATGGTCACTGCAGCCAAGGCTGCCCACAACCTTCACATTTCTGAAAAGCCCTTTCCTGTTTGTTAGTATAAGGTCAAGCAGCACACCAGTCCTTGTGGGATTCTCCACTACCTGTGACTAGAAGTTGTCGCCAATGCTTTCCAGGAACCTCCTGGTCTGTTTATGCTTTGTGGTGTTGCTTCTTCAGCAGATGTCAGGATAGTTAAGGTCTCCCCCGAGAACAAGGGCCTGTGACCATGAGGTTGATTCTAGCTGCCTCTAGAAGGTCTCATCCACTTCCCCCTCCTGATCGGGCAGCCTTTGGCAAAACCCACAAGAGTGTCACTCTTACTAGTCTGTCCTTTTATCTTAACTCATAAGCTCTCAACACTTTTTATCCACCCCAAGACAGAGCCTGATACATTTCAAGTGTTGCCCTGCATAGAGGGCAACTCCACCACCATGCCTTCCTCGTCTCTCTTTCCTAAACTGTCTGTATCCTTCATGACAACACTCCAGTCATGTGAGCTACCCTATCACATTTCTGTAATCACAAGGTGACATCCAAGTCACCCACTGCTATTGCTTGCTGCTTCTGGGTGATCCTATGTGGCTCAGGGTCTGGTGGCTCAGTTGCTTCACTTGAAACCTTACCCACCTCTCCTTGGCTTGGAGAGCATTAAATCTGTTTGTTAATTTCAAGTCTTCAGGAGAAACAGGAGGATACCTCTTTGTCTAGAAAGTGAGTAGTTTCCAGTCTTTGAAACCATTGACTTCTGACGTCTTGTGAGATGAGGTGCAGAGCCCACCTGCATCTCTGATGTAGAGGGAGGTTGAGACTCCTCTGTCTGTAAGATTTCAGGGAATATCCAATTTCTTCCTCATCCTCATGAATGCTACTCAACCTGCTTACTTCCTTGCATAACTCCTTGACCTGGTGAAAACTCCTCAACAAGGACACACATTCTGTGGAGAATATGACTCTCAGCCTCAGCTTCCTGGACAACAGTAGGCATTCTGAACAACAGTAGGCATTCTACAACCGTAGCTGCAGAGCTACATGAACTGTTATGAGGTTTTCTGGGTAGAAGCCTCTGACATCGTTGGTGCAGCAACTTCAACAGCTGCTGGGAAGTGAGCTCTGTGTCTTATCACATTTGTTAACATTAGGAATTCAGGCTACTAAGACTGGGGAGAAGGGGCTTCCTCTTTCTCCTCAGCATTAACTGTTGCTCCTGTCAGTTCCTCTCTGGTTCTGCTACTTTGCTGGCTCTCCTAGGCAGAGGAGCCCTTCCTGTGCCCTCGCTATGCAGCCTTCCTTGGAAATTACTGTGCAAACTGCCTTGCCACCTGTTTGCACACCCTGTTTGCTGAGCGATTTAAATATGCCGCAGTTGCCCCTGGCGTTGCCCATCACCTTCACCATCAGCCTCTCTTAGACTGCTGCCAGTTCCTGGTGGGTTCTTGGTGGGTCTCTCAGCTGTTGCTTGGACTTTCCTGCCTCTAGGAACCCCCAGTCCAGCTCATTTTACTGCTCAGCCCCCAGGACTTATGTAGCCACCACTGCTGTCACTGCTGTCACTGCTGTCACCACTGTCACCACCTGCCTTTTGCCAAGCATTGTTAGTTATGTTTTAAATTCCCAAAAGATATTCTCAGAACATAGTGGGACTTGAGCAAAAGCTTCTGGAAGAATTATTCAGGGAGTTTCCCTGAACTATTTATCAGTTTTGCTTAGAAGAGGGAAAGTATGTCCCTGATTCCAGGTCCATAGGAACTGCATTACTTTAATGTTCTACATAAATAAAGCACTCTTCAATTTTTAATTAATATTTTCAATTTTTTCTTTTTGCTCAATCACAATTATATTCTGTGTTTTATCTGTGCCATTATTTAACTCTGAGTATGAAATACTGTGGCAAAATTTCCACTGTTCCATTTCCACTCCCTGAACAAGCACAAAAGGTTATTCCAGACACAATACATGATGCAACATTTGTGTTTCAGCAACCAGAGCCTGCTAAGACTGTCTTTAGAAAGCCATGAACCATGTGCTTTTGCATAAGCTCTCCTAAACATACCTGGGTTAATGCATTGAAATCCTGACCTTTGAGAAGATTAAAAATATCATATTCATATGCAATTTGAAGACTTAATGTCAGATGACTGAAAATGTGCTATGATTTTTAATGTTTCTCAGGTACTGAGAAATTCTGTATCATCAAAACTAAAGAAAATATTTAATTTCTGATAACCAGGTAATACCCATCTGAACACATAAAGAAATTCTAGTTTCTGTATCTGGGCTTCTGGTAAACCTTGAATGCATACATGGGCATCACACCTCACAAACTGAAAAGTAAGCCACTCTTAATATTTTCAGCAGAGTTCACTCCAGGGACCCTGGAAGGTCAATTGGCTCCCCAGAATTCTTTCTATTCTTCAAGAAATTTCAAGGCCTCATACTGACAAATGGCAATTGTCACATATGGTAACATCTATTATCTTCCCAATATCCACATGAGTATACTCACTTTTTACATGGTGAAGGAAGTGTCTAAAACAGAATGAGGAAGAGAGAAAATCATATACCCTCTTCTCAGTTAAAGGAAATGAAAATATATGGGACAGAAACTGTTTATTCTCAAAAATACTGATCAACTAAACAGACAAGAGCTTTGTTTTCCTCATAGACTAACAAAACCTAATCTAATTTTTTGATGGAGTCTGTTTCTTCAATTTCTAATTAGCACTTGCATCTAGGGGTTTAATCACAAGTTTCTTCCTTTCTTAGCTGAGTTGTTTAGTTAGAGCCCTGTGATACCAGTTCATATCAAGCTCAGCAGGTCTGATTCTACCTGTGCTCTGCAAATCTGTTTCCTTCAGGACCATGCAATAGCAATGACTAAATTATCCCTGCCCTAAGTAAAATATTTTTTGCTTAGAACAAAAGTATTTCTGGGGATAAAAGATAAAACTCACTACAAAAAACTGTCTAGACTGTGAAAAGCACTATCCTTTGGATACAAGCAGTCTGAAATTCTTTAGACTTTCTCAGCAAAATTTGCCTTGGTCAGCATGTTTTTCAGACAATATGTAATATCTCACCTCATTTCATAAGGTTTGTGGCTCTTTGGTTTTCAACAGAGAGCTATGCTCAGACTTGTAAAGCAAACGAGCAATGGCATTTTCACTGGAGTTTGGAGGCTACAATTGTGGCCATTCTGACTTCTCATAGCCTCTCAAAATGAGAGGTAAATAAACAGTCATTGAATATACAATATGTACAGTAACTTCTTTCTCTGATGCAGTCACACAAAGCCAACAACGCTGATAAAAATTGCTGCCTTTCAGTATTCTTAATGTTATTAATGCATTGTTATTAAATACATTAATATTAATGTATCTGTTTCTGTTATACAGGGGCTGCCCCTAAGAGGAATTGAGATAATTACAGCATATGGAATTCTGTTAGTGAGATATAAGATCTTATCCAGAGTGCCTGACAAAAACACAAATGCACAAAACCACAAGTATATGTGTATATTCCATCGCCTCTAGGCAGAGCCTGTGGTGTGCATCATGTGGTTCCTTTAGCTTCAGATAGTTTGGATCACTCAGTAGAACAGAGATCATAAGGAACAAATATGTGTCTTGTAGTAACATCTAGAGCAAACAAACAAACAAACATAAAAGCTTCTTCTTTGTATGACCTGCTTGCATACAAATGGTAAGCTATTGTTTTACTGTCCTTTCTAAGTACCTCACTTTACCATTTATTTTCATGGCATGAATATAGCAGGATAAGCCTAGCATCCCACAGTATAATGCTGGAAATCTCTCTAGGTTTGCATCCCTCTACACTTTCTCATATCCTTAAGTGCTAAGATATCTTATGCCAATCTGCTCACTGAACATTTGGCATATGAAGTCATCACAACTTTTTCCTGGATAACTTCTCTGTCATCAGACTGGGTTACTTGAACAAAGAGTAATCTAAGTCCTTACTTGCAACAGTATAGAGCAGGTCTGAATATACAATCTATCAGAGATAAATGGAGAAAGGTAAGCCCCAGCAATGTAGTGAAAGTTATATTTTACCTTCCTAACATCCGTTTCCACCATGAGGTATATCAGGTATACAGAGTTAATATGATCCCTTCAGCAGCTTTTGTCTCTGTCCTAGAAAATCTACATGCTAGCAGTTCTGTTCACCTTCAAGTGGTTCTTAGAATAAACATCATAGTCCAGAGATACACCTCCCCGCCTTAAGGCTGCACCTTTCCACCTCCCAGTACCTGTGACTTCACCACAGAAAGCCATGAAGGGTCTCCCCGGTTATGTTGCAGATGTTATACAGACTGACAGCAGGAACATCACCAAGCAGCATTATACAAACACGAACATGGTTGCTAAGGTAGCTATTTCTTCATGAAATGCTGAAAGGTCTTGTGAGACTGGTGAGGTAGGGCACTGCGTTTCTGATAAAAAACTCCTTGTAATGGGGTCCAAAAAGCAAGTTTGTCAAAATTTGTTTCTCCTCAGGTGCAGTGCTGACATGCTAAAGGCAAACTAAAAGCTATGGTGTGGATACACCTTACAGGTGATACTCTGTAAATTGAATATAGAAAGAATTAACTTCAACCCCCCATGTCTGAGCATACTCAGCATTATGAGACTTGTAAAACTTCAATGCAACTAGAACTGAAGAAAGACAGGCAGAATCTGCCCCAGTGGATGTACTGGACAGATCTGATGGAGATAGTAACTGCACTTGATCAAAAAGGGTTTAATAATTGAAACAACTTCCATTTTCATTGGCATCTGACCTGTCTGGTTCCTGTTGGGAAGAGGTGATGAACTAATATGGTTAAGACGCAGTTTCCTCCCTCTCAGTACTTTTAACTTAAGCCATGCATGTGGAATTGCTCTAAAACTCATTATTTGTCACATAATCTTAAAGAAACAGGCTATTTCATAGTCTTTAATTGTATGAAAGTTAAGATTTTGAAATGTGTTTCTGTTTATTACAGTTATATTATTTAAAGCCGTTAGGAAAAAAAAAAAGGCACCTCATACTACACAAAGTTGCAGAAATAAAGGTACTTCTCCCAGAAAATCACTGCCCCTGGCTTTCAAGCTCAAGGATGTCTTTCACCTTTTAAAACAGGGCAACACTGTGCTCCATCAAGATCAAAGACAATCTTATTAACCCAACATGGCTCTCTAGGGATCCAAAGTCCACCAGCATGAAGGACAACTGATATTCAACAAAAGCAAGTAATTTCTAATGTCTTTAAAGATTTTCAACTCAGTCCTCAGAAAAATATGAAAAGCAGTTTAACTGAAACATAATGAGATGGACTGGCACAGTCTGGAATGTAAGCAATCTTTGCAATGGATCAGTGCTCCCTGTCTTTCAGCACATAATCTCTACTGTAAATGGGACCAGCTACCAACCAAGAGCAATTAGTGGAATACAGTATGCAAATATTGGTAATACCTTTTTCTTGATATAAAGCGTCTAGGAAATGTAACATTTTTCTCTAGCTAAACCTTGCAAGCAAAACAAATGTTATTATGCCAGTGTTCATACAACATTTCAAAATAGTATTAATTTAGAATTGTAATAAAGCATATTATCTTTCACAATAATCTTTAAAGAAATAGGATTTTTTAAATGAAAAAACATTAAATTTTGAAATGTGTTTTCTTTGGTGGAATTAAATAGAATGTTTTCATCCTTTAAAATTAAGTGAACAAAAAATCTTAATTTTAGGACTACCAACTGTGATCATGCTAACAGCAATGGAAATGATGAAAATAAGATACATAATTTTAATTCATGAGTCTACCTCTTTTTCTTCAATTTCCCTGTGCACCCTGTTACCCTGTTTACGTGGGTAAACATTTTACAGATGCTGCCATGACATTTGTTTCATGGATAACCAGCCAAAAGTGTCCTTTTATGACACATGTAGGTACAACAATGCTGGAAAAAAGAACCCTGCAAAGTGATTTAATAAAATATGCACCATAACTAGTTACTGAGGAGAATTTGAGATTGTATTTTTGTGCATTTTTAGAATTGTTTATCAGGTTTGTATACATCTAGAAAGACATATAACTTAGACACTACAGTCTGTGAGAATACTCTATGTAAATACAGTGAATGAATTCTGTAAGCAAATGCCTCTGTGAAATAAATTATTCAACTGTTTGGCAGACAGCTTGTCCTTTATCCAATGCTTCACTGGAAAGCAGAAGAAAATGCAACTGGAATAGCCTTGTAACGTAACATATGTAAATCTTTTCTGAGCTATTTGGTGGCAATTTAAATGCCCTTAAACATGCAGGCTGATGGTCTTGGTAATTGTTTTCCCAGTCATTTGGGAATCTTCTAATCATTCCTTAAATTTTGCATCAGTAACACCTGTACTCTTCCATCAGCTCACACTTCCGTGCTGCTTTTGGGACTGTGGGCAGAACTAGCTGCTGATATAACTCCAAATTTCACTGCAAAGAACATGTGCAGAGACAGCTCTTGATGCAGTGGAGATGTATCTATGTGTGAACAATGAATATTAACTAGTCTCCTCCTACCATGCAGATTTAGGTCAAGTTGCTTTGTACTGTTAAAGAAATTCCAGTATTCTTGAATGCCCTTTGTATATCCATTGAGTAAATCTGAATGGCACTTAGGGAATACACATTTGGATGAAAGGAGCTATAGAAATTGACCTAATGCAGTGAATCTAAGTACAAATTATTTCATTTTTCATGATACAAATATGTGAACAGGTATTTTCCTATAACCTATTCAGTCTCCTTTCACGTATTGCTGTTGTTATAAGAGACAAGGTAAATCCCAGAAATTTTATCAGTTAGCAAACTTTCTTTTCTCTTCATGTGACTGACAAAGAAAATAAAAATATTTGAGAATCAATTGTTCTTTGTTAAGATCTTATGGACAGTCTGCAGCCTTCCAGCTGTTTAATTCAGGTGTATGAGCATCAGCCAACTATGACCCTTTTGTTATTAACTAAATTGAAATAATTTTTAACCTATAGAAATTAATACCAATGTACACTCACCCTTTTCTTCATAGATCAGCCAGATTCATACAACAAGTACCTTCACCACTGTCAGACCCAGAATCACCTTAGATGGAACATCCTCAGTGGGTCATTGACTCCAGAAAAGCTATCATCAGCTAATTAAAACACGGATCTAACCTTCTCTTAGGGAAACTTTTATTGGCTTTTGTCTGTGGCTTCTCTTCAAAATGTTGCAGTCCACACACTTTGGATAAGTGGCTGTAGCAGATCAACAAAGAAGTACATCTAGCCTGGCATCCTGGTATGAGAGATGGCTCCATCTGAGTGCCTACCTAGAGGTCACACAGTGGTGACACTGTGATATACTTTCCGAGTTCCAGGGGTTTGTGGTTTAGAGATTTCCTGAACCAAAAATGTTATCCCTGTAGTTAATAACATCCTCATGGATCTATTTTCCATTCTAATTTGTCTAATTGCTTTCTGACACTATGTAAATGTTTAAGCATCCACAGCGCCCTGTTGCAAGCAATGCTTCAGCTTAATTATGCATTGTGGGAACACAGAAAGTCGAATCTGCAAAGGGCAGACTTAGCTCCTAAGAGACTGCACAGTTAGCCTGGCCTTTGGAAAGGATTTAGGATGAATTTACTATAATGGGCTCTTAATGATTATAAATGGCATCTTGTATGTTATCTGGGGCTAGATATCTTCAAAGTTCCTGAAATGAGAGCTGTGGAACATATAGATGCTCCTGCTTTGGATTTAGGTGCTTCCTTAACAGACAGTCTGGGTGAAGGGAAGAACCACTGTAAGCAGGGGATGCCTGGAGCTGAACAGAGACAAAAGCATGGGAAAGAGAATCTGAGCTGGCAGTGTTATGTGTGAAAACTGAAAGTGAGCTTGGCCTCAGATTGTGGACTAGCACTAATCATCTGTGAGCTAGAGTAAAAGCTACTAGCATGAAAATTGTAATGGAAAAAAACTTTATATTTGCTGATGTTCATGAAAGTTTGCCACCTTTTCCTCTCCCTTTTTTTTTTTCCCCCACTGAAAAGACTATGCTAGGTAATGAGCCTCTCTCACAGAAGAACCAGAAATAATGATCTCATATAAATGGATTAATGTAATATATTTAAAAATGAAAAGGATTAAGCTCTTGCTAAATTATTTAGATCTGCTTATGAATATACAAGCAAGTATAGACAGAGATTCTCCTTTTATTTTATACTTGAAAATTGGTTGTCTGTTAAGGAAAAAAAAAATAAAATAAAAAAGCCCATATCAAATAAGGATTAAATTGAAATCCTTCCCCTTTATTTAACTGAGCTTTCATTTTGTAAACAAATGTGACACCTGTTTCGCATTGGTGGCACTAAAAATGTGGATTTCTGCATTCAGCCCCAGCCATTTTTTCACCTGAGTTGCAGGAAATGAGATGGGAACCTGTCCTCAGATAAAAATCTGAGGAGATTCAAACTGTGATTCAAACTCACTGTAAAGAGGAGTGGGTTTTCACACAGACAAAGCTGTGAGCCTCTAATATATCTATAAAAGCTAGTCACACTGAGACAGTGACAGGTGCATATATTAGCACATCCCAAGCTCATAGTTAAGATCTGAATTTTAAGATTTTTGGGCTGTGTAATGCATAAATATATTACAAGAAAGATAGGAGGGCAGTGACAACCAAAATTATATTTGGAAAGGGCTTCTTTCTGACTCCATACTTCAACCACTCAGACTCCTCAGATACTAACTCTAGTGATTGAAATAGTCCTAATTTTAGGTCTTCAAAATGACAGTAGAAATATATGAGCTAAATATATGAGCTAAAGAATGTCACCCATTTCATTTGGAGAGTGAAAAGAAAATGAATGCAACTGAGCCATCATAAAAAGATTATTTCAGTGATCTTCTGAGCAGTTTAAATGATGAAGCATCAGTTTTTGTGAAGGTGAAATACAGAGAAATAACCTTCATTGAATATGCATTCATATGTGTTCTAATTCAAATCCATACAACTGAAAACAAACCAAAAATTGTCTTACATGACACATACACAGAAAAAATCAATATGGTACAACCTGACATTTTCTAACAAGAATGCACCATTTTAACCAGCATCTTGTATGTCGATTTATGACACTTTCTGTATCATGGATTGCAACACGTCTGGAGAACATTATTTTGGTACCAGATAAAGATGTCAAAGAATCTCCTACACTGGCATTCTTGTGTGTTATTTCAGAAATATAACTTATACCTCACACTAGATCTGCCACAGAGGAAGAGAAATTCTGAGATAATATTTACTTTATACTCCAAGAGATGAGAAATATTGGGCTCTCTTGCTATAACCAATCAACCCTCTGTGCAGTCTATCTGAAAACAGCTGAGCTAGACAGGTAACATCTTCAACTTCATTCACTAACAATACATGGAAAGCAAGTGGTCCAGAAGCAAGTGGTCCAAATCCTCAGTGTTCATTTCAACACATAAATTGTGTCAATTGTTTGATTAGAGAGCATATCAGAATTAAAAATATTTTAATGTAGTGATTAAAAATAAAATGCAACTATCCTTGTTTAACAAATACTATCTAAACTTCAGCAGCTAGAGTTTTAGAAACCCTAAGAAGTCTTGCAAGAAGCTTTATAAAGTCTCAAAGCCTAAGAATTTTTCAGTTTTTCTAATCTCATTTCCCCTGTCAATTAATGGAACTGTAAGACTTCAAGTCTCAATGAAACTGTCAAAATCTGACCAGTTATTCTAGTCCAGCTTCAATGTGTGGTACTTCTGTTCTAAATCCTGCTCCTCACAAAATTTTATACTGGGATATTTTGGCTTAGCATAGCATCATACTGTGAGTATGAGAGAAGGAAAAGCTTTAGCACATCAGCCAGTCAAGTAGAATAGATGCACCCCTCTATAACTGCTTCAAAAAAAAGAAATCACTGTGAAGATATAATGCAATCTCCTTCTTGGAAGTCTCCAAGATCAAAATGAACAAAACCTTTAGCAACATTAAACATAAACCTAGATTAATTCTGCTCTGAGCAGTAGGCTTGACTTGAGACCTCAGGTGATCACTTCCAACCCAAAGGTGGGGGGGCGGGGGGGGGCGGGGCTGGAGAAAAAAAGAAAAAGAAAAAAGGATTCACTTAGCTTTCTGCTTTAAAATACTACAAGTAATATATATAATAGTAGCTGATTTGAAGTCAGAATTGAAATTTTTCTTGTCAGTGGGTGAAGAAAGTGTCAAGACTGGCTCTCTTGAAATCAATGCCATAAATTCCCATGAGTAGTCAGAGTTACAATTTCATTGTATCTGTGACTTTGATAAGCTCTCACCATGGAAATCAAGCTGTTCATATCCAAATACTAAGCATCATTATGCATCAAAACAGTGCCAGAACTGAGCTAACAACCTTTAAAGGAAATATGTTCTCCTCCATAATACTGACTTTGGAGCTATTTTGGGAACACAAGGAGATCTGTTTAGTCACCAAAACTTCAGATTGCTCAGTTTGGAAATGTTTGTCCTATCCTGACATTCAATTTATGAATCTACAAAGTAACTGTATTATGAAGCTTACAGAAGGAATTATCAGACAGAGATGTTATACAACATCATAAAACTATAATCTTTACAGCATTTTAGTCTTCACATTGTATATGGGAGTTTAAAGTGCTCTTGCTTGATAAAGATGATGCTAGAAAGAAAAAGAAGTATTGACCTTTTCCTAACTTCTCCTATTACAGTCCACCATAGGCATAAGTTTGAGGGGGTCTTTTTTGAAAACTGGATACTGGATTTTAGGCTGAAACTACAAAATAATGATCTGATTTTTGATGGTCACCTCTTTTAAAGTAAAATGCACTTAGATATTATCTAGACTGTATGTCAGCAAGTTGTCATCCAGTTAGAAACTGATCTGCAAGCTTTTCAAGCTGAAACTAGGAATTTTTCTGCAATTATGTTTGTTATTGTCTTAGGATAATTTTCGGTTTGATTGCATTTGAAATTGCTTCAACTATATATTCAGTATTCTTCAGTCCTCATGCTTTGCTATCACAAATGTTATGAAAACGATATTTGAGGCCTGAATAATTATATTTTGTTTAAAAGAAAACATAAATGAGATTTTCATAAGCTCATTTTAAAAGTAACAGTTCATGTACATTATGCTGGATGTCAGTCTGACTCATTCAAGAAGAGCAATTTGTATGAATTTTTGAATGGGGTACACTGAACAAGAAATTGACCATCATTCATTACCAATTCAGTTTATAATTTTCATTGACTTTTTTATTATTGTTTACCTATATTTCAAAATTATCTGGCAAATATTATCTGTGATTATGAGAACATCAATGAGAAAATTATTTTCCAGCATGAAAAACTTGTAAAAACTTATTCTGATAAACATAGTCATTTCACTATCTCTTCAAACAACCCATGGAAAGAAAGATGCCAAATACTATTTAGCTATTATATTTCTATCGCTAAACTGTTGCAAGAAAAATTATAAAAGAGGACACAGAAAATAGTATTCTGTTTGGACAATGCTGTTTCCTGTAAAAAACTACTTAACAAGAACATGCACATTCTGGAAACATTATAAAACATTTTCTTTAAAAATTCAGTTATAATGCAAAATTGAATTCAATGTTGTTTCATTCTATGACGACTTCTCAATTTTTTTTTTTCTGCTATTGCTATGTTATGTCTACACAACTGAAACAAAAAAGGGACTCTGAAGAAATTGTTTCTCAAATTCTGACAGCCTTGCACAAAGTACAGTAAATTAGGGTCTAACAGTTGATGGCAGTTTCTCAGAATCTGTAGTCCTGCGTTTTCCTGCCACTTTCACCTCCAGGTTACACTAAAAAGAGACAAGACGATGATTCCAGGGTCCATTCCTGTTGAAAACTCATATTTAGTAAAAAAAATACATTATTTGGTGGTGTTTAGGCCTCTTGCAATACTTAGATGGCATGTTTGGTTCAGAACAGGAATTAATAATATAGCTTGCAATGTTCAGTGGCAGAATTTATTCCTTGTTTTCAAAAATAACACAGTTATAGACGTAATTACTGGCATAGTTCAATTAATTTTTTCAGTTTCTTACTTCTCTTTCCTAAATTTCTTCCCTTTCTTCTAACTTTTAGGCACCATGATAGTCCAAGCTCATTCTAAATCTGAAGCAAATGTCATGCCCTTTTTCTCCAGCCCATGGATTGTTATATGTCCTTTCCTGTTCCAGCAATGCTGCCTGTCTAATCATGAACAAGTTGTTTAACAGAGAGAGACTGGCACAACATGAACAACACAACATGAACTCTGCAAAGAGAAAGCAGGAATGCTCCACCATGTGAGACACAGGAGGATGACACTGCGAGGCCAGCTTTTCTTGGAGCACGCTGCTCTGGAAACACCAGATAAGTGAAGGCTGGAGGTACTTTTGCTAATACATAAATACATTTTAAGGGAGTTGAAATCTGTAGTGAGAAGCTGTGACCTCCCCCCCCAACCCTGCCCAAAAAAAAAAAAAACAAAACTTTATCCAGACTTTATCCCAGGTAAAATGGGAGATTACAAATTTGTGCTTCATTTCAAATTCATATATTTCACTAGTTGATTTTACTCACTTTGAATACAATAACCCATGCAGAAATTATGATAGAAAATTCTGAGTAGTTTTTGAAGAATTAACTTCAATGTATTAAATTAGCTAGAGCTTAAATTGCTTACAAAATTGAGTAGCGTACACTGAGACTTTATTTAGGGAAGTTTACTCTTCTTTTTTCCCCAGTTCCCTCAGTAGCTACCCCATCTTGGTTACTTGATATTAAGGCAAAAACAAAAATCTGAAAACAACTTGCTATGTTGCTTAATAACAGAGCTTTCCTTCTACATGACAATCACTTAGAAGCAATGATAAATGATTTTTTCCTAATTTCCTCTGGACTCATAACTGATATGGAAGAAATGTTGAACGACAACAATGGAAAGAAAGAATTTATAGCTAGAATATGTTGAAAATATGTCTATTCAGGAGAGCATTTTTCATATCATTCTTTGTATTTGCTTAAGAAAATTACCATAAAAGCACAACTAAAGAAAAGAGGATGCTTTTGTGGAATTTGTGTCGCCTGATCATAACCTACATTGAAATTATTTACCATGGCTACTTTATTAAAAATACTGCTATAATTTATCAACAAATTTACCTAACAGATCTTGAAAAGCATTTCTCAATACTATACTCATATTCAAGGAGGGAGTTTCTCATTGGCTCAATCATGGATTGACACTATGCATCTACTATACTTCCGCTATTAGTATTTCTGTCATGAAGGAAAGCCTGAAATTGCAAATGAAAATTGCAAGCTGTAAAAAATAAAAATATAAAAAATAAAAAAACAGCCAACCTAACAAAAAAAAAAACCAAAACAGGAAATGCTAAATAATAATAGAACTGAGTAATTTGCTTGAATTACTGAGTTGGACCTTCTAAGGAGATTGTTGTAATGCAGTCAAAAACTGAAGTTAGGTATTATCTCATAAAAAAAACCAAAAACATAACCAAGCCAACAAATCCAGACAAAATACATAGAATGGGGACCTCATCTTAAGAATCAGATAAACGTAAAAAGGGTCATAGCAGTCTAGCAACTCAAGATGAGTTTCTAGTATGCAGTTTTGTCAATTTGAAGATTGAGATCCCTGGACAAATGAAGAGGTTGTAGTGGGCACAAGAAAAGTGTGATTACATGTGATTGATGGAATGAAACCCAGAAAATTATATGTATTCAGTCTCACATATTTAGAGGACTTTAAAAAAGGTTAAAAGGATGGAGAGAAGAACGTCAGAAATTACATAAGGAAGAAATGTTTTACATTGACAAAGTTAAAAAGTTTGATCTGTTTATCTTATCAAACCCAGCTGAAGAAATTACTTGATAATAGTGCAGAAATACTTTTTGATTACTGACAGAATAAAATCACCTTTTCATTCATCCTTTTTCATTCAGTCACTAATACATATGTACATCTTCCACACTTGCAGCCATTTGTACAGCCTAGGCAATCACCCCTGCTAATAATCTACAGGGCAGATATAAAAAATTCTGGAGCAATCAAGAAATGCTTTCAATTTGGATATTCCTTTACCACTAGACTGTTAATGCTGCTGTTCCTTGGCCTCTGAAAAAGAACTGAGACTGACAGTTTGAGGAAGACAGGGACAGTTTCAATGACAGCCTGGAAAGGGTGAAGAATTAATTACATGGGTAAACCTAATTTGTATTTCTACTTTTAAAATCTTCTATTAGAATGTCTTGGGAAATGTGTAATTAATAGCAGCACAGTGATCAGGATTTGAAATAACTTATAGCAAATGACTAAAAAGACCAATTTCTCCCTGTAGGAAGCAGTCATTTTAGAACTACTGTAAACTATTCCATCTCACTTTTAAATTTTAACTGCACAAGCCTAATAGGCTGCATTCATGCTGATGCTAATAAATGTATAGTTACTCAGCAGTTCTAATTTGGAAACCTTTTTTGAGGCCTTCTTTGGGGTTTCTTTGAATTGCTGATACATAAATAAAAACCTGTAAGAGAATTTATAGTCAGTCAAGATTTTTTAGACAAAAATACTTCACCATCATTTCTCTGGAACCTGCCTATAAATCTGATGCATTTGCTAGGAGATTTTGTCTAGATTTGACAAACACCTTCTATCTCATATTCAGTTTAAAACACCATTTTGTGAAGTACATAAGCTAAATTATCTGTTGATTTGCTATTTATAATCTGCCTCTAAACAAATTGTATATGATTTTGCCAGAGGTAGAACAGCTGTATTTTACATCTATTTTTCACTTGCTCTTTGCAAATAAGTTTAATTGTTCAATGTGTAAAGTAGTACAGAAACAAACTATATGTGGCCTGAAAATCCTAGTGGAATTAATTTGTGTAACTCGCTGTTCTCTCTCATACTGCCCCAAAAGGTTCTTCTGTGGTAAAAACTTGAATAGTGGAACTGTTTCAAAGAATGGAACTGTTGTGACATCTTAGTGTCTGGCTTGCCTGCACTTTCATTGCAGTAATTCTGCAATTCCTTCATTGCAGCAACATTTTTATTAATTTGACTGGAACATAGAAACCATGTGAGTGCATTGAATAAGTTTCCCATCTAAGCAAAAGCTCTGACCCCACGGTGAAGTAGTGCCATGTTTCAGAGTAATCTTCAAGAGACCTTGGAAGAAGCAGTTACAAATTTTTGCTCATTTATGTTGATTTATGTCCCAAAGAATTAAAAAACTGTAGAGCTTGTCAGCAACTATTTATTCCAAACCTCTACTTCTGTAATTTTGGAACTTTTCATTTTTTCAGTATAGGAAGAAAAATGAACATCACACATATGATCAGAGCAGTGGACTGTAGACTTTTAAAAACAAATGCAGAACATGTCTGTTGCATTCTGCTTTAATTCAGCAATCTGTAATCCACAAAATGTAAGCTTTCAATAAGATCTTTAGTACAAGACTGGGTACAGATGAGTAGTAATAAGAAAGTAGCTCCCAAGGTGGTAGTGAAATCACCCAGACATAATCTAGGCCATGATGTGATAAGCACCTTTTAGAGGTATTTTAAGCAGGAGCTGGGTGAGACCCAACAATGCCAGGCAGAGGTAGTTTATGACTGGAATGAGAGAACTTGCAAGAGAGAAATTAGTTTTCTTCACACATATAAACCAGAGTTTTACTTGTAAAGAACCAAAATATTTGAAAAAAAAAAAAAAAGTCCTCAAACTACCTGCAATTTTTACCATACTCTTTCCATCACTTCATCCACCTAGCAAGTGCTAACATGCCTGAAGCAAAAGGATTGTGTGGAGCACCAATTAGGAATTTCACTGTTTAAGGCAGCACCTAGTGAAAGAATTATGGCTGCTCTTACTTAGCCAATGCATTCACTTCAGCAGCATTAGCAAAATTATAAAGCGGGGCTTATCATCTGAAATTGTGTCTGTGGTGATGAGCCAAAAAAAGTGAAGGAAGGTTTCCCTGATATCAAGAGACACATTTCAACTGCAATAATTAACTACTATTCTTTTATTAGAAAAATATGGGAACAGTGAAATAACAGCAATTCAATTCACTCTTAAAAAAAGCTGAAGTGGGAATAAGCTTCATTTAAATTTAAGGGTGAATCAGCAATGAATAGGGAGGCATGAGACAATCCACAACAGCTTGATTTAGGTAAGTATCCCAAATTTTGCCTGAACATCTCAGCAGCTTCATTAAGTTGGCATGGGATTCTCATAACTGCAGAATTTCTCCCAAGAGGTATGTATTTTTCTTCTCTAGTATTCACAGCAGCCCTTCAGAGATAATTTTGGTAGGGCTCTTGTACAAGTTTTAAACACTAAAAATACAATTCTTACTTCATACAGTGGGAAATGACAAGCAACCTTCTTGAGTCTGCATGATTTCTGCTGATGTCAAAATTGCAGCAGAACAGATTGAACAACTGTAAAGAAAATTTAATACACAATCAAAGGAATAAGTATCTGGCAACATGAGAATGTCCATGGTTGATCTAGAATCAAATCAGATATAGCTTTTAAAGTGCTTCTGTTAAATATAGTTTTTTTGTCCTGTTTAACATCTAGTAAGCAGATGTTCTGTGAACTACTGCCATTTTATGAAGATTTATTTCTAAGTGTATATTTTAATTTGTTTTTAAAAACCGTCCCTCTAGGTGAATTTATTTTGCAATTAGATTCCACTCAACATCATACTGCCAGCAACTGCCTGCAAAGGAAGGGAATGTAAATTTATCACTGCAACCCCATGCTATAAAAACATAAACACAAGGGTAGCATCCAACCTATTATATTAGGAAGACTATAAACAAAACCTCATCACAGCTACTGTGCAGCAGTCAAAAGACAATGAACAGATGGGCTTTCTATGGCCCCACAGAGGTTAGCACAGTCTGAAGCTGTTGTGGGGATTTGGTAAGGCTGGCTACTAGCAACACCTTACCACAAAATCTCATGTGGAAAGCATTCAGACAGAGAACAGAAATGTTGTTTTGCCCAAGATCACCTAAACTGGTGTATAATAACTGAGGTGGACATACTCAGAGCTGGCCTTGGTATGCAACTGGGCATCAAGACTTGTTGCTGAAATGCAGTTTCTGTTAAGATAAACTTCTGTTGTAATACCACCTGTTTGTCCATCCAGCTGTTACACTTCTGATGTCCTTGAAATATAAGTATCACTCTCACCATAGTGTCCATAAACTTTGGAAAATGGAGAACTATCTGGGTAAAAGGGAGACTTTATCGCTTGGATCCAATGTATAAAGCTGGGCACAATTGTAATATTGAAAGTCTATTTTCTCTTTCCAGCATTGCCTGGAACTGGATGAGGCATGATGTTTTCTGGAAAGTCTTCAGCATTATTGCAAAATGGAGAATTTTGACATTTGACCCTGAGTCATTCTCCCACTTGCCTGAATGCTTTCAGTAGCAAGATGCTGGAGAAGTTTTGATTTGAATGTGTTCATTAAGCATATTTTCAACTCGGATTGGTTCACAGCTGAGTCAGATTACTTCAATGATATGTGTTAAGCAATCATATGTGAAAGGGAAGAATCAAGTCCATAAGACAATTCACTCCATCTGACAATGATTCACCTGCAGGTAGCACAAACTATCAGGCCTTCAAAAGTTAAAACGCAAATTCAGTTCAGATGCCAGAAATTTTATATATATATATACATATATATATACATATATATATAAATTACATATAAAGTATATAAGAATATATATGTATATGTATAAATACGGGATCACCTCTTTCCTATTTAAGCCTTCCCATGATCTTAGAGACAGAAAACTCTGCCAGCTGATTATTCCCCAGTGAACAATAATCTCTGGGTAATTTGGTTACAGTGTAACAGCGTGTGATCAAATTTAGAAAAGGAAAACAAACTATATTTTTTAAATGAATTTGAGAAAGATCTTAATTCTTCTGCCTTCAAAAGGTTACTCTCTGACACTTTCATGCAGTGGTCAAGAATTTCTGATGGATTATGAGACTTTAATTAAGAAGCATCTTGCCTTAGGCAGAATTGTGAAGCTTTCAATGCTCTGTTGTCTTTTGGCTTCTTACAATTTCTCAGAAATTAAAGCTGGAAGGAGATCCAGGGCTGTGGTCCATTTTGTCTATTATCTGTTAGAAAGAAGACTTCCTGCAAACTATTCTTCACAGTTCTCATACGCAGCCGATCTAAGTGATAACTTCCATGATGGTAATGCTGTAAAATATTTGTTGGTATAGACCATTCACTATGTTTGAATAAACTAGGCATCTAAATTATTGTTTCCTTTAGGAAAGTAAAATCCCTACCTCAGAGCTGAAAAAGACCTCCTGATGGCTTAAACCAGCAATAACCTCCATTTCCTTTAGTCTTTGCTTCATTATACAGTTCTGTCTATAAGAGTTTCCTTGCCAGGAAACAGTCAAGTAAAAGAAACTGCCAAATATCAAGACCTCAAACCTTGCATTCCTCCTAATCGTTTATCTTTATTCCATAGGAGGGAAGTCCTTATCACCTTCCAATGTTTTTGTCATGGAATTTTTAATTCCTAAGACTTTGAACTACACAGGGATCAATACGGTTCTATAGACAAAAAATGTTCAGTCCCCAAACTAGAAATCTCACAGTTAATGGAAGAAGCCTTTTGCAACCAAAATAAAGACAGGATGGAAATCCATTTATATCACACGTTCCAATACCATGGCTTTGAGTAAGATGTATAGAAATGGGGAGTGGGGGGGAGGGCAGGGGGAAAGATTGCAGTATTTCAGTGCTGCCTTCTCATTTATCTATATTATATTGAAATATTTAATTATATTTAAACAATTCTAGTATTTTTCAACATTTTGTAACAAAGTGTAGGGTTCAAAGATATAATGCTAATTATTAAAAATATTTTTAACAAACTTTTAACACTGCTGGTTTATAGGCAAAATAAAGTTTCCAACCCAGAACAAATATTCCCTAGAGACAGTAGGACCCATGAGAAGTGCAGTTTACAGATCTGGGTAAAGTCACAGTAGAAGTCTGACATCAATACTAAATTAGTCATATCATGTATTCTGAGATGTACATATAAATCATAATGTTAGGTCCTGCTGTACCCACCCATTGAAACCAAAGCATTTGAACAGTTCACCCTATTAAAAGAAGGATGCATTCATTGTTTTATGTTTTTATTTCCAAGAATGTAAAAAATACATTTTTAGGTTTTGGGTTTGTTTTTTTGGCTTTTTTTGCTAATAATGGAATTACACTCCTTTCAATATATGTAAAGGCAAAATGAATACTCAAACAGTACAAAGCTCTAAAGTCCTCATGCTAATGATCTGATTAGTTATAAATAGATAGAAACACATCTCTCTTTGAAACAACATTTTTTTTAAAAAAATCCAGCTATAGCATGTAAAAGATTTCAAATGAGTTTCAGGTCCTGGCTCTGAGTTCCACTGAAAATCTCATTAACTATATTTTCAATGAATTTGATCCATGAAGTCTGTCATAAATAGGCCCAGCAAAGTCATTTTCAGATGAAAGTGTTTCTCTTGATGTGATTAATTTATAAGATGGGTCTCTGTAAGTGCAAAGCTTTCAAGTTACCAGAATTTTCTACAGCACACAATCCTCTCCACATTTCCAAAGATTTATTTATTTTAAATTCTTTTTTTTCCTTCTTCCTAGCTGGTTACATCTTCTTCCCTAAAAGCTCCTTAAAAGTCATACTAAAAGTGTCAAAGTCCTGTCTTTTCAGTGAATCTTTTTCTTTCTGATGTACTGTATTAAGCAGCACATTAGGAACACTTTAAATTGTTTTGGAACACAGAAATAATTTTGTCATTGAGGAGTCAACACGGTTCTAGTTTTTAATGGAAATTTAAAAAGACCCAAAATTCTTTACTTAAAGCCAGGGTTTGTCCTGAGGAATTCAAGAGTGTCTTTCTAATGTCTTTTCTAATGATTATTTATGTTAATTATATTGTAATCACTTAATTTTCTTCTGGTTTCTATAATCATAACGTGAAGAAGTTAATTATAATATTAGGTATACGTAATCTAATCTTAATTACAATGTGTTTAAAAATATGTTGATAGATACTTTACATTTATAAAAGTAAGCAAATTTATCTTTATTGAAGACCCCCCCCAGATCAGTACTTTCATCCTCTGTTCACCACTGAATCACATTTCTTCCTGAATTTCACCCTGCTCTATCCAATCCCACACTGTCTCAAAGCAATGCCAAACAGCATTTCTCAGCCCAGACACGCTCCCCTTCCAGCCATCTGAATTTAAAGAAAAGCAGGCCTCTGACTCAGTAAAACCAACATCAGGGAGAATTACACAAAAGTGGTGATATTTACATTCTGTCTCTACCCTTCACTTTTAATGAGGAAATGCTCTCAGGGTAAAGCCTGTGACAAGCCTTTGTGGACACATACAAAGTAGGAGTTATTTTAACTTGTCTCTTGTATGACAGATGAGAAGATGTTACTCCTTCCCATGGCAGGGCACTCACTGTTAATTGTCTAGTTTGTTAGGATGCAGCCAAAGGCTACATTTTTTTCTGAACAAACAATCTCCTCAAGCCTCTCTTCTCCACCAAGGCTTTCCATAACAAAGAAGATTCCATCACTCCTCCAGAGGGTTGGTGCTCTGCTACAACTCTGCACTGAACACAGGGGACCCCTTGCTTTGCTGCACAAACAACTTTGGTGCTTTCTCAGCAATTACTTTAGAACCTTTCTGTCTGCTCTGTTTGACAGTGACATGCACTCTTCATGGAATAAAGCATGTTTTATATGTGCAGAGAAATATCCTCCTTCTGCCCAAAATACATGCACGGTAAATGCATATGTCAGTAATCTCAGCAACATGTATACAAGTAAAAAAGGTATATCTGTTTTTGAGAGGAGGAAGTCTACGGAGGACTTGCATAGGTGCTCCCTATTCTTCTTGAGTATGGATGAGCCAGAATGGGAGAGAATACCTCTGAATTTTGATAAACACTGCCTCTTCTGCACTGTTATACCTTCTCTGAGGGTGATGAAAGGGACAGCTATGATCTACCATGGTTCTCTCCTCTGGTGCCTGGTCCAACATCTGCATGTGCTTAATTGAGAAGCATGGGTGAGCAGAAGTACTTCAGGAAACACAGTTTGCTGGAGTCAGAAAGAAGCCATATGGCACCCACATCAATCGCCCTTACAGTCTGTAAGTCCATACAATACATATGTTTGGGTAGCTGAACTCTTTCAAGCTGTTCCCCATGTCTGAGAAAAGAATGACCAGGAAAATTTCTTTTAGTGAGGTTGGGAAGGCCTGCATTATTTGAAGGAAGGAAAAAGAGCACCAAACCTTCAATAATAAGCTTGAAAAGAAAATGCTACAGAAAAACCTTCACTTTTTAGGTTAATAATTCAAGGAGGTTTATTGTTTTTTCTTTTTTTCATTTATAAAAAAGTAGTAAACTGAACTTTTTATGTTTTTTCAAAAATTTTGCATAATGTACTCTATCCAGAGATCTCTAATCTGAAGATATAAACAACAGCTATCACAGTTGTTGTCTGATCCACTCAGGTATAACTTATTCTGTGCTTAGTCTCCCCAAGTAAATTCAATTCCTTGACCTGGGCTGCAGCCTCCAGTTTGCCCTAGCAATTACGAAGCTGTAAAAATTGAAGACTTTTCATTTTCAAGACTGGTTTCGCTCAGTAGTTAGTCATTATGAGTCAAGTTAGAAACCCTTTTAGAAAGAGAGACAGCAGACCTTTCACTGCTAGGCTGACTGTCCACTTGCAGAGAAGAAAGAAGTATCTCATCTCCTTGTACTCCTCAGGTGGTAAGTTACCACTGAGAGGCTGTGAAGAGATGAAACTCTCCTTTCCTGATCTTTGGCTTTTTTCAGGATACAGACTAAGAAGAAGGAGTGCAACAAAACTACCATAAATCATACACAAGTCTCTTCAAAAAAAGTCAAGTAACACAATGTGAAGGGGATAAAAAGTGAGGGAATGGAGTTCTGATGATTCCTCAGAAGACTGGACTAGGCAGTGGCAAGCTTATGGCACAGCATGTACTGTTGCATTTTCACATTAAAAATACAAGGAAGTCATTGTGGATATGTGAGGAAGTCCTGGTATTAGTGGTGTGTTTCTCTCCAAAACAATATCAGTTTAATTGTTAAACTTAGGTCTGAGAGTTTCTTTTTTCCTCATCACTGCTTATGTTCACATAGCCAATGTTCACATAGCCAATCTTTAAATAAAACTTATTATTAACTTTAAAAAACTGAAGGGTTATTTAAGTCATTAAATTCTGTACAAAAGTTTAATCGATTTCTAAATAATAAATCAACTCTGGGTGCTCTTAATAATCTTGGCATAACACATTTCAATCCAGAATCACTGCACAGTATTTATCTTTAATGAATAATAAATGAGACATTGGTATTGACTGAACAAATGATTAAATATTCAATCAGTAAGAGAACATGGGAATAATTGTTAATTATTAATAAACTACAGATTTTGCTTGTCAAATGCTATCATCTTTTTACATGAATGACTTCTTTTCTTAGCTGTCATCATAGGGCAGATGAATACAAGAGCTCAAATTGGACACCATCTGTCTCTGAAAAAGAAGAGTTGTTTCACAAGATACTAGGGGTGTTACAATCTCTTTTTTTCATCGGGGTCTTCAGTTCTGAAATTCAGATCTAGTACATATTAATTTTTATTAGAAAAAGACAGATAGTGGGAGCCAGGAAAACTTATAGTCTGCTGGCCAGCCTGACACAAAGTTTGATCTGCTAGGTTTGTTCTAAAGCTTTTGCATTGGCTGCTGTTCTTATGGTTCCCAAAAGAGTTTTCTTAGTAAGATTTCATGAGAAGTTCTAAAATTGCCTGAAGCAAGGCTGCTACCAAAAATGTCCCTGAACAAGGTTTTTATCCTGTACTGGCTACCCTGAGGCTGATAAAATCACCCGTGAGCTACCTGAGTAAAGCAGTGTGGTCTTTGTCTATATCTAAACCAATGATCTTTTGCAGTAGCCCATCCTCCTGATCTCCCAAAGCCATGCTGTGGCAAGACCAAGTCCAAAATCCACACTGGCACTAGTACAACCCCTTTCTTTTCTTCCAAAGAAAAGATTTTTGTCTTTAGACAAGGAAAAAAAAAAAACCCACAAAAAGAAAACAAAACAAAACAAAAAAAAAAAAACAAAAACAAAAACAAAAAAAACACACACACACAAACCACC
>JAWWTY010000156.1:21685428-21695530 GCA_035222235.1 Margarornis squamiger
AAAAAAAAAAAAAAACAAAAAAAAAAAAAAAAAAAAAAAAAAAAAAAAAAAAAAAAAAAAAAAAAAAAAAAAAACAAAAAAAACACACACACACAAACCACCCCAAACCAACAAACAACAAAAAAAAAGCTTCCGCATGTTCTAGCCAGGACCAAACAAGCAAAGGCCCAGCACTATGACCTGTGCCATAATAAACAGCTGTCCCTTGATTCACATGGGTCCCTAATGGGTCATGGCAATCTCTACTAACAGTAAAGATTTTGTACATGCCCATTCATAACTTGCTGTCATTTTCACTCAGTTATAACAACTAATGAATACTATACATTTGTTCCTTTATATCATGCTACAGTGTCCCACAGTGCAACCTGAGAGTTGTATAAAAATCACCGTCTGAAATGAGATTATTCTGACACCCCCAATCTATAACAACCTTTCACACTCAGCTATAACTGATAACAGTGATGTAACTGGTTACTGCCAGGTGTCCTGGAGAGTAGTCTTCAAGTATATTTCTGGTCAGAAAGCAAGTCTGTACAAACCAGCTGCTCTTTATCTATGTACATATTCACTAGAGTACCTTTGAATTGTTCTGACTTTGTGGCTGAACAAGTTTCCTTCTATTAGCTTTGAAGAGCACAACCACTAAGCTAGAATTAACTGGTTTTACTGTTTTACTTGATGAATTTGTTTTACTGCATGAATTATTGAATTTTCTGTCCTGTCTTAAACAGAAAGTCTTCACTAGAACTGGTGAAACCATTTCCTTTTCCTTCTAGAAAATATTTTTTTTTGTTGTTAAGAAAAAAAACCTTTAACTTGAATATGTCAATTTAATTTGCACTTTCTTAAGAAAAAGTGAAAAAAAAATTCATAAGGGAAATTGTTTAATTCTAATATTTTTGGAACAAGAGTTTCTTTTTCTTTAATATTGAAGTGACCTTTAATTTTAAAATTTATGTTAAGAGATATAAAAAGAAAACAAACTTTATAATGAAAAATGTCTTTCAAATTGATTTTTTTTTCCTGTACAGCCCTGTTTCTTACAATTAGTAATGGAACATATATTACCAAAAGAGAAAGTAACTGTCATGTATTGCCAGCACTCTATTCTAGGTATAATTACAGCCTGAAAGGTCTCACCCACCATATCTTGAACCCCCAAAGTCTGAGAGCACTACAGAGCACGCAGAGAAAGCCAGTATTGTCACAGGGATCACACATGGAAAAATTTTGTTCTGTTCCCAGATGTGTCATTGTCTCTGAGCCTCACTATAGGGAAGACAGATGATTTCCTACAATTTCACAAATCTAACACAGAGTTACTGATATTACTCTACTTTTAAGAAATATTTTTACTTTATGCATATGTCAGATTTCTAATAAGTCTACTGTGAATTCTATCAAATGAGATGCATTAAACTTCCCATGATTTTACCAAGTGTGATTTAGTTAAGCACTGTATTAAGAGGCATGACACTTATTCTTTGAGGATTTGTGCTGAAATGCTGAAATGAAATATGAGCTATGGGGCTGAACACATTCTGTAATTCACTTATAGTTACTCAGAAGAGATAGAAAAGGAAGAAGGTCATCACATCTCAGAAACCCTAAGTATTGTTTGGGATTTTTATGTAGCAGATTCTAAAGAGACTGGGAAAGCTCTACAGAAAGATGCATTAAAAATGAACCTTCACCTCCATTTTTATTCCTCTTGGAGTTTTCATAAAACTCAGTCCATCGAACTTGTGCCAGAAAACTGGATTCATGAAACTTGAGTCTCAGCTCATTTATAAGGATTTATTTTTCTATATTTGTGTAAATGTAGAACTGACAAGGGTGAAGAAGCCTTCTTTGAAGTGTCAGTCACAAAAGTGGTCCAGTGAGCTTCCAAGATGATTCCTCCCACAGTTTCAGATGGATGGGACCAGTTCAAAAGTCAGGAGTTATTCCTTTATATATGTAGAGGATGGCCACAAGAGCTACCTCTCCTTGCTTGTCTCTATTTACCTCTCCAAGTACAAAGTACTCTAAAGACATTGAGATGAGCTTGATGGAAGGAAGTGTCATCCTGGTGACACAGTCCAAATCATTCAGCAAATCTGTTGTTTTCCTTAGTGAACTGAATTTCTACAAGACCTTTTACAGGGTTTTGTGCTAAGACAGAACTCAGTCAAACAAAATGGAACTTCCTTTATCTGCTCAGGGCAAATGAAGCAAAGAAGAGCTTAACATCTTCTGCATGGTTGTACTGCATCTGCATGTCTAATACATATTAAAGACTTTCCTGTCATGTCTACTGGAGCTACATATGGGCTGAAGGCATGACTCTGTTGTAGATACAGTTTTTGTAGCCAATCTCATAATGATTTATTAACTTTTCAGCAACAATAACATACCAGAATTAATAGGGGAAGACTAAGGAAAAAAAAAATTGAATGCATTAATCAAGCAAAATTGAGGTAAATCATTAAACATGTCATAATGTTTCCTTTGACAAGCTCTTCTGAAAATGAGAATTAGGAAATAGAGGTCTAAAAATCTAATCGTATTTTGGCAACATTCATTTCTCATATTTAGAAGATACATTTCCAATAAACTGAGTATATCAGTCAATGGCTCTGTTATGAATATGGCTACATCTAACACTTAAAAAGCTAGAAAAAGACACTACTTCCATAAAGTTTATCACCACAGATTTTATCTTTGCACATACTGTGTTTCTGTATTTGAAGAATATAACCTGAGAAATACATTTCCATGGCCCAACTAAATGCTTGTAGTAGTCCAGTTCACTGCTAATAGGGTCTGTAGTCTTAATCTATAGACTAATAGACTGTAGTCTTGGTTTGGCTAGGCTTTTGAGAAAAAAGTTGATTTTGTTGTTATTTTACTCATGGTTTGCAGTTTCAGCTTGAAAAAAAAATAATTTACACAGTATTTTAAGTTTAGCACAATACTACCACAATATTTTAAGTTTGCTAACAAGCTCAGTAGTTTGAGTGAAGAGTTATTTCTTCACACAATGTATTGGTTTCAGGAATTACATGTTGAATCACAGAATATTCTGAGTTGGAAGGAACCCATTGATTCCACTTCTTAAGGGAATGGCTCATAAGGGGATCAAAACTTCATCCTTGGTGTTATTAGCACCATGCTCTGACCAACTGATAACTTTCTGGATTAGTTCTATTTATCAAATAAAATATTAGAAGGTGTTTTGTCAGGTGATCCTGAGGTCAAACAAAAATTTTTTACGTCATTTAATTATTTTAGAGCTGCCTTGTTTAAAATAATAAAAAGGTAAGCTGTCAAACTTTTTTACTTTTGAGAAAAGGGAAAAAAAAATAAATAGATCTGGAATACAAGAAGGGCAATTTCTAGGAAATTATGTAAATTGTAATAGGGTCATAAAGAAAGGACTGCTAAAAGATAAATATAAAGCTGATGAAAGGTGAAATTTTTTAAACATGATGCATCATTAACCTGTAGAACTTGCTGCCATAGGATATAATTGAGGTTAAGGGCTTAAATGGAATTAATAAAGAATTATGCATTTACATGGATAATGAGAACTTAGACATGATAAAAATGTAGAATGTAAACCTTTGTACCTAAGGCCAGAAGTTAACTGCTAAAAGGTAGCAGCCTGAATGCTTCTAACAATTTTCTATGACAAATATATTCTGATTAAAACCTGGGTTTAGGGTTTTATCTTACTAATTCTACTGGTATCTGCACTGATTTCCCTTTTTATTTGTCTGCACTTTCGTTCTACTACTTGTGCCATTTGTTTCCAGGGAGTGGTAAACATTCAGTTATCCTAGTTTCTCCTAATATCCCCCTTGGTATACAGAGAAAGAAAACTCATTTTAATATACACTTTCAAACCTAACTTGTGGCGTTTTTGGAGTCCCTGCTGCATCATTATACTGATAGCTATATCTAATGTACACTTGAGAAAGGAGGTGTGAGGAGCTGATAACAACAGTGGGCAAGAGTAACATGGCTAGACAGAAGATAGAACTGGAAAGCAACAAAAATTGCATAGAAATGCCATTTTTGGACAAGGGGAGTTATAAGAGTGGGGGGAAAATTGAATGGATACTGGGGAAAAAGAAAACTTATGTGAAATTCTGGACTCATGGATGCCTCAAAGGCTACCTTAGACTGGATGAAAGAAGATGGGAATAACTACAGAGAAAAGTCTGAACAGGGAAAATATGATAAATTTTAAAGCTGTTCATCCCTTACAAAAAAAGATTATTTTTATGAAAGCATTAGGACAGCTACACAGACCAGATACTACTCTTGTTCTGCCAAGGGATATAGTTTGTGAGATTCATTCATTAACAGGCTTTGGGATCTTGCTACTGCTAAAATAAAGAAGCAAATCAATGCATTTGTTTGCCATGACAAAAATTGAGACCATGCAAGACATAAAAAGATAAAAGGTGCTTTGTCAAGTGAAGTCAGACCTTGATGGGTACAGAGAAGCAGATTCTAGAATATGTCTGTGCTCTGTGAATGAGACAGAATTTCATGACAGAATGCTGCATAGCAGTGGTCCTTGGAAGTCTGGCAGATGAAAATTTAGGTTGGTCTTCTTCAGAGACATGGCTACATTGTTGAAGTTCACGTTGCTAGTATGACTGCATAAGGTCATCTAGCAAACTTACTTTGTAAAGACTTGGGTAAATAAACTCAAATCTATGTAAGACATTAATTTTAAAGACAGTTCAATGAGACAAAGATGAAGACCTCACTCTTGTGACCAGAAATACTACATGTCTGCAACGGAGTTGAAATTAAAGGAGGACTCTGAACACATTACTGGAGAATCAGGGACTGCAACCTCGGTGAATCTGACACAACTCTGCCATGTCCTCTGGGCAGGGGTGTCACCAGAGGGAGTTACCTAGTGCCTGAAACATCTGTCTGTGAGACAACTTCATTACAAAGGGGAAGACATCCTACGGAGGTTTAGAAACTGAGTATTGAAAAATGTCTGCAATGCAGAATATTAGTATTTAAAGATGTTATCTACATTTATCACATTTGTCACTTGCCATTAATTTAAATTCCCTTTATGCATCTGTTCAGGAAATAATTAGGATTTTATGCTGCAGTAAATATGCTTGTTCATCCATTAGTGCAAAGCAGAAGATTAATTGCATTACAATGGGAATCAGGACTATGGTATTTGGAGCTACAGCAACAACGGTGACAGCTGCGCTGCCCACATACTTTGCTTCGGTAAGCTTCAAAGCTTCAAAACCAAGTATGGATGAGAAAATAATTAAACTCCTGACTAGACAGGGTTATCCCCGTTCTTGTATGTGTAACCAGACAGACAGCAACTGGAACAATGACGGATCACACTAAAGCTAACCAAATAATATTATTTCAAAAGTTTTGTTAATCACTTTTTCAGCTATTTTTTTAAACACAACTTTATAAACAGAGATTCATGGTTTGTATGAATCATTACATTTTATATAAAACTAACCTGAGCTCTCTTTAAATACCTGTAGTAAAATTCCAAAATGTACTAAGATGTTGTAAGGCTATATTAATGTGGTAATAAAACTCTAGAAGGCTGAAAAAATTCTTAACTGCCACTACCTGAAAATGACACTGTAAAATTAGAGCCAAGACCAAAGGTAATGAGTTGGAGAAAAGAGATGTAGGCAGCAGAAAAACACTGTAAAACTTTCCCTGCCTCACTGAATATAGCTCAAGACAATGGAACAGTGGAGTGATGGACCCCCACACCACTCTTCAGTCCTGAGGTGTTTATGAACATTGCCCTTGTTATAGAAAAAAGAAACATGAGATTACTCCTCTCCCCCAAAGTAAATAACTTACGCAGAAGTGTCCCCTAAATGAGGGTCTTTGTAATGGCATTTGTTTGTGGGGATTGACTAAACCCACTGGTAAATGCAGGGAAAATGTTTAATCCAAACAAACTAATCATATGTGATTAGCCTAGGGGGTTTTGCGCAACTAAAACCCCAGTCTGTAACTGGGTGATTCGTATCATTCTAGTTCACTATATCAAAGCAGTTATTGATGAGGTGAGTTTTGGCTTATTAAAAGCTAGGATTTTTAGGGATGTTTTGAGATATTCATAATGAGTAAAAATCAAATATGAGTTGCCAAAATTCTTACAGGCTGGAAATCAGCTGTTAGACTCAAAGAACATTTAGTCTTTGGTGGCAGCTCAGTAATTGTGGCCTCACTGCCCTGACTAAAGATAGAGCATTTTCACTGCCACGACATTTGCTTGAATAATTTTTTTGCAGACAGAGCAAAATCTTCTTTATTTAAATTTGTGTGTTGATTCATTTTGTGCCATGCAGCTAGGGCTAAAAGCAAAGAAAGTACAGCCATATGCCTTGCTTATAAAGTGGATGAATGCTTAGGAATGGGTGCAACTATCAGTGAGAGGTACAGGTTATTGTATGTCTTACATTTCTGTGGTTTGAGTTTTCTTAAGGATCATATCTGCTTGACACATTTGTCTATGCAACTAATTTAGTGTAATTATCAGAGAGTAAAAAATAAAATAAAATAAAATAATGAAATATGTAAAAGTGTGCTGAATTGACCTAATCCACTTGACTTTGATGTGGTAAACTTATGTCTAAACAAGAAGAATTTACTTCATGTCAGTAAAAGACCCTAGATTTGTATGAAGCACCTGCACAACAGAATGTGAATAATGTGATTTTAATAAACATGGTTCATGCCTAGAATAGAGCAAAACAGTTTGCAAAAGAAATCACAGAATAAGAATTAATTTGCTATCAGGGCAAATAGCCTAGAAACTAATCTTGACTCTCATGACGAAGATTGGTATTACAGATACCCATTGAACTGATGGGTAACAAGGTCTGCCCCAGAAAGACATCTGACCATTCCAGATTGTATACTAAGGCATTTTTGTATCCCTGTGCTGTAGTTACTCATTCATTCTGTAAATTATTTTGCTGTAGCTCAACTTCAATAACTGTTATTACAAAAATTAATTTTTTTTTTTTTTTTTTTCCCAGGGTGTGTTGAAGTGTTTAAATTTCTTTGGTCAATCTGTGTATTATTATTCAGGATGCTAATATTGGCTGATCTTTCTCTATTTGATTATAAGTCATCTCTCTCCTCCTCTCCCGAGGAGTGAAATGAGGAACATCTTTTTTTATCTCTTATAACTGTTTATGAGCATCACATATAGATTTCTGCTAGGCTTAAACAGAAGCAGTTGTTTGCACCCATATGTGGCACCTTCCACCCCAAATTTGTGTCATCGTGTGTAACTTCTAATAACTTTGTATGGCTAAAGTAGCCATACAAACAGAAGGGTGAGGAGACAGATGATATCTACTTAAAACAGAGAGTTCTCTTGTATTGCAAATAGAATTATCTAACAGATCAGCTGGCATGAAAATGCACCACAATTCCATGTGTTTTGTGGGATGATGCAGACTGGAGTAATGTTATTAGAAGCAAATATTACAGTTTCACACATGAAGTGAAGTACTCAACACTTTACCCCCCCATCATCCTCCCCACAATGTTGCCAGAGTATAACTGTGAACTAAAAGCGATTGCCCACAAATTGTGGATCAAGTGACTGCAAATACGGCGCTTAATTCCAGTACATTAGGTTTGGCTGTAAACAATTATTTCCAGGAGCAATCCAGAACTGTTATGTGTAATGCAGAAATGGATATGATGACAAGTCTCAATGTTGTGACCATATGGAGACAGGCAGAAGAAGCAGCAGAAAAGAATGTTCCTTTTGCACTACATTATTCTGACACTTTTTCTCAGTATGAAGATTCATTATAACACAGACAAATCAGATTTGCATGATTAGTTATCTTTCTGATACTTAGGGCTTAAAATTACAAACCTTTTATTGATTTTTAAGGTTAGTAAAATACGATTTTATCATCTGAATTGAACCTCTTGTCTAACAGACCATAGAATTTCATTCAGTCCCTCTTGATTGCAGTGCAATAATTTGTGCCCTCATTGAATGGGTGAAGAATGGACAGTTTTCCTAAGTAATGTTTTGCAATGGTTAATTACCCTCACAGCTAAAGATGCAGGCAGCATCTCCAATTTTAATTCTCAAAATTATAGACATAATTCCTTGCTACATATGTCTGCATTCTACCGTGAACATTCTTCAATATCTAATATTTTTCTGTCAGTGAAGATGCTATACAATTATGTATCAACTCTCATTTTTTCCCTAATAAGATACGCAAATGAACACTCTTACTCTCTATATAGTCCTTTCATTCTTCAACTGCTGTATTTCCCTCACTCTTTCTAACTGCCTTTCTTTTAAAAAGGTATGTTTAATATTACATTCATGAGTGATAAGCACAATAGTAAAATAATTTATTTTCCTCTATTAGTTGCTCTTTTTACATACCCAAAGATTATGTTTCCCTTTTATGTAGTAACCTTGCAGTAAGAAATTTCCAAGAGTTCAAAAAAATATGAATTCCTGATTTTGGTCACTATTAGTATGAACAGTTTTAGATATTAAACATATTGTCACAACCTCCATCACATATTAAACTCTTTTGAGTGTGCAGAAAAGGACCAAATATAATTAGAGAGAGACTAATGGCTAAAATGCCATAATAATGCTTCTTCTAAACTGTGCTTTCTATGAGTAACCAGCAGGATATTTGGCACTGCTCAAAGCATCTTTAGTGGTTTCTACTGCAGAAACTGAGGGGGGGAAGGGTGGGGGTGGGGAATGAAACAGAGAGATAAGGGAGATAAATGCATTGAATAACTCTAGTTTTGCTGGAAAATATTCTTGTTTCAAGAATCTACACGTGATCCTGATAGGAATGTTCTCTCCAAAATTGCATTCTGAAAAGCTGACTGATAAAGTTGATTTGTTTTCTTCAATTCCATTATTACCACAGGGAATATTGGTCACTAATGGAAGAAAATCTGGTGTGTCCAGTATCACAGGTATGGCCTGTGATTCCCCTGGGCAAACAATTGTTCTAAGAATTGTTAGCATCCATACAATAAAATAAATACATACTGTTAAGAGAGAAGGTTGTGGGCTTTATTTTGATGTTCTGATCATTTGTTTGAACAAAGTTATTAACAAATCTGTCTCAGAATAAACTTTTGGGACTTCACTGTATTGTGGAAGAGGGTCTGAGCTTGTTGAAAGCTTTATGAACAACCTAATAAACTGTATCTGGTTGACACATGTACATAAGTAGGGCAGAGGCCTTCTGACCTTCATTTTATTTTTGTATACTTTATACTTTTTTTCTTTATTTTATGATCCCTGGTTATTTTTCATAGTTCTGCCCACCTTCATGATGTGAAGTTATTTGTCATTATGTATGGGAAAGTCATCTGCCAAGCCAATTCCTGCCTTTGAGCTACATGGAAAATGCCTCCAGTCTCCTCTTCTAGCTAGCTCTCTTGCATAAGTCATTCCTAGTTTCAGTGTAGTCTGAACTGAGAGGAAAAAATTATAATTTATCACTTGACTGAAAAAATAAAAATGTTGCATCTAGTCTGCAAGTCTTTTCTTCTCTCCATCTTCTAGTCCATGACTTCAGCATCTGGTGTAATGGGACTACTTTTGCATTGTTGAAATTGAGATCAGATTTTGATTACCATTCTCTACATAGGAAAACATCTATTGTTATATAAAGCCTTATTGATCATGAAAGAATGTCAGAATCCACATGGCTCGTACACTTTAAATTATGCTCAAGTATGACATTTTGGTTAACTTAATTCCAAAGAGTTACCATTTACGTCAGGTCTCAAAGTCCATATTACAAATCCTACATTATAGCACTGCTTTTACCTAATGCCTTATATATACTACAGCAGGAAGGTCTACCACTAAATACCACTGAAACGTTTTTGAAAAAGAATTCTGAGATAGATGTTAAGTCATGGTTTTTAACTGACTACTCATACAATATTACAAATAATGTGTAATCCCTTTAATAAAGGCAGAAGTTCCCCCCCTCTTGTGGAGGGTTGAGTTGGCTCCCTGCCAAACCCAACTGCCGGCCACAAGGATTCCCCCCAACCCCCC
>JAWWTY010000156.1:21695630-21755039 GCA_035222235.1 Margarornis squamiger
GTGGAATACTTCCTTAGTTATCACCTGGTAACCAAGGAAGGCCTAAACCAAAACCAAGAAAACTAAACCACCACACCTCTACATACTGGTATTGTATCTTCTCTTTCAGAGGCTCTCTGTGCCAAGAAAAGAGAAGAATGGATTAGGGAATATTTATTTCCTGCTTCAGTTGCCTTGTATTCTGACATGGCACTTCTGTACTAGTCAAGGCCAAGAGAGTTTACAATCTCATATGTAATTCCAATGGGTTGCAATACTGCAGGAAATGTTACATTACTGATAATGGTTCCTGTAAAGGTTTAGTTGAGGATTTTCAGTTTCAAATATCAAAATTAATTATACTATAGTTAGGTGCCATTTTCCATGTTGTATTCAAAACCACTAGATGGTGGTATGCACTAGACCTGAGGAAAAGTACACAAAGGGACTGATTAATGTGGTCTTCCACTGTCTGAACAGGAAATTTTTCATTCCTCACTTTCTTGTCTTCTTAAGGCTAACCTTTTTCCTATCAGTTGTTTATTTAGAAGGGTGATTGTGACAATTATAAATCTCAGTTGAAGTTTTTCACGGCGTATTGACCGAATTTACACAGCATTTTGAGATAAATCTGGAAAGCCAAGATGATGAAAAGTCAGAGAAGACTCATACATCCAATTAAAAGAATAAGAAATAATTATGTGCAGCTTGGCTTGTGGAATCTACAAAAGCTTTAAGAAGTATAATTACATGTAAATGTTTTCTACATTTTTAATATTAAAAACTATCTATTAAGTACAGATGATCAAGTGAGCCATCTTGTTTAATCACTAGTGTAGAACCAATATATTCAACAACATTTTAAGAATTCATGTTTACAGCCTTCTTGCATATCAAGCTTAGCTTGTATGTTTCTTCAAACTAAGTTAAGACAGTACAAGTTGGCTAATATAGCTATCTTTTGGGACATGGATTTTGATCACCTCTCTTCCAGTCTGAATTGTAAGGGAGAGGCATAAAATGAAAATCTAGGATTCCTTTCCACTACCACCCAGTTGGAGTTTAAGACATGTACACAGCAAATCAATGGTAGAATAAAAAATTTCCGGACCAATCCCCAGCTATCACTACTACATGGTGATGTTATGTTTCTTCAGTCCTTATTTTTCTTTTCCTGCTGCCTATTTTAACTTGTTACATCTTTGTTTCTGTCAGCCTCCATCTAGCTTGGTTGGATCTGCTACTTGACTCTGCCAACACATGTAACATTTCTATACAGCTTAGTAAAAGACGAGTTACAAGTCTGAGCTGCAGAGGAAAGCTGTATGCTACCACAGCAGTATAAGGAAGTACAGAGAACCATAGCATAATGCACTTTCAATTTCAGAGAGCCATAACACAAGATAAAATGATGACAAAAATGAAAGAAATAATAATTCTATTTTTAGAAAACACAATGATAGAAAATCAATGATAGACTGAAGCCCATTTAGACAAATGTCTTGAAATAATAATCCTATTAAATAATGTGCCATTTATGCAACTATTTTTAATTATAATTTTCAATCTCAGATGAATTATTTCAAATTAGCAAGGTATAAATCGATTGTTGTAAATGACATTTGAAAAATGAGGAGAAAGTCTTAATGGGAAGAAAAAGCTTTTGTATTAATATAATGACGACTAAAACTCTTAACTTATTTCACACTACTTCTAGGAGAAAAAGCATGTTTGGCATTCAGCCACAAAAGGTAACTTGGGTGTGACACATCCTCCAGAATACGGAAGGTAGAAGAAAGCACAACATGGGGAGAAAGAAAACAGCTTTAGTGATGCTGTTGCAGCATAAGTGGTGCACTTGCACCTTTGCTACCTGTATTTACTTTAATTCTGTGGGCTGGAGTTCTCTGCCCAGCCCTCCATTTTCATGCTGAGCACTGCCTGGCTGCATTATTGTATTTTGACAGGTATTGATCTGTGGGAAACTGATGCAGCATTGCAGCAACAAGGTAGCAAAGTGCAATAAGCAATATCATAGCAGGAGAGGATAATTTCATTTTGAATCAAAGCTGGTTTCACTAACTAAAATTGAAACCTTTTTACTTACATACATACAGCACTACACAAGTGTATCCAAATAGCCTGACCAGTAATCATGAAACCAATAATACTGTATCCAAGTGATCGTTACAGCATTTCTTGGGATAAAACACGTGACAATGCATGCCAGCTAGTAAAAGAATCTCTCCTGCCTTCCCCTCCCCCCCCGTTATGTTATTACTCCCTAATTAGGTACTCATTAGTCTATCTATCCTGCCCACTACTGTGAGTCATGAGTATTCTTGCTCTGTCTTCCCTGGCTCTCTCCCCCCATCTGTTGGCATCCTCATGATCTGCTAATGTTGGTACCATCACCCTTGTTAGCTTCCCCCAACACCCTTTCCTTCAGCGCCTTGCACATCCAGATTTTCCTGTTCTCCATTCATACTTATCCTAATGCTGTGTGTCCTCAGAACAGGCTGGGGAAGAGCCAGTTGCCAGGAGGCTGACAGAAAGGAGTGGCAAAGAGCGGTGGTGTGTTAAAGCTGATGGAAAGTTCTTAACGGACACCAATCCATCTAATCTTAGCTGAGAAAAACTGTTTTGCTTAGCTGAATCAGAAAACTAGGACACACTGAGGTGTATTGTGGCAGAGCTACCAGGCTTGTTGCAGCCTCTTGGAATTTCAAGGGTGCAGATACAGTCTCACAGTACGAGTTGACTTAGATCTTACTCACTCATAGGTAACAGTCATGGATATCAACTACAGTGGAATGGTGCAAAAAAAACTTTTTTTTTTTTTTTTAATAAATGCATTTATACAGTTTCAGTGCACAATCCCATAACCCTCTGTAGTTCTCTATGAATGCATACTATAATGGTACAATAAAAAAACTTCACATTTCTTTTCAATATTCCTTAATGGGAAAAAGCAGTTGGATTGTCAAAGGATAGTTGTATAAGCCTTATATTGTTCCTCTGTAAGAAGCCTTATTCCACACACAAATACAAAAAAACATTCACTGTTTTCTTGTCTTATAAATCCCTATCAAATGTATAGCTGTTTCAAATGACAAAAATATGGGTTTGGGTTATGTTTTCTACTTTGAAGTGCCAGAATATACCACAAGTAGCAAAAATGAATTTACTCTTCCTCTTCTCCAGCATCATACTTTACATCACATGATTAACCCACTATATCATGAGGAACAAAGGATCAGTCAGGACATGTCAACCAGCTCTATTTCCAGTAGCAGAATATTACACATGGTAGACTAGTAATCTCAGACCTTTGTCCAGCTGGATTGTTTCTCTTGTTCAATATGAATAACACATCTCTAATGCCAGTTGAGGACAGCATGATGTTTTCTATTTAATACTAAAAGACAAGTAGTGTTGTTCAGTAGTCAAAATGGGGAGATTGGGGCAGGGTTTAGCAAGATTTGTTACCTGTAAAACTTCTTCTGCACATATGAAATGAAGTAAAGAAGATCTTTTGGTTTTTATTATGGGAAAAAATGTGGGTAAAGTAGTGTCTATATTTTGCATATTGATGGTGATTAGACTCAGATGACAAACGGTTTCACACTCTTTGTGTTTGTTTATATGAGCATACAAATATACAAGCTTAAGGGTAATTTTCTTCAGCAGGGTGTGAACTAAGGGGGAAAGTGAAACTTTGCAGTAGGCCTGGGACAACTCATGGGGAAAATGTGGTTCTAATGAATTACAGCAGTTACATTTAGGAGTTAGCTTGAATGCTTAATAAATTGAGATTTCTAGGATGAGGATGCACTTCTCCTCAAACAGCTGATTCTGTTGACCTACACAGAAAGCTAAATATTCAGAAAGCCCGAAGTGTACATTTAGAAGGCTTTTTCAAAACACTTTGTCACCATCCTTGCTTCCTCATCTCAACTAATGGCATGGAGGAATGGCATGAATTATTAAATTGGAACTTGGCTTGCTAAGTAATTGTGTTGTCCTTTTTTCCTTTTTATCTTGTTTTGTGAATGTTTCCCTGGAGTCCTTATTTGGGGGCTGTATTTTTGAAAGACTTTTATGCTCAGTCAAGCTGTAGAAGGCATTTTAGTTAAACATAAATCACTTTTGTTTGTATGTATCTGTGCCAGCTGTGTGGACAAAGATCTGTGTGTATCAAAACAAGTATAGAAAAGGCATCATAAAATAGTAAGGCTTGTCCACTTAGTATTGTCTGACATGTACTAATTAGCTTCTCAAAGGTGTTCACTGCCTGCCAAGGTCACAAGGGTAGGAGAGCAACTGCAATAGCAAAAGGGCAGCAGTTAAAAACAAGCCAGCAATTCAGGAACAGTAGGAAGCAAAGATGCTGCTAGGGTAGGATTAATATGAACTGCTAAAGTCAACCAGGATGCTATATGTGCAGTACAGAGTGGATAAGACAAGATTTTTTTGTAAGATCAAGCTGGAAGAAATCTTGAAAACATTTGTAGAAATGAGAAATCAACAAACCAATCACATCATTTTATAAATATAGAATTGCTTCCTATAGTTTTATAGCTGCTACTTTGTCCTGGCTGCTTTTGAATATCTGACCAAGGTCCACAACTGCCCTCTAGGATTATTCTACAGTCTAAGAAAACTTCAGGATTAGATTGTAATTTTTTTATGAAGTACACCCTGATTTTTTTCTTCCCTATATGTTCAACCCAGTAGTTCAATATTCCTATGTTGATCTCTATGGATAGTCAGGGTTTAACTTTATCCAAATTATATACTTATCTCTGTTCTTTTGCATTGAAAAATGTTCAGACAGCAAACTGTTTCTGGTTTTATTAAGATACAGACACCAAAAGCTGCAATCTATCCTTGAGCATCTGTCAGAAATCAAACATCTTTGTAACACATACCGATAGCAATGGTCCAGATTTCACAGCAAAACCATTTCCTCTCCTTGAGTGTGCACATTCTTTTCCGCCTATTATTGTAGCTTTAAAAAGTAACACTTGCTTTTAATTTTGCCTTCGGTTCTCAGATAAAACACAGATTTTGTAACCACAGCATTTAATTTGTATTCAATGTGATATGGATGCTTTGCAGAAAGTCATGAGACAAAGACATTGGGAAAAATTAAACTTTCTTGACATTAGGACTTTCAGACCTCTTTGTTCTTTCTGGAATTTTTGCAAAAGTTACAGAACTCAGACATCTTACCTAAATTGCAATCATTACTCCCAAACAAGTGAGGTTCAGAGCAATTTAACAATGTTTTGGTTAAATGTGCTTTCAAATATTATCACCAGGTAAGAAAGACAAATGTAATGAAAATAACATGGTACATCATACAATAACATCTGCCACCTACACCCTAGCTCATCCAAAGCAATTACTCAGGTAATCTTGATATCAGGTTGACTGTATCTCTATTATTAATACGTATTCATACTCTATATGGCAGAAGACTGCTTAAATCATTCATGTTATTTTACTAATTTGGATGAAAGAAAAAATAGTTTGTTCCTCCTTCAGATATTTAGGGTTTTTTTCTGATTTTATTTCTTAACATTATACGTAGGCACAGTCAGGTGCCTTCTTTCTTTAAATCTAGCTGATCTGTCTATGTTTTTTCTTTACTTGGGTACTCTCCCATTTTTCACAAAGGATCTACACTGCAACTCAGAGCTCAGCAGGGTTCGTCTTACATTCTGCTCCTCAGGGAATGGAAAACTTTAGGCAGTGTGATCTGTTTTTATGTCTAACCCATTTCTCTTTATAGTTCACCTGCTCATCATCATTCTCAAATTCTGCTGATTTGAGATACAAGGAGAAATTTCAGAAGCATTAAAGATCTATTTCTACCATTAAAAAAGAAAAATATGTAATCTCTGCTGCTTCTCTCTGTGATAAAGAATGGACGGGTGCGAAACAACAGTTTCCTTAAGAGACTAATGAGAGAGATGTGCAAATGAAAAGGGAAAAAAAAAAATAAAAAGAGAATCTTAGTTAACAATTTATGTAAAATCTCCAGTAATCAATTAAATTCAGTTAAGTCACCCAAAACACAGTTGCATGCAATTTTTCACTAAATAAAGATGAAATTTATTACGTTCAGCTTCTTCAACATTTTCCTGTAATTTATTGTTACCTATTTTAATTAAAGTATAAACCTTTTATAAAGAGACTTGAAAAAGTGAGATCTAGCTGAGAACTACTCTCATTTTCCAGCAAATTAGACTTTGTTTGGTCACAGTTTTTTGATGCCTGTTAAGACCAGTTTTCTCATTGAAAAGAAAATTAAGAAAATAAAATTAGAAGGTGAGAGCCATTACTTAGAGAGTTTTGGGGGTTTTTTTAAGACTGAAGCAGAGATAAAGGGGTAAGGAGATCTGGTTTTATGCTTGGCTGAGCTAAGTTTCCTGTGAGCCCTAGAAAATATAATTTAAAGAAGCTTTCTATTTCTTGGGCATTATGAGATTAAGTTCATCAGCGATTGCAATGCCTTTTGAGATCATATGATTTATAACTTTATAAAAGTGAAAAGTATAATTAGAACTTCCAATGATTTTTTAAGTGAAAATAAAGCATCTTTTCTCATGCTAAGGCTTTTGAATTTTTTCAGTTTCCTATGAATTTGAAATGCTCAGTGTTATGGATATAACCTCAGGAGGCATTTGCAGGACTAGATCCAACCTCATTGTACTTTAATGGGGATACCTCTTTTTCACATGGTTCATATTTCCATAAGGTTGTATATGCTGACATTTCTCACCAGTTAGCAGAGATTGCTTGAAGTGAGGCTGTTCATTCAGTGATTCCATTTTATCTAGTAAAACATGAGAAAAATAATGTTTGTTATAATTATGATAATACTTACATAGCTTGCTCTTAAGCAAACAGTAGATGTGATTCTCTTACTCTAAAATACCTCGCTCATACTTCTGCCTCCAAATAGAAGATAAGATTTTAAACACAAATTTGTATAGCATCCCTGTGGCTTTTGTAAATATACTGGCTTCTATGAAAAGAAAAATCACCTTGAACTACAAGTACAGGTCCAGTTCAGAGGCCATCTTGCTCAAAGCACTCCACCCTCTGAAATTCAGTTCACTGAGTAGTTATGCTGAGAAAAATTACTGGAAGGGCTTTACTTAACCTTTTACTCATACAGTCAATTGCAGTCAAGTTCCCCAGTTTTTTCTAATCCCTCAAGTTCTGCTTACAGAGTGCATTCATATGCTTGGGACATTGCCTCTGTAATCTGACAGTATGCCATCGCTGGTGGTTGCAAGCGTGCAAGTGTACTCTGGCTTCTTGTTCTAAACATTTTGCCAAGATCATAAATGTTAATATTGCATGAACAATAGTAGGTTTGGATGCTGATGACTATTACCGAGCAAAGGCAGGTGGAGTAGGAAAAAGCCTTTATGCATATGGCATGTGATAAATAATAAATTGCAACAAAAAAATCATAAGAATATTTTGAGTGACTTTAATGCTTCTTTCTCTTCCTTCTCCCAAATCTTGGGTTTATATACATTTTAAAAAATAAATTAAAAAGTATGGTTTAGCAATTGTGGACATTAAGAATGTCAGTGTTGGATTTAAGAATCCTTTGTGATGTTTGAATGTAGAGCAGAGCACTTCCCACAAGTAATTTCATCAGGTAATTGCCTCTGGGAGGAGGAACAGGTTAAAATATTGCTTTGGGTTCTTTGAAGGTTTCACCTACACCCAACTGGCCATTCAGAAAACGAGGGGGGCAATAATAACCTGAGGAAAACACCTTTCCAGAAATAGCTGAACATCTAACTGCTTTGTGCTGCTGATCAGAATCGTATGAAATACAGCTCTTGAGAGAAACTGCAGGAGAGTCAGACAGTGAGAGGAAGGCAGACACCAACACCTTGAGAAAGAGATTAGAAAAGTACTGCAGTAAATGTGCTGTGAGACTGCCAGGAGTCTGCAAAATGGCATTTTGCATCACTGTCCAGATCACCAATAAATGCTGCTTTGCATAAAAATGTGTCATGCCCAGATGATATCCAAATGTCTATGAATGCTTCTGTTTTCTTTGCAAAACCTGAAGGGAATATCAAACTCAGGAGCTCAGGTCTACCCACTGTCAAAGTAGTTGGAGTGGTCTGTCCTTACATAGGAGCTCTACAAAGTTATAGCTGAACTGGGGTAACTCAGGGAGATGTTGAACAGTTTGTGACAACAAAACTCTCAGAGGTGCAAGTCTGTGACAGTCTGCAATGTGTAGGAGAAAATAGTCATCTCATGTTTGCCTTTAACTTCAGGATCGTTCTTGGATTCTATGTGTGAGCTCCTCATGAAGCCTGGTAATAAATCTAGAACAACTTCATTTTAAGGCATTCTTTCTCTGAGAGCACTGACCTTTTACAGAGTGAACCTGCACATTAATTTCATCATTATGGTATAGTGAGGAGAGTCATAAGGGAAATCACTGCCAGTCAGGAAAAGAATGCATTATTACTTAGCCTCAATTCTATTCCTCTGTTGCTTCTTACCAGTTTCTGAAATGTAAATCCAATTTGACTGTTTTTTCAGTTAGAGAAAGAAACTAATACTTTATCCTTTAAGTTAAATGTTTTTTTTCTTCAGACAATTCCAGACTAACAATATCAGTAAAGTGAATGTGTCCAAGCACCTAGAACTCAGTCTCAATCCTAGAGAGGGACAAATCATCAACTAGAGTAGTACAGCAAGCCTTTTTTTTTTTTTTTTCCTATGATTGATTATCCACCTTTCTCAGCAATAATATTCTCATCATAACCCAGGTGCAGTCTACCAGAAAACACATGCATTTGATAAACGGTCAGTATTGAAAAAATAAAAGCAAAACATAATTTAAAAAATAAAATAAATCAGGGTAAGACTTTTTTCTCATCTCACACTGGAAATTTGGAATTCATGGAATCGAAATCTATACTGAGAAAAGCAGTGCAGTCTCCTGATGCTACAAAAAACAATACAGATTGATAATTTCATTGTAGGTGTCTATGATTCATAACTTCTGGTTTTAATGGTGGACAGCTGCAAAATTGCACATCACAATTTTAATTCCACTTCTTTCAGGAATACTAACAAATTAGGCCATTCTGTCTACAAATTTTAGCTACAACTGTAAGGAGCAGATATATGAACATCACAAAATGGGAAAGAATAAAACAGGCTGAAGGATTTTGTGTCTCTTTAGCCCTTGTATTTCTTCCATTTTGGATGTATTGTTAATGTGAGAATTCAGATCTTGAGATCCTGTGAGAGATGGTCTTATGTTAAGGGTGTTCCTTAGTGAGTTGTTGGTGGACTAAGTGACCTCTGGAGGCCCCTTTTGACAAGTATTTCCCTGATCCTGTGATGTAATTCCAGTTTTGTCATTTTCAGGATATATTTTCTTATCAACATTACAAGTAAGCAGGCATGGCTTACAATATATGAATTTAATGGGACTAAATTACTAAAATTGTTGCAAAAGGAAGAACATAAACAAAAATCTCGGGAATGTATTTTCTCTTCACTCAAAATATTCCACTTATTTCTTTCTCTTCTGTTTAAAGTTGTTTGGGTTGGAAAGTCCTGAGCAAAAGGACTAAAAGAAACTGATCATCAGTGTCAGTTAATCATCACCACATGACTGTCTGCCAGCAAAAAGAGTGCTGGCAAGGGGCCACTTGTAAGATGAAAAGAAGAAATAAGAGAATTTCAGCTGAGATCCAGAATTTCATCAATGGGTATCTTGAAACACCAATTGAGGCTTAGTTGTAGAAAAATTTCTCTAAATAATTTTAAAAGAATACATATAGTTGAAGTTTTTCCTAGCAGCTTTTAGAAAGCTGAGTGTGCTGGCTTAAAGGTAAACCGGTGAGAGAAATGAGCCTGACTCAAGAGACATTACAAGTCAGAGTTACAATTTACTAAAAAGATTACAATAAACACAGTGATACAGCAAAAAATTGGGTTTATCCCACAGAAACAGGTGTATAACCCAGCACCCTGGGGCACAAACAGAATGGTGTTCATCAGCCCTTATGCTGAGTGCCACGTGGTCCACCAGAGTACAAAGTAAAATGAAAGGAAAACCTGTTGGTGAGGATGATGGTTGCAGTCTTGTTGAGAGTGGCAGTCACAGTCCTGTTGAGGTTCTGGTCCTCCTCTGGATCTGACGAGTGATAACCAAAGTCCCAAAACCAAAAGATTATATATGCTCATGTTCTGGTGGGAAGGACCAACACCTCCCCCTGGGTGAGGAGTTTCACAATGCATGATTGAACTCCATGAGTCATGGGATATTTTTGGAATCTTTAATGGTCTAGGTCTTTGCAACTTCCTGTTGTGCCAGTCCCTAATGGCCCTTTAGCAGATATGACCCCTCAGGCTGGGTGGGAAGGTGCTAATACCTCCCCAGATGGGGAGCTATCACAGCTGAGTCATTGGTGTGAAGACAGGAACACTTCCCTATCTCACAGGGTCCTTTAACACCCAGACTGTAGCCTGAGGTGTCAGGTGTGCCCTGTGAAGTTGCTGTTAATAATCCATTATTAACAAGGGTTAATAATTATAAGGGTTAATAATCCATTATTAATGGTTCATGAGAAATGACATAGGGTAGAACACATAGTTTTGTTTACACACACACAGTGATAAACTGGTCCCAGCCACTGTAACCAGGACACTGGGGTCATGAGTTTATTCTGAGTCTAGAAAGAGCAGAGCTGGTACAGTTGTCTGTCTATTTTGCTCTACCATTGAGCTCTCTGATGATGGACTCAGTCAGAGGCCACTCTTGATGGATCAGTCAGCTGAGGGTGTGTTAGAGGATAAATCACCATCTAGTCCTCTGCAGGGCATGCAAACAGGGATTGAGAGGGCTCATAGAAAGTGAGAAGCAGTTTGCACAGCAGTTTGGACAGGTCATGTAAGAAGGGCTGTGTACCCTTGACTGTAGATCCGCAGCCCATGGGAAGTGCTGTAGGTCTCTGCCAGGATGGTGGGCACTTGTGTCAGAGTTAAAAATAGTGTTTATACAGAGAAAGTCCCTGAGATATCTGAGGCTTCCACCTACACTGAAGTGGTAATGAAGGATATTTCAGTACAGATGGTAGGTTGCAATGAGTCTTCAGTCCCTTTTCCTGGAGAAAATGTCAGTACTTGCAAAAGATGTGTGCAGGCTAATGATCTGTTGCATGAAACAGTTTAAATGCTGCACAGCATTAGAGCAGCTGAGGACACAGATAGGTGGTTACAGAACTTTGCTTCTGTGGCAGGCACAACAGAATGAGGCACCTTTGACTCTGGTGATCCACAAAATCCAGACTGTTCTTCAGTCCTCACCCTCTAGCATCACAATCAAAACCAGGTCTGAAGTTTTAACAGCTACAGACACTCACAATCAAGGTCTGCAAAGACAAACGGTATCAGCAGCATACAGTGAATACTGCAAAAAGAAACGAGTGCTCATAGTGAGTCACTCTCTGTTAAAGGGTACTGAGGTGCCCATCTACTTATCTGACAGAGACTCAGAAGACACGTGCTGCCTTTTGGGTGCTAAGGCCTGAAATGTTGCTTAGAAGGTGCCACAAATTATCAAGAGTACAGACTGCTGTCAGTAGAGGTTTAGGTTAGATATTAGGAAAAACATTCTTCACCCAGCGGGTGGTTGGGCCCTGTAACAGGCTCCCCAGAGGTCACAGCATCAAGCCTGATAGAGTTCAAGAAGTGCTTGGACAATCCTCTTCAGGAGCATGGTGTAATTCCTGGGGATGATCCTGTGCAGGGCTAAGGGTTGGAGCTGATGATTCCTCCCAACACAGCATATTCTGTGATTATGCTGTACCATCCACTGCTACTCTTTCTTTTGGGCATGAATGACACTAGAAGCCAGAACCTGGTCAGGATCAAGGAAGACTACAAAGCCCTGGAGGTATAAGTGAAAAATGCTGATGCCTAAGTAATTTTTTCTTCCATTTTATCAGTCAGAGGAAAGGGTGCAGCCAGAAAAAAAATGTATAATGAAAATCAACTTCTGGCTTTGTGACTTGTGCCATCTTGAGGGTTTTGTATTCTATGTTTCCATGAAAATTGCTGGGATCAGAATATTCTTTTTTTTTTTTTTTTTTTTTTTGCATAATAGAGTTCTTGAAGATCAGACATGGGTGTGTTAGAATAAGTCTTATTTTGTCATAAGATGCTGTTTTAGCTCTTGTCATGTCTGGCCAAGATACATTGAGAACATCTTTAGTCCTCCCACAAAGCAATTTATTTATTCCCTCAAGTGTATCCTTCATTTTTTAGACTTAATGGTTCTTAGTTTAAAATCTGATAGTCACATTTATGAAGTTTAGCTGTCATGAGCGTAGTCTATGTTTGCCCTCCGAATCATTACAGGTGGTTCCTGTATGTATCATTGCATTTGTCCTATTAAATGGTGCCCAGGGAAAAGTAATCCCTGTAGGCTATTCTTGGTATGTATATCCATTTGAAGTTTCTTAGTGTTGCATTGTTATTACCAAGAGGAACATAAGAGAGCAGAATAAGATGAAATTTTCTACTGAAGTTTTTTACTGAATGTATTTTCTCCCATTCTGGTTTTAGCATATTAATTCAAAATATACTGAGGAAGTTAAAGGGAAAAAAAACAAAACACAAAACCCTAATGCTGGAGAAGGAGCATACATAAGTAAAATTAGTGGCAATTTTTCTATTTATTTTGATACTTAATCATTGGTTTTGATCTGAGATTATTCCTTTTGTTCACTGGATGACACCTGGAAATAAGCCTTATGGTGTTGTCTTTTTGCTTAAATAAGAAAATTAACAATTACAGTACCTGATTTATAAGACTAAAATAATTATTAATGTATTTTAAATGTTCTTCAAAACATCAGGAGAAAGAAAAAAGTAGTTTTGAACATCCATAAAGAGAAATCAGCAAATTTGCATGTTTTTCTTGTTACACTGTAACCAATTCTGCATTTGAGTGTATGAATGTTACTGGAAGGCAGATATTCCATTACATCATTAAATGATCAGGCAAAGGGAGAAGACTCCACACATAGCAACAATTTCAACATTTTGAACTTTGGACATTTTGTTTGAGACATTTTATGCCTAGTTTTACCATGATTCTAATATCCTGCAAGCCCTAATACTTTAATTCTTCTTTTAGCTATTTTCTGCTGTTTTCCTGTAAGCAAGGTTATGTGAACAGAAGTGCTGGAAAAAATCTCCCAAGTACCTCTTGTGGGGGAAGACTTATGCAAAATAAATGATTTTACATATGAATCTCTGGGTCAGATCTCTTTCCACCCTAGCAAAATACCCTTTGCTATTTTCCAAGAAGATTTAGATTGTCCGTAGATGACAGCCTGTGGTCAGGATTTAGCAAGATAGAATCTCACAGTCACTTATTCTCAGAGATGCTAAAGTAAATGAAGATAAAGGTGAAGGTTGACTATGCTGTTTTTTAAAAAGAAAAACATTACAAAGGATGCAGGGCAGTGGAGTTACCTATATATCTTTCCCTTCATTACATGTCTGTAACATCTCTGAAGCAGCCAAATACAGAATTCTTGTTATAATGTGGTGCCTTGTGCCATGAAAAGAAAGTACAAATTAAATTATACTTGCTGCACTTTCAAAGAGTTTTTTGAATAGGCATTTATGCACTTACAAGACTTTCTTCATACTACAACTCAGAACAGAGAAGTGGAAATCAACTGAATTAACAACTAAGTCATTTAAATTTACACAATAAATTAGAACCAATAGCATTACAGCCATATCTCTATTACTGCATGTTTTACTATGATCTTGTTCTTACAGAATATGTGTGGCAGTCAGTTTGCAAATTTTGTTAACATAGGACTCCTCATTCAGGAATTTCTTTGAATTTAGGGTCTTTTGGTTTCAACTTCGGTTTTCAGGTTTGGGTTTTTTTTTTTTCCTATTATCTTCCACTTTGCGTGACATCTAGTGGTTTTGCCAGGTCTCATTGATTTCTGCAGATATCTTTAAATGAAAATGTATACATTTTTGAAAAGGCGGCTAGTTAAGATGAGGAGTTTCCAAGTTAACCTTTCATATCTCTTTCCCAGCTCTGTTAGATAACTTATTCTGTGTGGTGCCTTGTGATCAGTCTTGAGAGGGGTTTTGAGAGCCCCGGTGTGACTCACCAATGCCCAGGAAGTAGCACAGTGCACTGTGGTGTACTGACTGCTACAGCTGTGCAGACCAGCGGTGAGAGAAGCAATGGGAATTCTGTACATCTGTGTCACTTTGAGAGGAAGTCTCTCTAAGTGCAAAGTGCATTAGCTGACTGGAAAATTTTCCTTGTCTGTTTCATGTTAAGGAAGTGGTGATGCTGTTAATAAAGGGTAAGATAAGGGTCCTCAGCATGTTCTTAGAAGAAATAGCTTAAGTTTTTGTCCCTCTATCTCAAAGGGTTTAGCTTGAAAAACATGACTGAATTTCTTTCTGTATGAAAAATATCCAAACTGAGCAAAAATCAATGTGATAAAAGTATCTTTTTTAAAACTATACAGCAAGGCTTGATTGTGAAACTTTTATTTATATGTATTTATGCATACATATATATATGCACAATTATACATACATATTATATAATTATACATATAATATATATGTATAATATAATGTATAATATATATGTAATTATACATATATATATATGCACAATTGTACACGCATGAAAAAAGCTCAAAATAGCTCTAGGTTTATTGAATGAATTATGGGAGGTTAAGTCCTCTAATGACTTGATAATTTGCCATGCATCTCTACAGTAAGAAAGCTTTTTCAATGCATTGAGAAGTCAAAGCAAGAGCTACAGGAGTCTTATAGAGAAGCACAGACTCCTGCGTGGTTCAGAGCTCCATGAAGGTTGTAGAAATGCACATTCTAATTTGGAAAAATAATTCTGTAACTTGGCTTGTAGCTGCGCAAAGACAAACTTCTATTTTTCTTTTCTGTTTCTTTCCAAGCAGATGTTTCAGCTGAGATCAAGAAACTGCCAGATTAACACCAAGCTTCAGAGCTCTCTGAAAGTTTATTGTCCAGGTTTGCAATTTCCCATCAAAGCTTGCTACACATTGGAATTTGTAGATGCTTATCCAACTCCCTAGCATCCATCAGCTTATATAACTGTTATGATTGTTTTGGATGTCTTAAAAGTGGCGGACCAATCTTTTGTGTAACCATATCTTGTAGAAAATTAATTATATAATTTGGTTTGTGACAATTTTTTAATTGCAAATTAATTACCTCCATCTGGTCTGTAATTTTCTACTTAGCAGGTAATAACTTTTATAGCATCTGTTGCTTCTGAAACAGATAAGACAGTATTACTGATAGCAATTCTTATCCTTCAAAGTTATCTGGTTAGACAGTGGTTATTTTGATTTTTTTGAGACTTAGGGTTTTTTTATATGAGATCTTTACTGTACTGAATTCTAAATGTCATCATTTGTTCTAAGTGCTTCTGGTTCATGACATACTGCTCTACTTGTTCATTAATACAAAACATTTTTAAAGCTGGAAATATGTGATTATTACACCTTTAATTCAAAATCGACTGACTGATAAACCTGTTTTATATATGAATTTCCTATTGATGAAGAATCTTTATTACTGTGCCTGATGTTGAAGCACAGTTGAAGAGTCTCATTAATGAGTTGGTAGAACTCCTTAAGAAGAGGCAAATTTTTGTGGAAAGAAAGCATGTTTCTCCTTTGACTTTAGTAATGTACATATCCTCAGAACTCTGATTCAAATTCAGATCTTCAAGTCTGTCAATTCTTTCCAAAATCACATCTTGTTTTTCTGTGTTTATAGATGTATGTTGCTTTTAAATCTCTTTTGCAACTGTATTGAAAAATATGTTTTAGTAAAATGGTTGCTGTTGTTATACATGACTGTCGTGGTTTAGGAGTGGTACTCCCCATTTTAGTGTTCCCACCGAGACTCCAAACCACAAGACACTCGTTTGCTCCCTCTTCCCTTCTCCCTGTGAGTGGCCAGAGAGGAGAACTGGAGGCACAAGAGCTAAAGAGCATGTGTTGAGACAAGAACAATTTACTGCAAAAAGGAATGAGATAAGAAAATGAACAGCAACAGCAACAATGTTAATGACAGGGTACAAGAAAAGAAACAATTCACATGGAAACAACTTCCTCCCTCCCCAGGTCCCCCCATCTCTACCCTCCTCACTACCCCCAACCCTGCCCCAGCCAATTGTCAGTACTGGACTGCTCTCTCCTCCAGGCTATGCCAACCAGGAGAGAGACCCCTTCTCCCCAGAAGAGACTCCCTTCCTCCTGCCCCTGGAAATTACATGAGGTGGTAAAATAACCTCTGGGTTATTTGGCTGTGCCCCCTCCTGGCTTCTGCAAAAATGAACCTGTCCTGGCTGGAACATGCCAATGATAATGCATCCTTTTGACTGGAAATTCTGCAAACTGTTATGGCTCTGTATTTGTTGCAGGCAAATCTGACCACTGACGTAGATTCATTTTATAGGTTTAGATGCAGATTTTTGCACAGATGTTTAGCAGTTCTTTCCAAAGCACACTAAAACTTGAATTTATGGAGGCATACTTCCTACAAGTCTGGTGAATATCCCTATTTTATGATGCTGTCCATGTCTTTCTTAAACACTTATTTGACCATGTTTTCAAATATTCCACAAATCAGTTCATCTTAACAACTGTTCCTATTCACAAAGATGATTTTGTTTTTTGAGGTCTGTGACAATAAAGTCAACTGGTTTACCTGATGGCTTCTCTCTTCTGAAGATGAACAAAGATGAAAGTGTTCTTTCTGTATTTTGAATATCAGTGGTTGGCATTATCATGACCCTAATGAAATGTATCATAAAACTCCAGCTTTTTGGCATACAACAACTCACGGATTAATTTATGTCTGTGCTCACTGTGTGGTATTAAGAACCTTGGGAATCCATACTGATAATTTAGGTGCCAAATAACCAACTTTCCTATTTACATATGTACCAGACTTACTTAGTGATGTACGCTGGTGCACTACAATAAAAGCTGCCACCAGGAAAATTCAGACCATTTCTCTGACAAATTCCTTTACAGGTGCCTTGATTTCTGCATTTACCATGGAGTTCTCTTCTGACACCTTATCGGAAGTGTAGTCAGGGGCAAAACTGAATTTAATCTCACTTATTTGAACTGGATCCATAACATGGAGCATGTTTTTGATGCAAGGAAATCCTTAGTAGATAGTGACCCTTGTGGTCATCTCAAAAATCTAGGCAAAGGTGTTCTGGAACCAAATACTCACACTAGAGAAGCCTTTGTATTAATTGGCATTACTTGGTTTCTCTAACATAATTCACCAATATGATTTAGGATTAAAATCACGTTAAATTCCTTCACATCATGTGAAGTAGTTCCTATCTCCACAAGGCAAGGCATATTGGAGAAGCTCATGCATTAGTTTCTCACATTGTTTGCTTTGACCTTATTAATACTCTTGAAGTAGTTACAGTTCAGCACAGCCAGAATGTAGCCCATGTCAGATTTTCAGTTTAGCAGCATTTTAAAGCCAGTCTGGACACTTCCCTCTAATATGCACCACTGCTCTTTCCATGCAAAACCTTTATTTTCACTGAGAGTCCTAGAGCTGGATGGTGTCTGAATCCAATACTGCCACCTTAAGCATGAATATAGCTCTGCTTAGGTATGTGTGATTTTTTCTTAGAGCAGGGTGATTCTTGCAAAGATGATGCAAGCTTTTACCAGTACTGAGAGCTAATGACAATTTGGTTTTCCCCATTTGGTGAAAACCCTGGAGCACAAATACCAAGTTTCCCATCTCATATGTACTTAATCAACTGGTGGTTAAAATACGTCAGACTTTTGAGAAATCATGCTTTATAAAAAAAAAGAAGACCACATAAATGTCTCAGAACAAATTATTTTCCTTAAGTAATACAATTTCTTTTCTCAACATGATCTAGGCAGAGCTGAGCAACGGATTTGCAGAAAAAGCACGTGTGAAATCAGAATCCAAATAGAGACATGAATATTAAAGTATAGGCAATGGATAAAAAATTGTAAGACGGGTTTTCCCCATTGGAAAAAAAAAAGAAAAATCAATCAATCAAATAAACAAACAAAAAAACTCCAAAGCAAACTAAACCAAAATAAAACTCCAAACCCTCCAAAAATCCACACCTCACTTGAGACTGGCCAGGACACATTAAATTAGGGATTTGAATGCAAAAATTTCATCTAGGAACTTTCCTATCCAGGTAATTACTTTGAATAGATAGCATTCTTAGAGATCGAAACTGAGACTGTGTATCTTGCCAGACAACTGTAGGAGTCCCTTACTTTTAGTGAAAGTAAAACATGGACCAATTTTCACTCAGGTAATTCTAAAATTCTCTTTACTATTTGTCTGCTGCCTAGGCAGGTAAAAGTGGCTTCAATAAAGAGCATTTCCTAATGATAAGAATTAACTCCCCAAATTATGGTAGAACTGCCCGCAGAACACATTTAAGCAATGCTTTTGGACTAAATGTTTATAGACTTGCTGAAAGCTGAAGAGCTTGAAATAGTTCAATAAGGACTTTTTTTCAATTCAACCACTTGTAACCAGAACAGGTAGAAAAACTAGTATTTGTGAGTCATTTGCAGACAACAATGTGAAACTGGAAAGAGCTTCCTTTTTGCCAAGGCAAGACAAATGTTTAGTTCCTTTAGAAACATTCATAAATCAGCGTTTGTCAGGGGAAAACCAATAATCATAATTTCTATGGTAATGTAAATGTGGGAAATACCTGATATGAAAAGAAATTTGTATTTTGCCTCTCAAGAGATAACTGACTAATGTGTGTGGGTTAAAAAAAAAACAACACACACACTGTTTTTTTTCTGGGGAATACTGTTTATAAAGACAACGTGTCAGGCATTCAGTCATTCTGTTTTGTTGTTTTTTTTTTAAATTTGCAAAGATGACTCTGTTTTTCACATGTCTTCTTTGATAAATCACATTATCTTATGTTTGTAAGCCTTACTCTTCCTTTCCCAACTGGCTGTTTTATTGACTTCTTTTATTTTTGTTGCATGATGTGTGAAAACAGGCATCAGCCTGTCCCCAGAAGCACAACCAGCTCCTTGGGATTCACTCAGATTTTATCACCCTTCAGGACAAAAATCATCCTTCCAGCTGCACTTTCAAACATGGATTTTGGGTGCTGTTCTGTTGACTGAAGGTATATCATTTGCTCTAAAAAATAGAGCATATTCGACTGAGTAAAGCAAGACTCCCTGAACAGGGACATTATTTTCTTTCTGTAGAAGCAAGAGGCCTGACTTTTCACTAGCCTGAAATAAGGCAATAGCAGTGCAGATCTTAGTTTCCACTGACGAACTCAACTACCAGGGAAGTTAGCAATAAACCTGACTGCTGGATCTTCTTTTCGTTCCATTTAAATCTCCCCTTCTATTGCCAGTTAATATTTTTACTGCCTTACCAATGTTCTTTTTCTTCACCTTCAGACCCTGAAAAGGCTGCAGTCTCTCCTTTAGAGAGTTTTCTTTGTTAATAGAGAGATAGCCTTAGACACTCTAGGATTTTGGCTTCTTTTGAAGTACACTATCTTCAGCTCCCTTTAATACCTCTGGCTGAATGACTGAGCAGTCTGTCATGTCTCATCTAATGATTGCTCACACCCAACACATGGTAACACTGTACTGTGCTCTTAAGCAAGAATTCAACAAGCAGGAATATCCTGCATTTCAAACTGTGATATTCAGTGGAGCTTGAGGCTCATATATTCATAACTGATTATTTTCTGGTGTATATTGGATTTCCAAAATGTCCTGAGGAACCTTGGAAGCTGCCAGGCTGGAAGGTGAGGTAGCTGGGTGAGCATGCACCCTCTGAGATGAAGGCAAATAACTCCAATTACCCAAAGAAGGCTGTTGTCATTGAGAATAAATATCCATTCAAGTTACAGGTGATGGCTAGAAACCTAAAACTTTAGAATCAATTCACTAGATCAGAATCTCTCTAAAGCACAATTGTATTTTAGATAGAACTAAGCACCACAGCTGGTGGATTTTCTGCTATAAACCAGTGCACAAAATGGCACAAACTCTAAGGCAGGTTGTAAGACTGCACTCCATAAATAATGAAAATGTTTATTGTGCAAGCTAAGGAGTTCAATAAAGTAACTGCAGCTCTTGTGTCTCTTCTTAAAGGCCAAATGCCTACAGAACCTCAGGACATCTCAGAAGAGGTACATTGTACTGTGCAAGTCTACTTAAAGCCCATGGCAAAGTTAATTCTCTGAGTTTATAAGAAAGATACAAACTGAGTGTCTATCTCAAAACAGTACATCTCATTGAAGACAAAGGCACCTTCAAACAGTTTGAAATGCATATCCTTCCAAAGCATTTCCCTGTGTACAGAAATGCATTGCTCCTGGAAAACTGGCTGAGGTGACAAAACTGTCTCATATGCCAGTTACCCCTCAGATTAGATGAGATGAACAGCAGAATGCTTCTGTACTTTGATTTTCTGCATGAAAAGGTCCTTTTTTCCAGTGGAATTTAGCAGAAAGCAAATGCTGACTGCCTGGCCCTCAAGGTATTTGGCCTTCGGATTAGCTCACAACAGTCACCATTCTGCCTCCTGTCCAGTTACAGCAAAGGCTCAAGAAGAATTAACTTCAGAGGTCAATTCAGATGGAATAAGCAAGGGGCATGAGGTGCAGGATTAAGCAGTAGATATAAGGAGCAGCTTTTTGAACATCATGGACAAAGCCCAAAGAGATAGAGTGGAAGAACAGAGACCCAAAAAATTATCTTAGAAACTGTTTATTGGAAAGACTGGTGTCACTGGTATTTATGCCATGGAAACAAACAGGTGAGGAGTTGATAGTAAGCTGAGATAAAAGATGAAGATGATCTGACAAAACAGTGAAACTTCATCATCACAAAAAAAATATACACACATTCTTCTTTCTGACGTCCTCCACATAAGAAGCATGCTAAATTTGCTTCACTTCTGATGAAAATGTTCTTTGCTGTGAACAAAGGCATTTACACTCCCCTTAACAAATGTGGAGAATATATATTGACTCCTCAGTACACAACAGAACATGCCATTAAAAAGAAGCACCATTGTTTCCAAAGGTGGAAGTTTCTTCCATTTAGTGAGTTTATTGGGGGATGGGGAAGGAGAGAATGTTTCAAGAACTAAAAGAAACTGTAGGTTTCTTTAAAATCTGCTTTCATTCCTCCAACATTAAGACTGTGTGCAAGTGAGTCACAGACAAAAAGCTACTCTGAAAATTCCCAGAACCCAAAGGTGACTTAAAGAAACCGACATTCAGCAAAGACAAAACAACTCGGTCGTCCCCTTTGATCACTCTAGCCAGCTGCCCTAGGCGAGTCTGGAGCTATATGAAGCTGCCTGGAGACCTCAGCCAATACACCAGATGTCACTCTGAGACAGAAGAGAGAAGATAGATGGGGGAGGAAAGAAACTTTCAAGCTGAATTTTTGAGGCTGACATTCTACAGAGGAACATCGGAGGGTATAAAACTCATCATCTTTGCCTACAGGAACAAAAAGTGAAGGAAGGAGAAAGGGACAAAGCATTCACAGAGACAGCTGAGAGCCTCAAGAGAAAGACAATATCTGCAAATAGCCTCTTAATGTTTGGTTTATGTCTAGGTCAGGAGAGCAACCATAAAATGTCACCTTGTCACCATCTGCAGTCATCACAGAAGTTGTAAGGGAGTATTTGGACCCGTTCACAATAGCCTTGCTGCCTTTCTATACAAGATTTACTATTCTTTTAACTCACATTTTTTTTCTCTTTCCTGCATTCATTTAATTTCAGTGTCACTGAATTTATTCTCCACCAGCCACTTTCCTCACTAATTAATTCCTCATATCCCACTGCCTTATAGCTACAGCCAGAGTGGTTTTAGTTGGGAAACAAAACCAGGTAATTATGAAAAACATCGCATTGCCTATGAAAAATAAAAGAAAAAACCCTCTAATATGCATGCCTGGGAGACAGATAGACTAAGAAGAACTGTCACTTTCCCACTCTCTTCCCATATCTCCTTCTTCAGAAAAAGTTTTCATAGCATATGTCATGATCTAAAAGCAAAAGCAAACTCAAATGCAATGGGTGAAAATGACATTTCAAAGAACTAACACTTGCACTGGAACAATTTTTGCCATCTCTAACGTGTTTATTCAAAGTTTAGGATAATCTATATCTAGAAACTGATGTTTAAGATTGTTAAGTGTATTTACAGATGACAGCTGTATAGAGAACACTATTACCCCTATGGTTTGTGATTGAGATGATGTGAATCATGCCATGTCTCCTCTCCCCAGCAAGACCAATAAGAAGGTCCAGAAACTGCTTTGGTAGGTGGAGTAGAAAGGGACTAAAAGAGGCAAATCAGGACAAGGACTCTTTACAGTGAGAACAGTCTTCATGCAGGGAGGTTTACAATTCAGCACTGCAAAAATCTCCTGCCAATTTAGATGCTATCATCACAGGTGTCATACTGGTCCTTGGCAGCCCTAGAACTGGAGGGAAACAAGACTCTACCTGTTTATTTCCCTGATCTCTACAATAGAATATCCCCTTGATTCTTCTTGTATTCAGTTCTAAAAATGCAGCAAATCTGACTCTTAGAAGCTATTTGGTGGTTTTACACTCAAGAAACCAGGAGTTGTGAAATACGTCTACTGGTTTAAAAGTTCTTCAATCCTAAAAAGCCACTAAGTAGAATTCAACTTTTGATAAGTCTCACTTAGATATGTAGAAGAATATTAGATCTTTGCTGGTCCCAAATTACGTCTGCTATCTGATTTTAAAAACATTTGTGGTTCCAGCAGCATGGACTGGCCAAGCCAAAGCTCCAGTTATCTAATTTTAAGATATTTCACAGGAGATTTATTTTTCTATGTGGATAAAACCTTTTCCAGCAAAGAAGTTCCAGAAAACTTTTGTTAAGGGTATAAACTTGTGTTCCACTTTACTACTGTGCATGTCAGATTATTTGCTCTTTCTTGTCCTTGCATGTTATTTTAACTGGATAGCAGCCACAGCAACATGTCTTTCAGGAGCAGAGTCTTGCTGGCATATTATGTCATCTCCGTGAGTGGGCTATTAGGTTGACTCGTTGTGAAATGCTGGTATTGCCTATGAGTATGTGTTACTTGCTGATTTTCCCACATGGGACTCCAGCAATGAACAAGAACTCAGATTTCCGTCTCTGATCCCCAAACACACTGTGTGGATGATGCACTGTTTAAAAGGACCCTGATGGTACTAATTGCTAATCCCACTAGATTTTCTTATTAAAGTTGTTACAAAGGATTTTATGCTTTTTCTTTATAATTAAAGACTGCACAGAAGAAATAATCTTTCATTTCCAGTCTCTGTCTGTCTCTGTTCCAACCCCCAAATTGTCATTTTGGTTTAATGGCTTTAGAACTGTGTTTTCATACTAGTATAAAACAGTGTTGCATGGCTTACATTCTTTAAAAAGCGATGTGACCTATAAAATTGTCCAATTTCTTCTTACAAAGGATTACTACAATAGCCTGATGTGACTGGCAATTCATATTGCTAGCCTTATTGCTAAATGGCTTGAGCTAAAATGAGTCTGTTCCCAGGATTTCTGTTCCTGTTCACTGGAGTCTGCAAGAAAGGATTTATAGAGGGCAGATAATAGAAGGAGGGGAAGTAAAGCAGATGGTGGGTGTAAACTCCTCACTTCTGCAATATTTGGAGTTTTCTTAAATAAAAATTTAATTTATTTGTGATGGTGGCCACTTTGTATCCTCCTGTGACTCTGCCCCTAAGTTCCTTCTACTGCTCTCAGCTTTTTGCTCTTCTATAGCTTTTAACTTAGTGGTGCTTCATCAGTGAGCTATAACTATTGAGCCTAAAATACAGGCAAGCTTCAACGGAACCTTTAACTTCTGATGTGGGAAGCAGGGGTTGCTGTAAGCAACATGTGCCCAAACAGGTCACCTTATCTAAATACAGCTTTCAGGTCACAGACATAGACTTTGAACAGTCCTGACATAGGCAGAGTTCGCAAATTATCAGCTCCTACCCCCTGGAAAGGCATGTAAGTCTTGCAAGTATTGATGACTGGTTGAAAAGTGAGAAAAAGTTAGAAATGTAGTCATAACCGTTCCATCCTGAAGTCATTGAATCTTGTTGAAAGAGGCTTTCTGGGATTCACTGCGTCAATTTGAATTAAGAAGTGCCCTCTTTTGCTTCTTTATTATGCCATCCATCTTACAGCCACTGATGTGTAGTCACATCTTGTAATAGATACTTCCAGCAAGATTTCCCTGTTGTGAATACAGCTTTGCTTTTTCCTTGAAGAACCACAGTAGCTGTACCAGGCTGTGCCATTTGTAGCATAATTTACCAGAATGATCTTCATGGAGGAAAATTCATTTCTGTACAGAGGAAAGCTGCCCTAGGCATGACCATAGAACACACAACATTGATAACTGTTGATTGTGGTGAGGGCACTGTGACTGGTTGAGTTCTTTAATCCAAACTGTTCTTTACAGCCACTTCACATTTCTTAATTTTTTTATTCTACTTAACTGCATTCTATTGTCAATTCCTACCACTCTGTCAGAAACCAGGTATTCTTAGCAAATTTAAATAAGTAGTATGTCCTTTTTTTCCCCATCCTTTCTTGGTAATCACTCCCTACATGGTGGTTTTCCAGTGCCAGGTGACAAACCAGCTGAGCATTTTGGAAGAGTGAGATATACGTGAGAGACCCTTTCAATGATACACTCCATCACAATTGATGTATGAGCTCATAAAAGAAAACTAACAGTCAGTTTAAACTTTTTGCTTGAATCTGCAGTTTTCTTCCTAAAAAGTAATTTTTAACTAGAGAGATAGAGAACTCCTCAGTATCTTACACTGTCTCCTTTCAGCTGCCAGGACTGTGTCCTAGACCATCTAAGAAATATTTGTTTTCTTGCTGAAAGAAATGAGATAATAAATTAATCTCTCACATTTATACACAACCTTCCCTCTTAATAGGAAGCCAAATTACACTGAAAAAAATATAGGGACTTCATTTTGGACTTGTGGGAGTCTGACAGTTCAGAAAATTAAACTTGCACCTCTCACTGTTGTTCTCAGAGAAAATTTCCCTATAGCAGCCAATGAAAAGGAGGGCTGGAGAGAGTGAGTGGGTGAAACATATAACTGCATTCACTAATGCAATGCAGCTATTTAATATGGCAGGCAGAAAACAGCATCTGTTCAATGTCTTCCGACTACTCTGAACAGATGATTAGGATGGGAAGTGACTAAGTCTCATGTATCTGGCCAAGTGAAGGTTTATGTAAAAAGAATTGAATTGTCCAACAGATGCCCAGATGAGAGTCTAACACGGTGTAGTTGTGTACAAAATCCCATATTGTCTTTAAATTTTTGTATAGCAAGTCTTGATGTTGCTTTTCATTACCAATCCTATCAAATATAAGTGTTAGTTTATATGCTGATGCTTGAGGATCTGATTTCAATGAAAAATTGATAATTCCTAAAAACGAGAAATAGTGATGGTTGAGGCAATCAAAGGAATTTACTGAAAAGTCATCTGCATTACGTAGATGTTGCCAGCTTGACAAATTGATATTTCAGCCATGATATGCATACAAAGATAACTAGGATACCGTTCCTTTACAAGTAAAGGGCAGTATTTAATAAGCCATATATGTTGCAGGTAACTACTAGTGTTTGTAATGATTAGCATAACATTAGGTGGCATAGTTTCTTTTGAACAGTTCCAGTTTTCTATAAAAGAAATGGCATGAGAAAAAGTTTGAGTCTTTTCTTGGGGAATTTTGTACAACTGAGATTGTCTCTTTGATGATTCAATGCCATTTTTGGTACAGAGCCAAGAGCACCAGTAACTAGACAAATACATGAGTCCAAAGTCTGAATTGAAATGACAGTTGCAAAAATTAAACTGTCTCCACCATTTATATAATTTCCCACTCAGTTTCTTATCTTGTCTCTTTGTAATATCAACATCTGACAAATTAAGGAGTTCTAAACCTCTTTAGAGTCTTAAATTTACCAAGATTTCGCATTCTGTCTACCTGGCTCTTTGCAAGGTCTGCTTAATTTTTTGATCACTGCATATATGGTTATATATGTAATGCCTTGTTTTGAAAGATATTGTTGACACTAAGAAACACATTATTTCAAGCTGATAATTAAGATTTAGAATGGCACTGAGCACTAAAAATAGGAAGAATGCACAAAACATGCAATTACAGGTAAATTGTCTTAAAGTTTTGATCATGAATCATTCCCTTTCAATATTAATACAATTCATATTTGCAGTTAGAATTAACAGAATGAAAATTTTCATATGTATCAACTGTAAGATGTGATGTCAGATCAGGGACGTGAAAAGATTATTTTTACCTGCTTCTTCTTCTGGTCTAGAGGCAGCTGCCAGCTCAGAAAACAGGGCTGGGAACCATGTCTCAACAGACAATTCATACTGTTGTACTGTGCATTGTTTCATAAATATTCTGAAACAAATGTTCTTCTGGTCTTTCTCTAAGACAGGATCCTGGTCCATCCCACCATAGTAGTCTATACTCTTCTGAAGAGTTTGACATTAGTTAGTGCAGAGAATGAAATAGGAGGAACCAATAGTTTGTTTAACAATACCTACATTATCAAAGAGAATGTAAAAGCAAAAAATTTCTATAGAGGACACTATAACATGCAATTTACAACACTATTTGTTAATAAAACATAGCCTGAAATTACAAGTGGAAAATACTACTAAATAATTCTATTTGTTATTATACTAGTACAGTGTTTTTCTCAAAAGTGTTTCCTCATTGAAATAACCTTATAAGATTCATCTGCCTTTCGCAAAAAATGTATTTCTGAACATTTTTTTCTGCTTTGCTGTGTTTTTAAAGCCTCAAGGGATGAGGCTCCTGCTTCTTCCCTTCACAGTCAAGAATGTTTCCCTTTCAGGAAAATGCTGCAGCGATTCAGCTTAGATTTTTCTTTTCTCAGTCTAATATCTGCACTTATACATCTAGATATTTGTAACTCATTTTCTTTGGTGTTCTTTATACTACTGAAATACTTGCAGACTGGTGCCTCACCACATATCCCAATTTAGTTGGGAGTTTATATACACTGAGTAGCCATCTTCCTTTCCTGCTGGGACTGAGATTTCAACATATTACCAAAATTTCTCTCTTTCCGTAAGAGTGAAGTATGACTGCAGTTCAAAGACTTAAAAAGGAAAAAAGGTCTTCTCTATTCATTTCATTTTCAAAGTCTTAGGATCATAATTAGCTAAGAGGTAGTGTTTCAACAGAGATACATGACAGAAGAACACTTCAAGACTTGGAAGGGAACATAGAACAAAAAAGGAAAAACATCTGGAAGATTTTCACAGAGAAGAGCGGTTCACCAGCAAGAAAAGATATTTTGCTTGCCACTACTGTTTTAAGCCTAGGTTTATAGAAAATATTTGTCATGCATAGTATATTAGGTAATTCACATCAGTGACTTTATATATACATGCACATCATATGCAAACACATGCACATCTGATGGCTTAGCTAATGTAGGAGACTTGAGAAGCACAGAGTAATTTATATCACATCCAAACTGTCATTGCTGATCTAGCCACAAAGTGAGCTCTTGAAACAATTCTGGTTGGTATAGACTGGCTTGTTCTCACAGTGAGAGTGAAGTGCCCATATCTATATAGACTTACACTCAGTCCTGGACACTCTGGGAATTCTGATGGCCCTGAAGCAAAATGATTACCATCTGTGTGTCCCCATTGCCAATCACAGAATCACAGAATTAACCAGGTTGGAAAAGACCTCTGAGATCATCAAGTCAAACCTTTGATCCAACCATCATGCTTACTGGACCACGACACTGTCTCACCTTAAAAACCTCCAGGGATAATGAATCAGCCACCTCCCTGGGTAATCTATTCCAATTCCTGATTACTCTTTCCATAAAATATTTCTTCCTAATACCTAACCTGAACCTCTCCTGGCACAGCTTAAGCCCATTCCCTCTTGTCCTATTGCTAGCCACCTGGGAGGAGAGACCAACCACCACCTGGCTACACCATCCTTTCAGATAGTTGTACAGAGTGATAAGGTCTCCCCTGAGCCTCCTCTTCTCCAGGCTGAACAACGTCAGCTCCCTCAGCCTCTTCTCACAGGACTTGTTCTCCAGTCCCTTCACTTGCCTCATTGCCCTTCTCTGGACTCACTCCAGCACCTCAACATCCTTCCTGAACTGAGGGGGCCCAGAACTGAATACAATACTCAAGGTGTGGCCTCACCAGCACCAAGTACAGGGGAAGGATCACTTCCCTCATCCTTCTGGCCACACTATTCCTGATACAAGCCAGGATGTCACTGGCCTTCTTGGCCACCATGACACACTGCTGGCTCATGGCCAGCTTCCTATCAGTCAGAACTCCCAGGTCCCTTTCTGCCTGGCTGCTCTCCAGCCACTCTGCCCCCAGCCTGTAGCACTGCAGAGCATTATTGTGGCCAAAGTGCAGGACCCAGCACTTGGCCTTATTGAACCTCATCCCATTTAAATTAGTCCATCTGTCCAATCAGTCCATCTGTCCTGGTCCCTCTGCAGAGCCTTTCTGCCTTCCATCAGGTTGACACTGCCCCTCAACTTGTTGTCATCTGCAAACTTGCTTATGGCCGACTCAATCCCCTCATCAAAATCATCAATAGAGATACTAAACAGAACTGGCCCCCACGCTGACCCCTGGAGGACAGCACTGGTGACTGGCCACCAACTGGATGCAGCAGTGTTCACCAGCACTCTCTGGGCCCAGGCAACCAGGCAGTTCCTAACCCAGCGGCGAATTCACCTCTCCAAGCCATGGGCTGCCAGCTTTTCCAGAAGTACGTTATGGGAGATGGTGTCAAAGACTTTGTTGAAGTCCAGATAGACTACATCCACAGCCTTCCCTTCATCCACCAAGGGGGTCACCTGATCATAAAAGGAGATCAGGTTGGTCAGGCAGGACCTGCCCTTCCTAAACCCATGCTGACTGGGTCTGATCCCTTGTCCATCCTGTAGGTGCTGTGTGATTGGACCCAGGATGATCTGCCCTATAACCTTGCCAGGCACTGAGGTCAGGCTGACAGGCCTGTAGCTTCCCAGGTGCTCCTTCCAGCCCTTTCTGTGGATCAGCATGACGTTTGCCAACTTCCAATCATCTGGGACCTGCCCAGTGAGCCAGGACTGCTGGTAAATGACAGAAAGCACCTTGGCAAGCTCCACCAGCAGCTCCCTCATCACCCTAGGATGGATCCCATCTGGCCCCATAGACTTGTGGGGATCCAAGTGGCTCAGCAGGTTTCCTCCTGGATCACAGGTGGCTATTCAGCTCCCAGTCCCTGTGTACCACTTGTGGAGGCCAGTTGTCCTGAGGACAACCTGTCTTACTGTTGAAAACTGAGGCAAAGAAGCTGTTAAGTACTTCAGCTTTTTCCTCATCTTTGGTAACTATATTCCCTGCCATGCGCAAAAAGGAATGAAGACTTTCCTTGCCCCCTCTTTTGCTATTGATGTATTTGTAGAAAGACTTTTTGTTATGCATAACAGAAGTGGCCAGATTAACTTCAAATTGTGCCTTTGAGTCTCTCATTTTCTTTCTACTTGACCTAACTATATTCCTAAACTCTTCATGAGTAATCTGCCTTTCTTTCCATAGTTGGTAAGTTCTCTTTTTTTTCCTAATTTCCTTAAAAATGTCTCTGTTCAACCAGGCTGGTCATCTACCCCGCTGGCTCTCCTTTCAGCACACTGGTACATCCTGCTCCTGCATGGTCAAGACTTCCTTCTTGAAGCGTATCCATCCCTCCTGGACCCCTTTGTTTTCAAGGGCTGTTTCCCAAGGTACACTGAACCAGTCTTCTGAATAGGCCAAAATCTGCCCTCCAGAAGTCCAGGGGAGAAGTCTTATTGATGGCACTCCTTTCATCCCTGGGTACTGAAATAATTTCTTGGTCACTGTATCTCAGATGGTCTCTGACCACCACATCTCCTACAACCCCATCTCTGTTTCTGAACAGCAGGACTAGTGGGGTCCCACCCCTGGTGAATTCATTTACCAGCTGAAACATGAAATTATCCCCCATACACTCTAGGAATCTCCTCAACTGTCTCTTCTCTGGAATATTGAGTTCCCAGCAGACATCCAGCAGGTTAAAGTCACCCACAAGAACAAGGGATGGAGATTTTGAGACATCTGCCAGCTGCTTGTAGAATAACTCATCACCCTCATCATCCTGGTTGGGTGGTCGGTAACAGATTCCCACCAGAATGTCAGCTTTGTTAGCCAGTCTTCCCTCTGATTTTGTTCTACAGGCACTCAACTTTGTCGTTACTGGCCTCAAGTTCTACAGAGTCAAGAGACTCTCTGACATACCCTCCTACCTTGCCTATCCCTCCTGAAGAGCATGTAGCTACCCATGGCAGCACTCCAGTCATGTGAGTCATCCCACTATGTTTCTGTGATAGCGACTACATCATAGCTTTCCTGCTGCATGACGGCTTCCAGCTCCTCTTGCTTGTTACCCATACTGCGTACGTTAGTGTATATGCACTTCAGCTGGGCTGTTGGTCTCACCCCTAACTCTGGCTCCCCATGCTGAAACTCATTAATGGAGAGCCTGGTTTCAACCCCTTCTGCCTTCAAACGTAGTTTAAAGCCCTTCTGATTAGCTCTGCCAACTTATGGGCTAGAGTTCTTTTGCCCTTGCTAGGTAGTTGAAGTCCATCTGACTCTAGCAGGCTTGGTACCATAGAATTTGCCCCATGATCAGAAAAACCTAAATTCCAGTGGTGGTACCAATCCTTTAGCTACCTATTTATAAGATGGGTTTTCCTACTCTTATGCTCATTCATCCTGGCTACCACAGGAACTGAGGAGAACACCACCTGTGCTCCTATCCCATTAACTAATCGACAAGTACCAGAATTAAAGAGAAAACTTAGTTGCAGCCATCAAAATGGTAATTTTAAAGCATGTTGGGTCTGTGTGTTATGTGTAAGTGGTCTGGGATGACACTGTAAGACCATCCTTCATAGAGGTAGATTAAGTCAATACAGTCTATGCTTATACAATCTGTCTGGACTCAACTCTAGAGAAAACAGTCCTCTGAGTTGTACAGCCTCTTCTTGAGCAGGAGCCAGGCTGGCTTTCTCCAGAAGGAACCTGAGAGGTGACTGGTGTATATGCAGAAGAGACAATATGGGCAACAGGGCTCTAGACTGAGAAGAGAGGAGAAACACACTGACAGCACAAACATGCTTTCTGCTTTACACTGGGCTTATCACTGTACCATCTGTGCTAAATATTAATTCTGAAGAAAACTAAAGACCAACAGCCTATTGCCTGTATCCAGCTTGCAACCTCATTCATTCAGCCTCATGGTTCACAAGCAGACAGACCATTGTACAGGTATACTAAAATAAGCCTGATCTGTTTTCCATTTTTCTACCACTCCAAAGAATTTTTTATTAAAACAAACAAACAAGCAAACTACTCACTTCACTTTGGGTAATATTTTCAAATAAATGCAATAATCATGCAGAAATGTCTTTAAAACAAATGCTTTAGCATCACAATGGCCAGCTTGTATCTCAACAGTGATATGCTCATGTTTCTTGGGATACAGAACTTCACTACTAACCTGTGTCTGAATGAATTTGTCATGAGACACTGAAGAAGCATTAATGCTCAGCACAGCAAAAATAAAACAGTTTGTGGTTACAAAACAAAAACCTTTTTCTAATGAACTGGAATCCTGGACACTTCCGTAGTAGCCAAAGCAGTTCCTGAGAGAAATAAGTATCATCTGAAAAGCCAGGTTATGTGGCCACTTCTCTGGACTGAACTCTGAAACACTTCAGCTGAGCAGCCTGAGGATACTTTTCCATCTTTTTCAACTACCTTAAGGCTTCTTTCAATAAACAATTAGTTTCAATTTTTAAGTCTGTCAGCACAGAGTTCTTTTGGTTAGCAATGAAATGCACCTAGGGATTTTTAAATTATTCTCATAAGGATTTTGAAGTTCACAAGACTAACTGTCTCTCTGTCAAAGGAAAACAGAATCCTGAAGTTATAAATTATATTTTTACAGTGTCAGATGGGGTCTTTACTATTACCGGAATAAATAATTGTTACGAACCAGCTGGAAATCACTTATCTCTGCAGTTTACTGCTGGTAAAACATCAAACAAGGTGTTAAAATATATGTCTTTCAACTACAACGTAAATACCAGATATGTTTATGTATTCCATAAACATATTTTTTCCTTACTGTAAATATCCTTTTGCTTTCTTTAATCAGTTGTACTTATTATAAAAAATATTTCATTAAAAGAAAGGTTCCAAACTTTATCAGTATTTGGAGAGAGAATGATTACAGTTAAATAAGGTTGATAGCAATGGCAGTAGGTAATACTTCTGAAGTGAGAAATTCACAAAGGACAATCCTAGAGACAAGTATAGCTCTGCTGATACCCTTTATGCTAAACAAGGCCACACAGTGTCTTACTTTATATTTCAACTACAATTAAACCCTGTGCATTTCTGCAAAGAATATTCTGACTTAGATAACCACACCAGGTATTAGGAGATTTTAATTTCCTTTCTCTTACTAATGCTCCATTAACCTCCAACATCTGTCTTCTCTGTGCACAGTCAGCAGCTCCACTAATATCTCCCTTCTCTTCTCTTCTAGCTGGAGCGGTCATTTTTAATAAAGCTGTTATCCTGTCTCTAGCTTGATCTCCCTCCTCTACAACACCATCCTGGTGTATGAGTACATGCCATGCCACAGGAGATCAGTATTGCTGCCTAGGCATTGATTTTGCTTTGTTTCAGTGCTTCAGACACTGAAGCAGTGTACTGCAGGACCATTAGAAACTTTCTTTGTGAACTTTCTATGCCTCCAGCACTACATGTTAAAAGCTTCGGTGCAGTCTAAGGCCATGGTCATGGTTATTTGGCCAAATTTGTCACTAAGTGGTAGTAGAAGCCAGAGACTTCAAAGGTCTCAAAAGTACTTTGCCTCATAAGCTGCATATTTTTTTCCTGATGATTCCTAGACTACTGACAAAGCTATACAAAAGTATTGCCTCATGTGCTACCTAAATAGTTTTACCTTGAAGTTCACAGTACCACAGTGCCCTGCAAGACAAATTGAACATAAAGCAGTATGTGTGCTGGCAAATCACAGAACTCTGTGTCAGAAAAAAGAGGCCTGACTATGCTATTTTGCATGCTATAGTGTTGCTTCCTCTAGATCTGTGTACTGGGTTGATGGTTTTAATTGCCCCTACAACCATATTGATTGCTGATTGCACTAGTAATACAAGAGTTTATTTCTATTCATGAAATTAAACAGCATCCACGTAAAACACACTTGTGAAAGTTGCATCTCCCTCAGTTCAGAGGCAGCCCATTCCTCAGGGAGAGAAATGCAAACCTCTTTGAAGAAGAACTTCATAATTTCTGGTAAAATTTAACTTCGTGTTCTTGCTGTCCTGCCCTCATGAACTGCCACAAACAACATTAATATTCATTAATGCCTATGAGAAGTTAGGACTGTCTTTTAACATCTCATCTAATATCACCACGGGGAACACAGTCCTTAAAAGACTTTCCTAGAACTCTATTCTTTCCAGTGTCTTTTTTCCTCAATGTCTTATACAAACATCTTCAGTTAGTTTTTGGGATGGTTGTCTGTTAGCTATAAACTACATTTCTGCAACTGTTGACCATAGGTATATTCAATTGCCTGTACTCTCTGGATGATTCAGAGAGAAGATGAGCTGCCAGTGTAGGACTTTCTGAAGAGGCAGTGAAAGATAAATTAATGTATCAGATGAAAATTCTTTGTTGTCAGCATTTCTCTGAACTGAAGGATTAAATGTATGCTGAATTCTGAATGGAAAACATGTTTACACAGTGCTGTGATTAATGGCCAGAGCAGTGCTATGTGCAGCAGCCCATTTCTAAAAGATTTAAATAACCCTAGGAAGCCCTGAGTTCAAATCTGAGATCCAGACTTTGTGGTCCTCTGAGATCCATATGCAAACCAGACCTATATTCTTTAAAAGTCTGTTCTTTTTATAAGAGACTGAAAAAAACATATGTAGTCTTGTAGGTAAAGCACAGTACTCTGAATCCATACACCTGGAATTTATTTCTGTTTCCTCTACAAAATTCTTGGATTACCTAAGGTAGATAATTTCTGTGTTCTAGTTTCCTAATGGTTAAAATAAGAAGATTAGAGCTCTATTTAATAAATGTCTTCTGAGATACTGTATTAATACACACACTGTATACAGTTATAAGGGGCAGCAATGACTGTTATTGGATTCAGGCACACTCAGGTGCACACCAAGGACAAGTTGTTGACCAGCCTGCCTGCACCCAGTTGTTGGGCAAGTCAGGTCAGAGATGCTTGCAGTGTTGCTGGAGACATCACTTCAGGGAGGGCTGTTGCCTGGAAACGCTCACATGTCTGCAGTACTGTGTGAGATCAACACACCAATCCTGTTTAGGGCAAACCATAGAACAGCCTTAATTGCTACCTGGATAATCCACCTAAACCTAGCTGCCTAACACTAAAACAAGGACCAGTTCCAATATACCTTGCGGTTTTAATATAACCTCAGCATTAAATCAGCAGGTTCCCAAACTGAAGATACATTGACTTGGGGCCTTTTTCAAGCAAAATACAGAAAGGGGAACAGCATCAGTATATGTGAAGGCTGGCTATTAGTCAGTAAGTGTTTAACCACTGATGAACCATTCCAAGGGTAGCCACTGGCATGAACAGAGCATGATCAGGAATTTTGATGTGTCTTCAATACTTGATACAGTACTCCCACTTCTAAATTCAACTGTCTCTGAGCTTGTTCCTTCTAAACCCATGGAGGTATTTCTCTGGCAAGAAGTTTCTGTTAGTCAAAACAGTCTTGGGGGGATGCTCTTTTGCCAGATGGGAGACTGATTCTGCTCTGACTGATTCTGCTGAGATTCCTACCAGGTCTGCACTGCACATAGCCAGTGGACAGCACTGGACCATGCTTTCCACAATAAGTGCTGTAGTGGTTTTGTTGATCACTAGGGATTATCCTCATGCCTCCTGCACTGAAGGAGCAAGAGGAAAAAACTTCCAGCCATACATTTCACACTGGAAAACAGTAAGACTATGAGGAGTTTCTAAATTATTTTTGTGACACTTTCCAAATTAGTAAAAATTATTCTAAATTCTGTTCTACATATTCTTCATAGTTCACTATTTGGTTAACATTCAGTCACCATCTTTTTAGGTGTAAGTGAAATGCATAGTAAAGCACACTTGATATGAAGAGTTCATTTGAAACTGCTGGCCACTGACCAAATAAAAGAAATAAAGCTCACCAGACAAATTGAATCAATTTTCTCTTTCATTGCTTTGCTAGTCTCCCCGCAATTCTGACTAGCTGTTCTGAGACCGGGTGTTCATGTCTTGCCACACCCATTCCTGAAACATAGATCTATAAGCAGCACTAGCTTGCACATGGCTTGTAGATCAACATGTAGATTGAATAGCTAGTAGCCATAACCAAAGAAGAGGTTGAAAAGACACTTTGTTCCTTAGTCCTAAACTGTGACTTAGATGATGGGAGTGCAAGAGACAGCAAGCAGCTTCCCCGTATACACATCTGTGGGCTGCCTGTCCATCCTGTCTGTCCTGAGCACAGGGCAGTTCTCACCATTCCCTCCCCACACCTGAAACAACCACCAGCACAGATCCCCTCTTGGGAATGTGACTGTCTTAGCTGAGCTCTGCCAGGAAATTCTTTCAAGTGCAATAAAAAATATGATAATATCCACAGTCTGCCTTTGGGCACTGAGAGAACATTCAAGGATCTGTGTTTCACAATCTTGTCAAAAACCCTACAGGGATGGTCTTGGTGTTATATTGGACCACCACCTTATTTAGGATTAATTAAGGATTTTCCATGGTGGGAAAAGTTCAGACAGAAAAGTACTGTTTGGTTTTGCTTTCCAGGAAGAGCTGTGAAAATAACTGATTTTTGAGTTCAGCAACTAAACTTAAAAAATCCCACAACTTTTGATCTGAACCAAATGTGGCATGTTTTCGTTCTCTTATTTTCACTTAGACAGCTTCTGCCCTCCCTGCTGTTAGGAATTCCAGTCAATTTAAAATAAAAATATTTTATCTTTACTGTTGGCAAAACAACCAAAATCTAAACACTTCCAATTTCATTACTATATCTTCCGTTAACATTATTTAGTAATCAGATCAAATTACCTGGGGAACTCATTTTGACATTGTAAATGGTCTGGGGATGCTAAGTCCAGAAAGTTTGCTATTTCAAAAAAAAAAAAAAAGAGAAAAAAAGAAGATGAAACAAACCCCCAAATCACTTAGCTCTTTTTAGAGTAGAATCTGTGAAATGCCTCTGCTTATAAGAGGAGGAAAAGAAGCTGCAAATAGGTCTCAGGGATGAGCCTACATGTCTATCCTGTGTGCCCTTATCAAAATGCTGATCGTATGCTCCAGATATGCATCCTTTTCCTTCACAAGAATGCAAGTTCTAAAGACACAGAATATATCTGAATCATCAGGGGATATATGTGATGGGAAAAGGGGGAATAAACCTCCTTTTAAAAGTTTTCTCTATCTCATATCAGTAGCATTTTTAAGTCTTAATAGTCAGAAGGAAATCTTGCACAGCTTTTAATAAAGTTTCCCCCAGCAACCTGCTTGTTTTCAAGGAACTAAGCAGAGCAAAAACAGTGATGAAAATTAGCTCCATCAGTTTGATATATCATGGTTACTTTTGCTTGTTCAGAATGAAGAAATGGAAAAGGCCCTAAGAGGAAAGTTCTGCTTCCTCTTCTCAGTTCTTGGAAGAGGTTCTGCCCTTCCATCTGTAACAGCTGGTGTTTTCTGCTTGTTACTTATGAAGAATATGTGGACATGAGACTCTTGTCAATGATGTTTGGGGAATGGAGTCGACCAAGTGTCACTGTAGTTGCTGACAGACTGTGAAATGCAGATCAGAGGCAACTGTGAGATACAATCTAGCACCATGACTGAACACCAGGGGTCTAATTCTGCCTTTGTCTTAAATTATCCTATTACAATGATTTGAACTTGTGACTATAACACCACTAACACTTTCATAAGTACTATAGCCTTTCTCAGTTAAAAGGTATTGATAGTCTGATGACATGTTTCTTATGAAAGAAAATCATTGAGCCCTTCTGTATTTATGTAAAGAAAAAAGTCACATTTTCTCAATTGATTTTTTTACTGTGAAAAATTGCATTTTCATTCTATGAAAAATTCTATTATGCCCTTTGGGAAATATACACATTTTCCATCCTTTTCTCCAATATCGCCTGTGGTGTAAATTTTTATTTTGGAAAGCTGGAATCATAGGCTTGGCAAAACCATGTGCTGAATTCTTCAGAATCTTTTCTCCCTGAAAAAAGAACAGCTTTCCAGAACATGAAAATTACTCTGTTGATTAGTGTCCTTTACTGTAAAATATCCTTGTATCCTTGCATTAATTTGCTCCCATTACAAAAAATAAAAATGTTTCTGGTAATCAAACTCTTTCTTCATGTCCTGAAGACAGCTGTCATAACCAAGTAACGCACAAATGACAGGTGAAGCAACAGAATTCAGAAATAAATCTTTTTTTTTTTTTTTTTTTTTTAAGGTTCTTAGAAATCGAGTGGCTGGATTCTGGGAAGTTATAGATATCTCCTAGGAAGAACTCCTTATTCAAATAAATAGCTAATATTCTTCAGAATAAAGAGCTGAATTGGTTATTGAATGTACGTGCATTAGGAGAGCAGTATAGAAAACATCCATTGCCCAAACCAGAAACAGTCTGTAGCACACAGCATGGAAAAACCACTGTCCTTCAAATGTGGTGATCCAACCTAATGCAACACAGAAATTAGAGAATGAGTCCGTAATTCAGCTATACATGGATCCAGAGGCAAATCACATCAATCACTTGCCTCCTCCTTCATTGCGCAGTGTATGACTGACTACTGTTGTTTATGAGAGGATTACCGTTTGTATGAATTACTACTAGCAATCATTTAAAAAAAAAAAAAAAAACACTAAAATTTTCCAGGAACCCTGCCATTATCATTCTTCAGATCAAGGAACACAGGTAAACAACATTTACAAGAGGTTTTTAAAGAAACTTCAAAAATTAAGGGATGGAAAACACATGTACAAATTAACAGAAATAACAGAAGAGAGACATCTGTTCCTTTTTTTGCTGTTCATCTTATCTAGGGCTTCACTGCCTTTACAGGAGATCTGAACTTTGTCATGTAACTTTCTCAGAGCACTCTAATATTATGATTCCTCTGCTGCTTGTAAAATATAGTTATTTTGATTTTCTGTTTCCAAATATATGTAAATAACAAAAGAAATTCTTCCTGGAAAACCCAAATTGAATTTGATTCAGTACAGTTGATAAAATATTTCACTTTCATTCTGTTTTAAAACTACTAGACTTAAGAGTTGGACTTGATGGTCCTTTGGGGTCTCTTTCAATTCAGAATATTCTATGATTCTGTGGATTGCCCAAAATCTAAGTTTTAAAAGCGTTGTTTTTGAGTATTTATAAAAAAAGAAAATATGGTAATAACATAGATTTTTCCTAAGAGTTTTCCACTTGAAACATCTCTTTGTGATGAAATAGTATTTGGATAAATAAATTATTCTTTTTCCTTTCCCTGATCTTCAGATCATAAAAAATTATCTAATTAGAATAAGGTCAGATTAAACTTGCAGAGGATGCTGCTCTGGTCTCTAGACAATTTAGTCCATGGGTCTTTCCACAGTCTTGTTAGATGTAGCTACAAGCATGTCTTGTAGTGATGCAAACACTGGGAGGGAGATACAGGCACTTCAGCTGCTCAAAGCGTGGGAAGAACACTTTCTTCCCAAAGGGTACTCCTGCACTACTTTTTTTAGAGAGAGAGGATAAAGAGGGAATAGACAAACTTGTTTAATTCTTTCACATTTAATATAAAAATAATGTCATTTAACTTTTGATTGCCTGTTCAGACAAGTTCCTCTTTCCCAGCTCTCACCCATTCATGGCAGACCAAATATTGGCCTTGGTCCACACAAGGCCCCTCTGAAGTCAGTGTCAAGCTCTCTGCTGAGTGCACTGTATTTTCTTATAAATCCCTGCAAGACGTAGCTTTGTTAGAATCTTTGAAGGCTGACATTCTTTGCAAGACAAAATATGAATGTCTCTATGAGTACTTCCCTCATTTCTAAAATGAGATTGATAATATATGCTTCCAAAGATGACTGCTAGTAAGGTATCCAAGAACAGGAATAAAGTCAGGGAAGGTTTTGTTTTAATTCCTTTTATTTATTCTTGAAGGACAGAAAGAAATCCTGCAGCCTTTGAAAAGATCAGGGCAGAGTGATGGATCAGGATTGAGATAATACTTCCTGAATATGAAAAACAATGTTTGAATTGTTCTCTGAAGGATGTATGTAAATGCTCAAAATTAAGCACTTTTTTGAAGAATGATCTTAAAAGTTTATCTTCATCTTTCTTTCTTCTCATGATCTGTTGTCTATTTTTCGTGCTTTGACTGAATCCCAAGGGCTTATTATATGTATTCAGCTCATAGGAAATCTCATTATTTTTCAATGCTAGGCACCTCATCCCATTGTTGTGCCAGCAACACAGGCCATTTCTGTAAGATTCTCTATAGTATGCTAACTCCTACTGCTGTATGTGTATGAATCATTCAAACAGGAGAATATAGTAGTTCCTCCTGTGGCTCATTTATTTACAGAAGTCAAAGTTTTGTATACCAGCAATACAGCATATTATGTGCCTGGGAAAAATCTTGCAGAAGTGAATTACAAAAACCATCCAAACCATGGAAGTTTCTGTTCAGAACTTTGAACTGGGAACTCTCTCTGATCTACTCAATTTATTCCAAGACTGAAATGCTTTCAAATGAAAAAAAACCAAAAAACAAACAAACAAAAAAAAAACCACAAAACAAACAAACAAAAAAAAAAACAACCACCACAACTCTAAATGGAGCTCCAATCACTCTAAGTGGCAGCAGAGAATCATTAAGAATGACAAACAGTGTATTTTTATAGTATATTTAGAGAATTCTTGAACATACACAATACTTTTCAGCCTCCTTTATCTCTCGTATAACTGCCAACTCTTGCTGATGAGATTGCATGCTTTGCTATTCCTTCCCTAGTGCAGTACTTTGAATGAAACAGCTTGAAGCTTTTTCTACTCTAAATGTTGCCTGGGTCCTGAATGGAGCAGCAGCAGAGCTGTGACTACCAGCCAAACACTAAAAAGGCACTTAGCTGGATACTGGAGTTTCTTATCTACTCAGTAAACTGGCCACATATGTCAATATCATATTACCACAAATAAACTAAAGTGAGGATCCTTAGGATCTTCACGGAATACCTAACCAGACAGGCAGCAATGAATGAGCTCCAGTGAGCCCTGGAGCTGTGCACTGACAGTACTGTGCAATGGAGCTAGCAGACTGTGTGTTAAGGTAGCACACTATGACCTGATGTAACACAAGAAAACTGAGAAAGTTGCAGTAAAATGCACTCCCACCACAAAACAGAGTTTAATAAGATGAAATGAGCTGTAGGACTGTTAAAGAGCAACATTCAATAAGGTGTTCACAGTACAGAGTGGTAGTTTACCATTGTGAATCCATGTAAACAGCAAATAATGTGAGGGAGCTGTATGCAAAAAAAAAAAAAAAAAAAAAAAAAAGAAAAAATAGAGAAAGAGAAAATAAAAAGGGAGCATCTGTTGGCATAACATCTGTCATAATTTGCTGATCTGTGTAACATTCTGTAGATGGCACTGTGGGTAAGCCATCTCTGAATTGGTAATATTGCAGTGCTTGGCTTCTGTGCATATATAAAACAGCAACAGCTAAGCTAGCACAGACAGACTTTGTCAGAAAGAAAACTCAGGGCATTTTTGGAAACAGAAATCAACTTAACATTCATATGGCAAAAATCTCCTGGAACATATCTGCTTTTTAAACTGCAGCTAGGTAAGATCCCAGCTCTCACTTCCCCTTTTACGTATCATGACAAATGTAATTTTGAGTTGTCTGAGGTACAGCTAAGATTAATACTCGTGCTTCTATAATGGCACACTGTGCTGCACAATGCCTGTTAGGAATAACTGTAGAATAACTTCCCACTCTTTGATCAAATTCAAGGCAAACCTCAGGAGCTAAAAGGCTCTTTACATTTCCCGTCTTTGGAATTTTCAGCCCCAGTTTGTGGCAGGAAATCAGGTTCTCTCTTAGCTGCTGATCTCTGATTTCCAAACACATTCAGGGGAATCATAGACATAGAGGGTCAACCTAGCCCTGACCAGTTCTAGTAGAAAACAATCAAGATTTTTAGATTTCTTTTCAGAACTATTCCCAGATCCTAAAGTATTTTCCCACACCACTCTCATTGCTGTACTAGGATTAAAAATGACATGAGAAAATTAAGAAGCCTAATGCACACCATACATCCAGACAGACATCAGAAGTATGAAGTGAATGCTTTAAAGCCCATTTTAAACTACCTGTATGTCTCAGTAAACCTAGTTGTCAAATGTCTTGAGACACTTAACCTTATTATCAAAATACATATTTGAGACAGAGAACTAAGGCTCTTTGTTAGTACCTTTCATCTTCCAAATAAGGATCCTCATATATTTGGGGAGCAAATCTTTAAAGATTATGAAAATCTCAGATGTATTTGAAGTCCAGACCAGGAGCCAGGACCCTTCAGTGGCCCAGCTGTGAGGCAGCAGGAATGGCATTACTAGGCCCTTGTCCTAGGTCAGCTCCCATGGGATAGGGGTCAGCACTGTCCCAAGCCCCCCTGCAGTGCTGCTGTGGAGCCTCACCCAAACCAGCAGCAGGAAGGGAACAGCTCTGGGCCTCTGGACCACTCTGCTACCTCAGGAAAAGGTGGATATGGTCAGGGCCCTGCCCCTCAGGTGCATTTCTGTAAAAAGTCAATCCTCTATAATGTAGCCCTTATTTTAAATAAATGCTAACATGATGTTGATTTATCAATGAGAGCAATAATTCTGATTCACCAAGCCAGCATTGATGGAACTCAAACAGTGTAAAACATCTTCTTTTGCAATATAAACAGAGACTATTAAAACCTTTCAAATAAGAACCCATTCATAATATGCAGTATGTGTGCCTGAAATGAAATGCAGTATGTGTGCCTGAAATGAACTGATCCATAATATTTAGTGATGATGATTGATCTCTATGCAGAGGCAGGAGACAATTCATCACTCTTTGTATCACTGTATGTAGCATCTCTATCCTATTCGTGCCAAATTGTCATGCAGAATAAAAATTAGACCTTTTGGTTCTTAAAAGAAGATAGGAATACTTTTCATTGCTTTTAATATGCTGTTTTCTTTACAAATTCTTTGTTAAAATGGGCAAGTTTATGTGTTTAAAATGAAAAGCTAAGCTGAGGATTTTGAGCTCTAGCAAGTGAAATAGCTACTAGAATTAGTATATCCTACCCTATGTAATTCAGATGCAGGTATTGAAAAAGAGTTTTAACCTGAAACATGAGGCTTATACTCTTACCTCATCTTGTGAAAAACATTAAGGTGACAGCACAATCCAGGCTTCAGCCTTCCATTTAGATTTAAAGTTGTCGTATTCATCATATTCATCAACCCAATGCACCTTGTGCATTGATCTCTCACTGACATTCATTCCAGGAAATTATACCTTTCGCAAAACTCAGTCCAGATCCACCAACACTGCATGTAGTATTTGCTTTCACTACACAAAATCCTCATCCAAAGTAGACTTCAGTTATACAGATTTTTTGGAAGGTCAGAATTGCTGCTTCTGAGGGGAATGGACACAGCTTTCCCTTGTATTGGTATTGTCTTTGTATTTAGCTGCTATGTTTCTACTGTTCACTGAGTTAAAACTCACAAATATCACAGGCATTTTTTAATTATTGATGTCATTGTGTTTTTATGATAATATTCATCTAATTTTAAAAAAAAAAACAAACAACCGGAGAAAAGAAGTGCAGAGGAGAAAAACATTAAAATCTTGTCTCAAGTTATTTATTAATCTTTGCCTTTAACATCCAGGAACAAATGTTTTCAAGTATCTTTAAGTATAACTCACAGAACACAGACCTGCTCAATAAGATATCATAAAATAAAGAAACATGGATCTATATGTGGGGCAACCCTTACCTGCTCTGCATTCATTATATGAAATATTTATCAAAAAGTCTATTCCTTCTCCGATATGATTTACCCATAATTTACCTACCTTCTCTTCTTCCTTCAGTAAACTTCCTAGCCCTCTGATGCAAAATTTTGTTTATCTTTAAAAATAATTCTCTGATTTATCCAGATATTTGATTGGTTACTGGATACCTAGTTGCTCACCCTTTCATATCTCCCTGATCACAGTGAGTTTTGCATAGGGAAAGTAACAGAGTGGAGACTTGCTGGAGGGAGGTCCTGCTGACACCTTTGATCGGTTTTATGATGAAGTGGTGTCCTCTCCTCTCATTTCATGTCATGCCAGACTGGTCAGAGGCATATTTGTACTCTCCCTGATTCAATTTCAGTTAAGGTTACCTCACATAGTTAATGACAGACAAAATTCAAGGTAAGTTTGCTCTTCAGCACACACCTGTTCAGAGGTAAGCTCTGTGATGGTATGAATCGCTAACAGTGGGAGAAGGCTTAGGTCAAACATGTTTGTGATGCCTCTATTCATTTAAAAATAGGTAAAAGTTAGAAATACAATTAATTTTGCAGGATTGTGCTCAGGACATAACTTAGCAAGAAAAAATTGAAATATTTTAGTAAATTATTTTTCTTATTCCTTCTGACCATCAAGATGTGTATGTCTGTGCTTAGCACACTGTTTGTGTTTGCTTGGCTGTAACTGACACTCAACTCGCAGCCCCTGGACCTGGCTCCTGGAAAATATCTTTTAAAAAAATAACACAGGGCTTTTTTTCTATATTCAGGTAAGATTTTAGTCTTGGTGTTTTTCATTTTCTAATAGCCACCTGCTCATATTACTTCTTGTTGAAATTGCTGGGTCAATCATAAACACAATAAACAGCTTGCCGCCCTTTTTTTTTTTTTCTAAAAAAAGACAAAAAATATATAATATTTTTATATATTGCCAGTGCAATATGATTTGCACAGACCTCCTCTTCATTTCCTGTCTAGAAAGGAATTTTAATGACACTTGCTAAGGCTCTATGCCAGAGTTAATCAATGCTAAATATACAAATATAAAATAGAAGCAGGCCCTAAAATTTTCAGTTAACATTATGTGTCTGTGCAAAGTGAACAGAAGCTGAAAATTAATGTCTGACTACTCTTATTTTTAAGAACTGTAGATTGTGTCCCATGAGTTCTCCAGATTCCCATTGAAAATATAAAAGAATGTTAGTTTTGTTGTGATAAATAGCAACTTTGGAAAGCAATATTATGGAGGCTTTTAAAAGATAAACAACAGAATTTCTCTGAACAAAACTTGTTGTCACCTGGTGGCATTCCTTTTACATTCACGCATTTGTGCCAACTGCCTTGAAATTTTGATTGACTTTGAGAAGGACAGAAGTGGTGATGTAATCTTACTGTCTGTTGTTTGGTTTACCTGCATTTTATGGTGGTTTTTTTAGCATAATTACTGAAAGAACAGTTGTAATTAATTATGCACACAAAGAATGCACATATTTTGAAAACAGATTTTTTTTCCCCCTCACAGTAAAGGTTTTATTGGCTTTTTAAACATGACAATGATATAATATATAAAAATAAACCTTTAGTAGCAAGTTGCAAACATACCTAACTGAAGTATATTTCTAGCTATTTACACTAACAACTTTGTGTTAGTTTAGGTGTCTTTCATTGTTTGCATTTGAAGAAAGCAAGTTTAGACTGTGGGGTTTTTTGTTTAATATGATAGAAAGTGTCTGGAAAATTACATACTAAATTTTGATGACTGTAGGAAAAATTTGAATTCTACTTATTGATTGATTTACAGGAAAAGCATAGCAGAGATGCATCTTTATATCAATCATCTGCATTCTCTGTTTTCATAAGTTTTTTCATTTAATGCATCAATACTTTCCCCAGCTAGGTTGAAATCCATTCTAAACTGAGTTCTGTTAACAAAGTTTCTCTTCTTTCTTTTATTCTTTGTACATAGTTCTTTCATACCAACAAAGACTATATCAGTGATTTTGATAAACCACTAGATCTAGAGCATACATAGAGGGTGGCCGTGTGATAAAATCAATAGATTTACTCAGCAGAGCTTCAGATTTTTAACTGGGAGGCAGGTTCTCTATAAACTTGTAAACAAGCAAAAAATGAGTACATCAGACTTTCATACAAATTGAAAATTGGTTCTAAAACAATTGGTTCTCATTTGTCTTGTAGAGTCATGCATTTTTTTTGGAAGTCGGTCTGACAATCCATTTAAGTACTACTAGTGACCACAAAAGTCAAGGCCTAGGACCAGCTTGACCTCACTTTCATACATCAAAGAGGCAATAGATAATTAATGTTCAAACACTCCAGCAAGTGACTGAATGACTTGCCTTTTCTGTGGTTAAGCTAGGATAAACGCCACAGTACTTTCACATAGTAAAAAAACTTTTCCTTCCACGATTCTATCAGTTAAGCCATACTGAACAATTTAATTTCTCACTCACAGCAAGCTGGTTTTGGTGAATATTGTACAAGACGCATTCCATACAGACATTTCCTCATGTTCCATCTTCTGTTATCTTTTAGTCCAGAATGATAGCAAGTTATTTACATCAGCTAGAACAAATATACCTATTATGCATATACAATATACAAATTACCCCTGCAAGGTTGGCCCTTCCTGAGTTAGTCTTACTTGCAATTTATATCATGTTCTGATTTAGTTTCACAAATAACATCTTCCATCAAACTGACAAATCCTTTTCTTTAACTTGCTTCCATAATAAATATCCCACCTCTTAAATCTGTTTTCATTAGCAAAGGCATGGGTGACAGAGAAAAGGTTTCTATGTGGGCAGAAGACACTTTCATTTTCTGTAGCTATTATTGAATGTTTTTATTTGTGTTTTTACATCACTTCAGCATAACGCATCTTATTATGACTGCCAGGTTTGTAATGGGATTTTTAGCTATTGTCATCAGACTTCAGAAAAAGAAAGACAAGTTTTACTAGTTTTGACCTGTAAGCATTTGTCAATGTTGGACTTACAAATTATTGTATATCTTTCAGCTACCAGTTTGTTGCCAGCCATAAGTAACAATGGTAATCGCACTCTTGTAACTGATCCATTTTAGATTGTTCACTTTGCTGAAATTATTTTATCTGTTTAGATCTTTAATGAAATTCCTGCTCATCTGGCTGGAGACCAGAGTCACAATTTCCACTTACATAAAAGAATAGGGTGCAAGGCTTGTTTTAGCTAATTCCAGACTTTGCTTTCTTTTTAATTCCATGAAGATGACCTTCCTTCTACCTTTTGAAGTCGTCAAGCAAAAAACAATGTATTAAGTATCATACAATGGTATTTTAAAATTTTATATCAAATTAATAGAGCCTACAATATAGTGGAAAAAACAAGGCCTTTTGCTTTAAACAGTGTAATTAGAAGTTAATTACCTGACAAATACTAAGTGATATAGAATAACAGTACATGAAATAGGAAAGCACAATATCTAATTATTAGGAAACTGTTAGCCTCATTAGATAATAATCATCATCAAATAAGCCAACAGGTGATCAATCAAGTGCTTCATTTAAAAATACAGCTCTGCAATGAACAAAACAGCCAGTGTTCTATACTGCTCCATTTTCAGAGATTTAAAAAAAACCCAAAACATTAAAAAAAGCCCACACCAAACAAACAAAACAAAGCCAACAAAACAAAACAAAAGAAAAAGAGAAAATAAAAAGGAAAACAAAAACAATGCACAGAGGTTAATTTCAGACACTATCTTAAAAGAATACTTTTTGGCAGACTGTAAGAAAAAGCCAGTTGACATACACTGCACTGAAGGGTGCCATGGTAAATGCACAAGCAACAGTCTGTATTACCATACAGAACATTTCAAGTGAGTAGATATGAAATCATGTAGGAAAGAGCTGAATATACAATGTATTTTCATCCAAAAAGATGAAAATATCAGAAGTCTTGCATTTTTGTCAAAAGTGACAAGAAAAAACCCCAAACCAACTCCCAGAGAAAGATAAAGCACACACATTTAATACTATTTTATTTAGTTTCTTCCATCAGAAGACAGACAGACAGACAACCTTAGCTAGTTGGCAGTTGCACAAATGAAGCTAATTGTTCTTACACTCTGAAAATAGCTGCATGAGCCATGTGATATCACTCACAAATTTGCGTGACTTAACTACAGCAGTGTCTATACCATGATGAATATGATGTTATTGTATACGCCTTACAGAGCTAAACCCCTTCAATTTGGTTTTGGATTAGATTTTGCCAACAAAAGGAGAATGCACAATCAATTTGAGAAACTTCGCAAGCAAAAGAAACAGGATTTCTTTGCATTGATTATTTGGTCAAGGTTTTATAAGTCAGGCTACTCTAGTGCTCTGAAAAGAAGCTAATCACTACTTATCATCAAGACCTGAAATTAGGCTTAGAAGCTGCCCAGACCCTACCAGAGAGCCAGTGCTAACAGTGGGAGGAGTAGAACTGAAACTCACCATCCCTTTCTACCCCTATAAAGATATAATTACTGTTGGTATCAGACTGCATGTTCATTTTCAAGCACTAATGACTTCTGAAACAAAGCTAAAATTTTGCATACAGTTGATATTTGTACTTTTGTTTGAGGGTAAGCAAAATCTTTACAAAGAAATGTTGGCCCACCTCAAAATTCACAAAGCGATTGCTAAGATGGGTAAAATTGCCCCAGAGGGTAAGGTTTTGAAAGTAAGTTCAATTTTTTTAGGTGTATGTTCATGTGTTCATATTCAGTGACCCCATATGGGAGAAAAACCAGAAGAAACCTGCCTTTGTTATGTGAATTACATGGAGGGGGGGGAAGAGAGGGAGAAACCATAGATTCTGAAGACCATGAGAGTTTTAAGAAAAAGTTTAAGCATTTTTATAATTCGCTTCTTCCTCTACTTACATTCAAACAATGTTGATCCCACAATCATTCCAAACACTTTCATCTAATAACAAAATGCTGAAATACCTCTGTTGCCTACTCCTTATAGCTTCTTCCTTTCTTGACTGTGCCTGTCACTGTATTTGAGTTTCTATAATGTTTGGTAGAGCTGAGTGTTAACACTTTGAGGAAACCACATGTCATTAACGCGTATACTTTTACTTAAGGTAACTACCTGTTCTGCAAAATGGCATCAACAATGTAAACCATTTGTTCTGAGAAAAAAAAAAGCCATCCTGACTGGTCATACTATGTTTCAAAATCATTTATTTCAAGTACGTTATATGAATGGTGCAAAGGGCCTGAAATGTTTTGGACAGGAGAACTGACTTTTGTTGGGTTTTTTTTTGTTTTTTTTCCAGAAAACTTTGAAATGTGCAGATTTAACTTTCACATGTGTATGACTCCAAAAGTGGCACGGAACATCTGCTGAATTTTACCCCCTCACAGATTTTGTCCCAAAAGTGCTGAAACTAAGGCATGTTATTTTAACATTTGTTTTTCCATCTGACTGGTTAGTTTTTCAAATGTTTGTGACTGTACACTTTTCTGCTGGTAGAAGCCCCAGGCTTCTCCGACCCTGGGCATAACAAATTGCACAGGGACCTGTGGCACGGACTCTGGGAAACACAGCAGAAGCTGACAAATGAAGAGGAAGAGCCAAGACTTTGGTGTGCTTAGTCTGTGAGGGTATAAAAGCCCAGGGATTCTTTTGTTCGAGGACCCTCCTCAGAGGCACCAGCTCGAGCTGTGTCTGTATTACCTCACTGTGAATAAATTGCTTCAAGTAATGAGATGTCTGAGACTCTGCTATAGGAAACCCAGAGTCAAGCTGGTGAATAAACCCTATCTGATTGTGTGAGAGTGGGGCATGCAGGGAGTCAAGTGGGGCATCTGTTCTGTCACTGGACTCCACCAACTGCAAAGCAGCTTCAGCCCCAGCAGTGAAAGTCTCTGGTGGTGGGAGTATGACTGCCAGAGTGCTCCTGAATGGTCAGACAGGGAAGTTTCCTTAAGAGATTCTATGATGTAGGACCAAAATGTCTGCTTAATTTTATTCTTAGTGTGGTTCTCATCACATGTCCAAGGTAAGCATATTGTACTGGTTTTGACTGCGATAGAGTCAACTTTCTTCACAGGGGCTACGTTTTGGATTTGTGCTGAACACAGGGTTAATAACATAGAGATGTTTTTGCTATTGCTGAACAGGCTTACACAGAGCCAAGGCCTTTTTTGCTTTTTGTACTGGCAAGGAGGCTGGGGATTCATGAGAGACTGGGAGGAGACACAGCCACAACAGCTGACTCCAACAGACCAAATATCCTGTTCCATACCGTATGACATCATGCTCAGTATATAAAGCTGGGGGAGAAGAAGGAAGGATTTTGAGTGATTGCGTTTGTCTTCCCAAGTAACCTTTATGTATGATAGAACCATTGAGATGGGGCCCTGCTCTCCTGGAGATGAATGAACACCTGCCTGCCCATGTAAAGCAGTAAATTAATTCCTTGTTTTGCTTTGCTTGTGCGTGTGGCTTTTTCTTTCCCTATTAAACTGTCTTTGTCTCAGCTCATGAGTTCTCTAATTTTTACCCTTTTCATTCTCTCCCAAATCCCACTGGTGGGGAGTGAGCAAGTGTCTGTGTGGTGCTTCATTGCCAGCTGGAGTTAAGCCATGATACATATATAGCTTATACAAACTAATACAGTTTTGATCTTATGAAACTGCCTGCCCTATTCCAAAGCAGGATATTATTTTGAATTGAGGAATTCTTCCCACTCCTGCAGACGCCACACAATAGTGTTGCATTTTCTCTCAGTGATTTTACTTTCACTATTGTCTCCCTTGTAGTACTTAAACTGAAATAAATTTGATCTGTATGAAAGCACAGGTGCAAATCATGGCAACCTACCAACATAGATAAGAGTAAAATGTAATAAAAGGGAGCTCAGAGTGGTATCTGTCATTCACTGAGACACTGAACATTAAAATACACATTAAGTTCACGCTCTGCATTGTAACTGCAGGTGTACTTCACTGGTAAATCTTCATCTTCCTTCTTTTCTCAGTTAACATGCTTCTCTTTCTCCTTCCTCACCAAGTTGTTCAGGAAGACAGGGGAAGTAAAATTTTAACTGTGTTCATTCAAGGTATACAAAACTGAATCAGAAGACCTAGAAAGTATTTTAAGTTAAATTCTATTGTCTTGTATATTTTTCATAGAAGCCACTTGACCATTTCTAGTAAATGGAAGTTTCTACTTCCCCATATTTAATCTGAGACATCTTGAAGTGAATTTTTTGGTACCTGCCTGAGTTCTCTTACAGTTGCCAATGTTTCGCCCTTGAAAGAACAGCCGCATAACTGCCATATAGGTTTTCTTTAATCATTTGTTTCCAGATTTGTAAAGAATCATGAATAAATTAATAAACACTCACAAAATCTTTTTGTGGGAGCACTGTACAAATACATATCTGTTGTCTTCAGCAGCTAGTCAAAGCATTAACATTCTTCTAAGATGAAAATAAACTGATAAAACATCCTAATTCTACACAAAGATGTAACAGCTCTGAAAAACTTTCCTAACATTGGTTTATTTACTTAATATAGACATTATTCACACTTTAATAAGATGGTAATTATTTTCATGCAGAAGCAGATTGCTACATAACAATTACATACAAACAATCTTACTTGCAAAAAAAATACATCATTATTTCTGCCAACTCCTCTGCAGAACAAGGTTAATAATTACTTGTTATCTATAGTGATCCACAGAACATAAAAATTAAGAACTTTTTATTCTGATACTTATTTTGAAAAATTCTATTAAATTGCAAAGGTTACAGAATACTTTTGCCCTGAAACAGAATCTAAAATCTGTTTTTCCTAAGTACCGCTTACTGTTTCACTTTAAAACAGAATGCGAAGAATCAAAGCATCACAAAGATTTTTTTTTTGGTCCTTTTTTTTATTTACAAAAACATTTTACTCTTGTTCTTGAGGTAAATTGACACTTTTAGCTTGCTTCATATTGCAATTATGTCAGTACTTCTATCCTAACAAATGCTTACCAATATATTGGAAACAACTCTCCAAGTTTTAGCAAACCAGCTGGCAGCTACAGCATGTATGATTCTGACTGATAACTAGGTACCTGCATTTCCCCAAGCCAGATGCAAGCAACAATAAAAAGGTGGGGTGGGTGGCCACCAGAAAGGGAAACAGAAGACTTGTTTTGGTATCTGTGCTGGAATTCTGCTGTGAAATTCTTCTGCGGCACATAGAAGAAAGGGGCTGTTTTTTTCAGTTCCCAGAAGGCATGTGTGCATATGTGCATGCACATACCGATGGTGAAACAGTAAAGCGCAAGAAGTGAACTTGACTGACATTTCTCTCAGGAAAGCTAACACGTGACACTTGTGCTATAATAGCTGTTGGCTATGACAGAAAGCTTTGAGAATTCTAGGATGTCACTTACAGGGTGTCATTACTAGAATAATTGTAATCATTGGCACACATAACAAAGTCTTCAGAAAAGAAGCAGAAAAATCTAAGTGCTTTGCTGAAGGCAAATCTGAAAGATGATAACAAGTCTTGGGCTTCTTGTGAGGAAATGTGATGAATATGGCTACAATTGTGGGGTTTTTTAGGGGGGGGATGGTTTCTAACATTGCTTTTTATTTACATAAACTCTTCATTAATAGATGGCAAAACAGTTGACAATGGATAAGATGTACTATTGCATTTTTACCTTTTCTGTTTTACAAACAGGCAGCTGCAACAAAGGGATTAGAAGTAAAATTCTCAAAGATGCCTAGCAGGAATATTTACAGCATGAGCTGAGCATCAAGCAGTGGCTTTATTTTGGTGCCACATGAACTGGCTTGGGAACTCTAACTAGTAACACAGGCCCCAAGAACACCCTGCTAGGATACAGAACTAATCAACATGGAGTTATACTGCTTCAAGGCTGCAGGGCAGTTTCTGTGTATGATCTCATGTTGTGGCTCGTTTCGTGTTCTCTGTCCCACAAATAATTTAGATGACCATAGTACTGCATTTTGTTATGTGGATATATTTTAAGATACATCTTTTGAGACTAAGTTCATCAACAACAGGAAAAAATAAGTCAGGAACCTCTGTGCAAGAGGAAGTGATGCTTCAGTTCTCTATGAAATTTTGTGACTTTAGTGTTTTTTACAGTACCCTTTAAATGTGTAAATGTTATTTGAAACACACTGAATTTTAAGCTTAAGTCCCTAAGGAACTTTCAATTATTTAACACTTATCAAAAACTCTTACCCAGATGAGAAAAGAAATCACATAATGTTTTTCCCTCACAAAAGGGAATGGAAAATCTGTAATATTCAGAAATAATGATAGTTAGCACTTTGTTGACCAAACAAAATCAACATGCAAACCTGTATACTTATGTACAGCTCCCTCAGTATACACTCACAAATTCAGGAACATGACTAAGTAACATTAGAAAAACATCAGTACTAAGCATGTAATCATAATGTGCACATTCTGTCTGTGATGCATCTGATTGGAGGTTTCACTTTACTACACCTGACAGCCTATATCCATCTAGGTGTACGCACATTTGCAGCAATCCTATTTTTCTTGGAGCTTCCAAATGTATGGAAAAAAGATGTTTGACAAGCCTTGTGCAAAAAAGAATAGGAGGGAGCATGTGTTGTCTTGTAAATAATTCATGGATTTTCTTCCTTCTGTTCTTCAGCTAATTTGGAGCTGTTTGGAGAATTTTCTCTTATTTAAAATGTACAAATGCCTTGAAAATTTTCTCAGATATTGCAGTATTTGGATTCATGCCAAAAGATCATGGACTGAAGTTCATCTACTTGCTGATTCAATAATCTTGGGATATAGATGATAGGTATTCAAGGATTACACACTACGCATTGCACATTACACATAACACGTTACACCTTTTGGCGTCTTGATTTACTCAGGGGTGTCAGCTAATAGGCTGAGATGTTTAATTCCCTAGAGCACAGACTCTGTGATGTGGTGGATAAAGTTAGAAGCAGTTAATTAATATAGAAGATCTTATTGAGAGCTCACAATCATCGATTTTTCATAGCAAGAGCTCAAGGGATCCACCACATTGCTTCTTGCACTTACTTCTCAACACATAAAGCCACCAGTCCCTATCAAGTACTAAAAGCCAAGAAAAGAGCAAAATGTTTCATAAAAGGTGGTATACCACTGTGTGGATTTTGTTTTGAGCATTCCACACATGACAGGCTTTGACTGCTGAAAAGCTAAAGACATAATGTTGCATAGAAAGCTATGTTAATACTTCAGAGAAGTAGTCACCAGAGAAGCAAAATAAGTAAGTGTGTTTTTGTCACCAATAATTTAAAAACTTACTGTCAATTGATTGTAGATACAAAATTGATTTATCTTCATGGAAATACTTTAGAACAAATAAAATCTCTCAAGCTTATCACATGCTATGGAACATGCACATTGCAGGATGGCATGCAGCAGTGGCACTTTCTGGCACTTTTGATTGCTTTCAGGACTGTTTGGACAATGCTACAGAACAGGCAGGATGCAAGTAGCTCTCCTGTTTGTTGTGAGTGTAGCAGCAGTAGCAGACATCTATACTTTTTAGTTGTGGCTATCATCCTTTAACACTGAAAAGTACAGCATTAAGCTCAGAAAACCAGGAAAATACCCTAAGAACTATCTGTCAGAATTCTAATTGCATATGAGAATGCATTCAAGGTATTTACATGAATGCTGACAGCAGACCAATGGATGGAATATCAGATTAGCTTTGAAACAGAGATGTTTAGATTACAAAGGTTGCTTGGAAGCCACATGGTCTCCAGTTAGCTCAGAAAACCAAAGAAGCTAATATAGATTTCCTAGACATTCTTAAACCCAAACACTACCTGGTGTCCTTAACCCTTGCTTTTCTTGCCATCATCAGCTTGTTAATCAAGTTAGATGTTAGAGCTCCTTGTAAGGACTACCCGCTGTACAAACTGTTCTTCTGCTTACTAAGAAGTGTTGTGCAGGGCAACTGGATGTGCTGCCAAATGCCATGTTGGAGAATCTCAACCTCAGTGGAAAGTGTCATTTGTGAAGGAAACTGCATTTGCATAAAGTACATGGAATAGTAGATTTAGATGGGGAAAATGATGACAGTGTTGAAAATTTGGAATACTACATTTGGTGTACCAGGTTTTTAATGTCTTAGAGGCACAACACAAAACTCAAATTTTTTAAACCTATCCAGGAATGATTTGGTTTTATGCTAATGTGGATCAAGCTTGTAACCCTAAATATTCACCCAACAAATAAATAAATGCAGAATTATAGAAGTTGTGGTAGAACAAAAGCATTACTACCCAGTAGCAGTTAGGTTGTGTTTTAGTTACTACTTATATTTTTGGATGGTAATATATAAACTTCCTATTCAGAGTAGAAATTTGCAGAGATAAATTATACTAATGCAGTCCCTAGATGTTTAATGGCTTATTTAAGTGTATACGTAATTTAGGATATTAGAAGGAGCAAGTGATAAATAGTCTCATTTTATCTCCTGCCAAAATCTCTTCTGTTCCAGAAAAAACAATCAACCGTGCCATAAATGAAATTCTCAGAACCTCAAACACAGACATCTTGGCTTATATCAGCAATAATGTGGCCAGCAGGCCCAGGGCAGTGATCATCTCCCTGTATTCTGCACTGGTGAGGCCACACCTCCAATATTGTGTCCAGTTTTGGGCCACTCATGACAAGAAGGATATCAAAGTGCTGGAGCAATGAGCTAGTGAAGGATCTACAGCCCAAATCTTAAGAGGAGTGGCTGAGGGAGCTGAGAAAAGGAGTCTCAGTAGAGAAATTATCACTCAATACAAACACCTGAAAAGAGGTTGTAGTGAGGTGGAAGAAAGTTGTTCTTTTCTCCCAAGTAAGACGAGGAGAGGAAATAGCCTCAAGTTGTGCTGGACAGATTGAGATTGGATGTTAGGAAAAATTGCTTCACTGAAAGGGTTATCAAGCACTGGGATAGGTTGCTCAGGGAAGTGGTTGAGTCCCTTTCCCCGGCTGTATTTCAAAGTTGTGTAGATGTGGCACCTGGGGACATGGTTTAATGGTGGACATGGCAATGCTGAGTTAATGGTTGGACTTGATGATCTTGGAGGTCTTTTTCAACCTGAAAATTTCTATGATTTGCCAGATTATTTTTTTTAAAGAAAAACATGAGAGTAATGCAAATTTAACATTAAAAATGTGAAGCAATAAAATTTGAAGAGATATCTATGAAGCAGTGAAAGGAATGAAAAAGCATTGTATATTTTAATTGGGAAGAACAGGAGTGAAGCTGTCCGCTTTTACTTACCGGCAGTCAATGAACTTGTAGAGTCCCCAAGGCTCATAGGGGCATGTAAGGAAGAGCCTTCCCTTCCCAAAAAAATAAACTTTCAGGCCATGGAATTGAATTAAAACACTACTGAGAAAGTAAATAAGTTTTCAGGAATTCAACAGATCTCCAACAGGAGGCAATACTTAATTGGGCAAAGGATGCCTCTGCATGTGAGGTCTGCAAGTGGTTACTGTGTTCAGCTTACTGTCAGTTCGCACTATCTATGCTGGCCCCAGGGTGTGTGAAGGCACTGCAAACTGAGAAGCAGAGCTGCGCTTGGCATAGTGAAAAGACAAGTCTTCAACAGAGGGGGAAAAAATAGTAAGAGAGAGAAAGCCCAAAGTATAAATATTAATAGTACAACATTGGCTCTGAGTTTTCTGCATACCAGGCAAGAATTTCACTACTAAGCTTGGATCTGAAGTGTAGCTGCTGACCAAGTATTCATGAGACAGGAGCTGGAAAAATTTTGCATCCACTGGGAAAACAAACAAGATGCTTGTCCTACTTCAATACCATGGTCAGCATGGCATCAGTGTCACCATGGTGCTGTTATTTTACTGCAGCAGAAACACCACAAAATATATAGTTCATTATGAATCACAAAGGTGAGTCTAAACCCTGGTGCCTTCAAAACACATAATCCAACACTGTATACTTGGGTTTTACGCATTTGATTATTGAGGAAAATAATACATTTTTGCTTAAGAACAGGATTGTCAGCAATATCCTGATGATGAAAGCCACACTGCTTGGGACCACACAGCACCCATCATCCATGTACATCTTGGGGCACTTACACAGGGTCACTGAGAATAAAGGGTTGAACTGAGATGCCTCATTTTAGCATATTTTGTCTTTTAAAGTCACATCCAAGGGAACACTATTCCAACTAATTAATCTTCCACTCCCTGAACTTTGGTGACAATAGGCCTGCCTTGTCTTGTTACCTGTGCTTTAGCCCTCAGAACCACTTAAAGGTGGATTTCACAGCTCTACAGTACATCACAAGAAATGCTTCCATGCCCTCATGGGGCTCTGAATGATGGTGATAAAAGCCATGTTAGAACAGGCAGTCACACAACAGAGATGCCTAAGGTAGCTGTCCCTGGTGTAACAAAAGGAGAGTGAAAAGGAAATAAACTAACAACTACAAGAGTTTACTCCATTTCAAGTTTAGCAGCTTCAGGACACCTTAATTGTTGCCTTTAGATTTCCCCAGATGCTGACTTCCCGTTCCAATAACCTGCCTCAACTTTTAATGATAATGTCATATGACACAATGTAAGCCCTAATTATCCAGTCTTCATCTTGCTCAAAACCTTGAGGTTGAGTATAAAAAAAACAAGCTTTTTTTGTCCCTTGATGACTGCATTTCTCTCTGTAGCAGATTGCAGTCCATTATACCACAGGCAGCACTGTTTCAGGGCTCAAATACCTTTCCCAGAGTACCAGTGTGAAAGGCTTGTGTCACTGAAAGTCATTCCTCTTTCCGATATTAAAAACTGCACTGTTCTCTGGCTCCTCTTGGACTGAACGTCATTGATTTTGCTCAGTTCCTGTCTCTGTTCTTTGTACATGAACATGTTTTAATGATATGCCAAAAAAATTCCCAGCAGGATATGCAACTGTGCCTCCTTATGGAGCCTTCAATACACTTTTGATCTGTAAAGAAACTCCAAGATAAATGTAGAAAGAGAAGATAGTAAGGGCAAAATTTAGGGTCTACAAGATAAATACACAATAAAGCTGTCTATCTCTGGTATCCACTAGGCATCTTATCAACTCGACTGGCTTATATCCTTGCTAATATTTTACTCTGAAATGATAATTTTTTTCAAAGCTAAATATTAAAACAAAAAAAAAAAATTTAAAAAAAAAATCTGTCTTTTTCTGTCCTTGACATTTCTGGAGCTAGATGCTCCAGCACTCCAGATCTATTCACTCATGCACTGTGGAAGAGGAAAGAACAAAGAGAACAGTTATTTGTACTCACTATTATAACAATCAGTTTTACTGTGCGTATTAGAATTCTTTCAATATGCCAATATTCTGGATCAAAGTCTGTCAAGGAGGGAGTCACAAGCTTTTGTATTGACACCTAGGCTCAGATCCTCTTTAGTGAGAACGTAGAAGAAGATTTCTTCAAGGTATGCATAAATCCTACTAGCACGGTCAGTTGGCCATACTACTGTTAAATCAGCAATTAAATCTGACAACACAGTGACAGTAACTGTATTGTCAAGGCAGTCCTTTTAATGAAAGAAAGATGCTATATGCACAGCCTGAATTTTGTTGAAATGGCATGGTATTTCTTAACAACAACCTGACATAAGATCATAATAATTAATATGACTGATACACTTCTCTTGGCTTCTTGTAAAGCCAATAGAAATGGTTGCATACCCACATAAGTCTTTCATTGATGTAAAAATAACATAGGTTATAATGGAAAGAAATATTTATGTGCCCAGAATAGCTGCACACATTAATCCATTCAGAGGAACTAACTTTGCATGTATGGAGCTTCCCAGCTATTTCATACTGTGCTAATGCATATTCATTCCTGTGACCATAGCAGCCCTCGGGCTGGGATGATAGTTATACTGTTCGGCACAGAGCAACACTGGAATTAGAGCTGTGAAAAGCTGTTAAAAGCATCTATCTGCACATCTTAACTTACCATACTTCCAAGTTCTGGCCCATTTTGTAGTGAAATGGGATCAACTTTTAGTGTAAGAAAAGTTCTCCTGTGTTTTAACTTTCAAAAGCAAGACAGTGAGGATGGCTGTAACTGAGAGGTTGATCTATCTCTTTGTGAACCATGCTGTGTTTAAACCATCCACACTAGGAAACTTTCTTTTTGTTATGTTTGCATAGATATGACAGAATTTACAAAATCAATTTATACACCATTTGTCCTGCAATGTAGTCTCTACACTTTGTTTTGACTGACAGTTAAAAAAAAAAAAAAAAAAAAAAAAGTACATCACTGTGGAACAAAAGAGAATGAAAATCTTTTCATGATATAGAATAACATGACCTAGTTTCAAAGAGAAAATGGGGAGATTAACATTCTCCCACCTTCCTGAGGTATTCTCAGGCTTTATAAATCAAGAATGTGCTAAGGAAATGTCAAATATTATGTGGGATGCTGCAATCTAGATAAAGCCACCCAGTTAGTTATATATATATCTGCAGGCTCTTGTTTCTTTATCTAAAAGTTTCTGAGATTTCTGTATCTGAAGCCAAGATTTTCTTTTTAAGTAAATGCAAAGTTTTGTTACTTTAAAAAGTAGCTTTTTTAAAAAAAAAAACAAACAACCACCACCACCAACAAGAACAAACTAAACTTCTGAAACTGACATATGTGAGGTAAAAACAGTATAAAGACAATATATTTCAGTTTTTCCAGAAAGTAAAATCACCAAGGTCAATGGGGGAGGAGGGAATAAAAAAAAAAAAAAAAAAAAACAAAAAAAAACCCCCAAAAAACAAAACAAAAATATTAACAGAAAAGATAA
>JAWWTY010000156.1:21755049-21781003 GCA_035222235.1 Margarornis squamiger
GCGTGCGGAACTTCACAACCTTGAAATACATGATATAGATAAGCCCGGGCTGAGCAAAAAAAAAAAAAAAAAAAAAAGGAGGCAAAACTATATTAACAGAAAAGATAAGCTCTAAACCTCTTATTTGGGGAAATTTGACACTGGAGTGTAATGCCATTGAAAATACCTTCATCATGACCTTGAAGAGTCAATATTTGTAATACTTAGAGATGTTGACTAACTGTTCAGCTAAGTACATCCAGAGGCTAATGCCCATAATGGGTTCATACAAAATGTCTATCTAAAAACTAAGTTCATTTTAGCTACAGAAAATCCTGAAAGACCAAACACAATGACAAGTTTTTAAAACAATCCTTTAATGGCTTGAAATAAACATAGTAGTAATAGAAAGCAACTTGAGGGAAATAGACTTACCCTGAGCTAATTACTGTTGTTACCATTAAATTTTCTGAGGAAATATTGACAGGTTTGAGCAGTCTTAACATACCTGTCAAATCGATTCTTTACTTATGTGCGCTTTTTCCTTGAGAAATTTTAGGGTTTACTTGGCAGCCCTGGTTTCCTACTGAAATATACTGGTAGAATCTGTGTAGTCAATAGTTTCTTTTCCAGGAAATTGGAAAACTGCATCAAGACTCCTGAATCCCTCATAACCCAAAGTCCTTGGAAAATTCATTTAACTAGCATGCATCATTTTAATTTCCCAATCTACTGACCAGCATAGTAGCATTAATTTGCCTCTGCAGTCTTCTGTTGACTTGATTCACACCTGTCTTGTAATCTCTGAAAAAAAAAAGCCTTTTTTATGAAGAAAAGGCATCATCAATTTTCTAAAGAGTAGAGGTAAATTAATCTGAGGACTACTTCTTTGTTTTCTGTTTTCACTTAGACAACTATTTTTAATGCTCGAGAATAGATCTATAGTAATCTCTTTAGTACACCTTAATTCAGAGAACTTTATGACAGTGTCCAAGTGGCTAAATCAAAACCCAAAACTTTCAGCTGTACTTTAGCATTATAGAAATACAAACAAACCCCAAATCCTATCTTTGTCCTTAGACTGTTTAGGTTATTTTCCTTTCCCTCCCACTTAAGCCTTCCAGGCCTTGCAAAGTCAGCTAGGAATACTGATAGAAGAAAAGGAAGAAAGGAGAAAAGCTTTGTTACCTCCCTCTTGGCCTGAAGAATCATCCTGGAATGATTTTGGTTGAAAGGGACTTAAAGATCATCTAGTTACAACTCCCCTGCCATGGGTAGGGACAGCTTCCACTAGAGTTTGATCGTTTTTAAATTATAAATAATAAAAGCTTCCAAATTCTTGATGTCATTCCTGCTAGTGGCTCTAATGCTTCTTTCACCTATTACTGTTAGTTACTGTTATCAATCTTTAGTGCGGAATCTCAAACAGTGATTCCAATAGTTCCACTTTATAGCATCCTTTTAAAGACTAAAAGGGTAACAGCACAGGCATTTTATGAAGACTTATTAGGCAACCTACAACAGATAACAGCAGTAGAACAATTAGCTACATTCATCAAGATCACTAGAACAAGGAACAGCATGTCAGACACATTTGTATCCACTTCAGAAGAGAATATAAATCTCAATATGTAAGCTTAGAAGACTTGTTAGACTTCCATAACAGGACAAGGGTTTTATTTTCATTTCATTCTACACTGTGATGAGTTGCTGGCACGCAGTTATTTCTGTCAGTTGTGGAATCTAGCCAGGTTTTTTCCAGTCAGGTGTCTCCTGGCCTAGTGATAGAAAAAGGATTCATTAGATACAATAGTGTTCTAGTGAGGAGTAAAAAATGCAAGTACCCTGAAGATAAACAGTTGCAAACAGGACCTGACAGGGCTGGGATCAGCCAAGAAAGTCTGCTATTCATGATCCTTGTGAGTCTCCAGATTTTCTGCCCTTTCTGAAAAACATAGTTAGCAATAGAAGATCAGCATCAGTATTTCCAAGCTACAGCTCATCCTGTAGGATTAAAAATTTTGATCACTTCTGCATTATACCCAATTAAAGGTAGACTAATGAATTAGAACACACTTAGTAGTAATGGCAACTTTCTAAGGGCATGTGCACTTACTGATGCTCCCTGAGGTAAGGGAGTATTACGCAATCTATTTTGAAGTCCCTGTTCATCAAAGATTTGCAGTAAGACAGGAAAATACTAAACTTCAGTTGCCTGTCTACAAAATCAGGACATTGAAGACTAGGGAGAAATGAGAAATCCCAGTATTTCAGTTGTGGTTGTGTCAGTAAGAATCTCCTATGGACATCCAGAAGAAGTTTTAGAATGTTAGGCCTAAGTTACTTTTCCTCAAATACATTAGTTTTATCACAGTTCTTAAATGTCCTGCAACAAATACTAAATTTATCTTTGAAGTAAGCTCACTTATTAATAGGTCTGTAGCACTTACTGACAGACTAATAATACACTTACTTTGCCGACTCTGAGTAATAGTTTCAATGAAAAGCCTATTAAACTCATGACATCTTCCACCATATTTGCCTCTGAAACAGCTGTGTAGCAAGTATTAAAATTATGAAGATGAAACTGGCTATGTCAACGTAGCTCATCACCTTGGTAATGTTACTGGAAAAAACATTTTTATAAGGACTATGTTTGAAACTTAGTAATTGGAAAGCTGCACCAAGGCACTGTTTTTAGGAGGGTTTATTTTATAAAGTGTCTGAGCAACCTTAAAGTAGGATGCTCAACTATTCCAGTGATTTTAGTATGGTTTGTAGTAATGCATGTAAACATCTTGAAGTTTCATTTCAATAGGGTTTTTTAGAAATATTGAATACTCAAAACTAGCAATTCAAGCAGCAATTACTTGCCACTGACATGCACAAATCACTTGCAAAACCGGTGTCTAAAATGAGAAAACAGCTCGGAGATCACTGATCTCATGACATTCTAGTGATATTTTATAAAACAGAGTAAATACTACAAAGCTACACAAGCAAATGAAGAGCACAGGTATCTTCCTTATCAAAAGGGATAAATAGCTGCACGAGAAATATCAATCTGAAATAAACAAAGCACATGGAGACATTAATATGTGCCATTTACTTTAATTAGTAGGTTAGAACAGCTATCTGCTGTTCTAAGAGAAAAGACACTTCAACAAAGCAGAATGAACCTGCACAACTCCCTTGGAAAATGCAAAGCAGAATAATTTTCTTATTTAAAAGGATATAAAATTCAGCACAAAGACAAAAAACATAAGAAATTCACCCTCAACAAAATATTCAAGTAAACTACAAGACAAATACTGTACATATGTAATAATTTGAGAATACAAACACTTTCTCCAGATCATCAGCTGGGAAGTACTTGTTAATATTGCAGTGGATGACATCCCTTTCTTTAAACATTTTTAAGATGGCTTTTAATATTTTAAATGAAAAAGAATTCTATTAAAAGAATTTTGCCTGCCAAAATCTTCAGGTAATTGTACTGGGATGTAATTTAATTATCTGAAAAATTATCTTTTATATCAGTATCTTTCCTTATTATTTTGTCATACTGGGAACAGCATACTGCTTGGGAAAGTACTGCTCTACATATGTACTTAAAAGCTCCAATTCCAGTGCAGCTCATTGACTTCATTTAAGTATAGAACTTGCCTGCTGGTGTAAGGCACACCAATTTTAAGACTCTGGCCTTGCATTTTCTGCCTACAGTACCATATCAAGAGACGTGCTTACTCACTTGCTTGAACTTCTCACACATTCTGTTTTTAGTCTAAGCTTTTCTCAGTCTTGAAATCAAGTAAGAACTCCAGTGCTTCAATTTACATTTCTGTAGGGAATGTTAATATCCTTTAACCTTTTTTTTTTTTTTCTTATTTGGATATCTTTTTAACTGTAAACATTTACTGTAATACAAATTACTCTCGTTACCCATAGTAGATCCTATTTGCACTTGTAGTAAAACAAAAAAAACAGGACTGTTATCTCCCTAGAGAGTGTAGTCCAAATGTTCAACTTTCAGTGAGATGTCTATAGTCATCCGTTTGATGTAAGCTCTTGAACTTCATCCAAGAATTACAGCAGACAGGTTGAGGAGAGCAGTCCTGGAGTCACTGAGCAAACTCTCTATTGAATGACGTGATTTGCTTATACACACATAAGTATCCCTGTCTGCAGGACTGTAGGATTAGAGATCTCTGAGACAGCACTTGGGAAGAATCTTTCAGATAAAAATAAAAAAAAAAAAAAAAGGCAATAATTAAAAAAAAATCAAAAACCAAGGAAAAAATTTGCTTTAGACTGACTCATGCAATTTTTCAAATCTTAAGCAAGACTGAAACACTGAAATGATCTAATGGAACTGAAAACAAATAGGTATAACTGCATTTCTTCTTTTAGGAAGAGGGAGAAGTTCCTGCCTAATTCCAGAGGAAATAAGAGAATATAATGATGCCTTAGTGGAAAAAGTCCCCCAAAGGTGTTATAACAGCAGGGATGGTTGTGGGAATCAATTGTCTTAATCTGACTTTAATTAATTCTATAATGAGCATATGATTTCACCCTGCTGCAGTACAAAACATATTAATTATGAGTACAAGAACAAAAATGGTAAAATTAAAACAAAATTAGAACTATAATTTCTTTTCCTTCAAGTGCTAAATGGAGAAGGAAAAATAAGGCAGTAGCTCACAGCTTTGTAGCTGGTGCCTGATTAAAAAGAGAGCATACAAAAATCCTGACAAAATTAGTTAAGCATACAGCACATTAATTTTTCTAATTTAGGCCTTAGCTTTGGGGTTTTGTTTTGGTTTTTGTTTTGTTTGTTTGTTGGGTTTTTTTGTTTGTTTGTTTGTTTGGGGTTTTTTGGGCAGGGGGGAGGCACAGATTTCATTATCTCAAAAAATCTTACATTTCAGCCATTGCAGAAAATGTCACTCTTTCTTCAAGGCAAACAAAGTAATGAGATGTAAAGGGCCTGTATACATATAGAGAAAATGAAGAGCAGATCTCACAGGATTAAGATATTTTACAAGTGTTTATCAGTTTGCTACAGTTTAAAGGGACAGAAAATATACTTGGCTAATTGAATAAGTCTTAGGATCTAGAGAAGAGCCTTGAAGCATCTTATTCTCACTGAATTTCTTAAGCCAAGATTGTTAAAGAAGACCAAATATATGTACTTTTCCAGATAACTGGTATGACCAGTTACATCAGTCTCTTGAATGAGGATAACATGAGTCCAGATGTTATAGTATACTTCCTACTTCCCCCATCCATTGTCTATGGCAAACAAAACACTATTTTGCTTTCCCTCTTCCCCCTTAGGCATAAACAGGGATGTCTAACTTCTAGACAAGGTAGTAAGTGTGGATTCTGTTGGAAAGGATCTGCACTGATTCTCATGTGCAGCTCTATTAATAATTTCCTAGAGATTGTATATATAAATGCATTGTATTATTACTAACTAATAAATGTCACCTGAAATGTCACCGAGGAAATGGAAAACTTTTCTTGCACAAAGTCATTTGTCAGCCTGCACAATATTGTGACAAAGCTCTGGACACCTACACAGCAACTCAAATCTCTGCAGTAACAGCTACAACAGAAATTTACCTTTCCCAAACCCATGGCAATGCATGTGACACCTGTCATATCACAGCTCTTTTTTTGCCAGCATAATTCTCCTTCTTCACAACTCCCCACAAGTGAAGAGGCTGCCCTAATTTTCAGTGAAACAGATTTATGATAGGCAGCACCACACTTCAGTTCAGCAAAAAAGTAGCAGAATACTTACAGACTTGCCAGTTTGTCCCAACTTGCTATTTATTCTAGCAATACTGCTGACAAATATTAAAAAACACTGACATAAGTTAAATCAAGTCATATAAACACTCATGACAAGTTTTTATTTCCTGAAAGTGACAAATCTCTTTGGAACTTCCACTTTGCCTTTATGGAAAGGAAGTTCACATATATGCTGCTTTCTTTTTGACCTAGGGAAATTATACTGTGAAGAATTACAGATGATGTGACAGTACTTTGCCTCTTTTGTATCTGTAGAGAGGAAAAGTTAAAAAAAAAAAAAAAAAGAACAGAATATATGCATGAAAGCAAAAGCAGATCTAGCCAGGAAAGCACTGAAATCAGGAGGTAAGACAAATAGATTAATGTACCAGCAAGACTTGTCTTGCTATTGTCCAAAGATCTGATTCTGCTTGTTGGGTTGTGGTTAGGGAGGAGATGAGAACTATGCTTGGGTTTTCAGAACATTCACCACACAATAGGAGACACTGCTGTCACCTAGTGTGGGATATATTGAATCCAAATGACACAGCTGACAAAAAGAGTTATGTAGCTCCATGAGCTTATGTACTTTATTACTTACATTAGCTCCTGGGAAGAGAAAAAGGGATCTCAGTGGGCAGTAAATCTTCACTGAGGCTCCTCATGACATTGTCTCCTTGTATTAGGGAATGTGAAGGTGATGTGTGGTACCTGCCTATCATGAATATGGCCAGCACGAGATGTTTCTGATGCTCTGCTGTCTGACGCCTCTCATAACAGACAGCCAGAATCCAAGCATGGTCTGAAGGGAATGAAATTGCCAGTACATCATTTTAGAGACAAATTTCACTTCTTGTTATCCTCATGGCTGTAGAAAGTTTTCAGGGCAAGATTTTATATTCTTTGCAGATGCATACTAAAACAAGGGGTTTGTACTGAAAAAACATCAAAACATAAACCTTGTAGTCCTTCTCTTTGACAAAGCAGTCTGTAAAGGTTGCTGACAAAACCTTACAAGCTAGCTCTATTCGATTTATTGTACAGTTGCAGACCTAACAGCTGCCAGCTCACAGCACTTCCTCCCACCAATTGCCTTGCTGTCAACCAGTGAGAATATGTAAATTAGGGTAGTTTATCTGCAATGAGGATATCAGGAAGGCATCAACTGCCAGTATGTTGAGTGTTGTGGCTAGATTGGGCAAGTTAGAAGGAATAAAATCCTGCTTGTTTTTAGCCTGCTGAGTCAGAATTGATAGTCTGCACTTAGACGGTTTTGACATTTTCTGATTTCCTTTGGTATTCCTGCAGTCTAATGCCATCAATTCCAGCTGTCTGAAAAATTTATGCAAATTGAAAAAACCTACAAGAGTTAGGTACAAAAAGTACATTTCACCATTAGTAAGTTGTGACCACTATCTCTCACTAACCAGTGCCTCTGATGGCACAGAAGATACTTTGATGATCTGACAGACCATCATAGTTCTACTTGTGGTCTCTAGTGTCTTGGCTTATAGTATGTTCAGAATGACTCAAACTGAATAACTGTGGTATTACTCAAACTCCTTAAAACAGCTACCACGGTCAGCATTTTCCTGTTACCTTGTAGGTTTGTGGGGGAATAAGACCTTCTCATCCTTGCTTAAGAAAAGACCTCAAGACGTGTCTTGTTTCTTGTGATACATGCTTTTATTGGTAAGACCTAGAAAAGCATGAAATTAAGAGGGCTAAAACTGTGTAGCCCTGTTCTGTCATGTGAGATGGGATTGATTTAAAATATTGGCCTCTTGCATATCCCTCTTACCAATTTTGTTATTTCCACTTTAGAGTTGTTTGACTACTGTGTTACTAATGGCATTAGCTCTGCTGCTGGATCATGCTGCCATGCATGTCATAAACTTTCATACACATACGGCATTACAAGCATGACAATTTGGCATCTGCTCAGTTTAAAGCATATTTACAAGAGATTACACAAGCCAGGAGAGTTTATCCATCTTTCTTTCAGAGATTAGCTTTGGTAGGCAAAGCCAAGAATAAATGTACCCTATGAATAGGGAAAGACTGTCACTTGTTTCAGCAAGTCAACATAAGAGCTGTTTCATGACAGCACTGTCTGCTTAAGCTATGGCTGTATAAGGCTGCTGAAAACAAACCAGCTGGTTAATATCTATTTGCAATGCAGAGTTCTCATCTAGAACATACAGTATTAAAGGAGCAGCTTTGTATTTAATGCTTTACATAACTAAATGTTGGCACGATAGTAAGGCTAAGGTGAACAATGCATAGTTATTTCTTTGTTCTGTTCATACTCAATTAGTTGAGTTCTCTCCAAGAGACAGTAAAATACACCATGTCATTCCACCTCTCACCACAGCTTGGAGCACTTAGTAATTTTGAGGAAAATCCTTACCATAGAGTACACAGAGCTAAAATTTCTTTCTGCCTCATCTGAGGTTTGAGATATTACAGAGCATATTCAAGGCATGCTTTCAGCAGACTCACCCAGGCTCTGCTTTGTACAGTTACTGCATGTATATTTTATGTATATATATATATAAATATATATAGTGGTGAATAATTCAAAGAGCAGGATACACTTAGTACAAGGGAGACATGATGTGCTCATTTGATCTGCTTTGGTAAAGTTATTTTCCATCACAACGTTTTCAGAAATTATGTTCACTTAAATATTTAATACTATGCAGAGACATCAGCATGTATTTTTCTGTGAAAAATACTTAATTATATCAGTTTTAAATGATGACATGAAAGCTAAAATTATTTAAATTACGGGTAAGGAAGTTTTTGCAAAACTTAATGCTTTTTCAGCATCCTGTGAATACTATGTACTCTGCACTTTTAAGTGCAAGCCCAGTTATAAAACTCAGTCCATAAAAATAACATTATGAAACTCTTTCCCCAATGACTCTGTGTGCAGTTTGATTGAATTTAGAAGTCAGAAGATGCGCCAGATATGCCCATATACACAGATACTGTAACTAACAGTGCTTCAAATTCTATATAATTACTTGGCTTTATTTTTTCTATCATCCCTTCACCCTACAGGAAAGTAGCAGCAAACCAGAACTCTGTTTTGTTGATAACTCATAGAACACAAGGTGAAACAGCTGAGTCCCTAACCTGGAATTAAGATTCAGTGGTTTTGATATCAGTATTTGATACATTAATTATTACCTCTATTCAATAATCTGATGAGACTTTCAAGCACAGTTAAAAACAGAGGGCTTATAAGGTGTGTGCATGTGTGTGATTTTTTTCTGGTTTCCTTTCCGGTTGGCTAATGTGAGTCAACTCTGGTCCAGAAGCCATATACTGCCATATTATCAGACAGCTGCATTTCCTCTGCTGCATTCTAATAGGGTACCTAAAGATTGTAAACGAGATATTTGCTCACACACTCTACTACAATGGCTCCTGGATTAGAGTTAGGTTACACCCATGCACTTTGACGTTTGAGCAGAACAAACTGATGCAAGCATATTTGTCAATGTAAATCTGCATGAATCATAGGACCAAATTAAAATAATCATTATATTGCTTTCATATGACTGCATAACCTAGATAATAGAGTTTTAGTAAGTGTTTGCTACATTATTCACATATCTTCTGGTTGTGTGATGAGGAGTTTTTCTGGGATGCTATCAAGTTTTAGTGTAAAAAAATGAAAAAGAAAAAAAAAAAGGGAGAGTATTTCCTACGTTACTTCCCTAATAAAACTTTAACACCATATCAAATGTAACTAAAACCCTGGAGCCTTAGGGTCTTTATTATTGTACTGGTCAGATTAAAAGCAATTCTATCAGAAGTAGGTCTCTCATAGGTGTTTACATCTTGCATTTAACTCACCATTTAACCCTTTGCCTGTGTTTACCAGCATAAGGTCATTATCAACAGAGGCTGAAGATAAACAATCTCTACAGCAATCAAAAGAATAATCTCTTCCCTATGTCTAAGTGTTAACAAAAGTTACAAGTGCGTTTGAGAGAAGTTATACCAGCATTCTGCTTGATCAGATTCTCCACCATCATCATCATCATGTAAATACTAGATCCATATTGCACCTGGTATTTTACAAAATTTGACAAGCAACCCTGACTGTTCATGGGATCCCTGGCATCTACAAGTCTTCCACTCTACATTTTATGTCTTAATCTGTGCTGCCTAAGCACAAACTCTTTCTTTCTTCTGAGGTATTGCAAACACAATAAAAGTGTATAATCATACTTTCACAGTATTATCTTATTCTGAGATCATTAGAGGTATCAGAGCATACAAAATTTTTGAATACAGCACAGCTGAACAAAATGGCTACTGGCTTGCTACAGCAGTCTAGTACACTTACTAACAGCCTCTAGCACATAGCGGGTACTAGCACTCTAGTGTCCTCAGCCCTGTACACTAACTAGCAGCACCCTTGAAAATTACCATGTACTTAGAAATAATCTAGAAACTAAACTAAACACAGAAAGTGTTCTTAAAGGGCACAGCACTTTTCCTAAACATAGGAAAAAATTGTTCCAAAAATTAGAGTGTCTATTGTTATCTGATTTTAAAGGGCACAGAAACAAAATCCTTACAGTTTTCCACAACCAAAAACATTCCTATGATTAGGAAGTTACTTGACACACAGGCTAGATCTTTATCCTAAGTACGTATTACTGTTAGCAAACCCTCATTAAACTACTATAGATAATTCTTCATTTACTTTGGTGTACAAAGTGTTTGTACATAGCTTATCTTTTAACCCATCCATTTGTTATAGTGTCCTTTTGTCTTTCTTCCTCAATCTCATGCGACCATTCCACATTTTCTATACAACACCAACAGAACAGACCACAATTTAAAAGTATTTCCATTGATGCAATTGGCATGTGGTTCAGGTGCATGGTCTTCCTCAGTAAATATCAAAGAACTACTCTTTTCTGTCACTATAAACCATTTTCCAGCCAAGACTCCCAAAATGATTGCTCCTCAGTGAAGAACACGTAAAAAAAGACACCAAGAAAATAAGTTATTTATGGGATGATTCTTCTTTGCCTCATAATTAAATCCACCAGCCTCCAATACTTCATTGAAATTAATGTTAAAAAAAAAATGTTAGACCTTTATGCTTGGCTTACAAAATAATAAAAAAATCAGTATCTTGCTTTGTTTTTCAAGAAGTGCAGGCAATACACTTTTGTAAATTGACACTCACTGTCAAATAACATTCTCCTGAGGCAAGATCAAAACAATACAGCTAGATATATGCACCTAAGCTGCAAATGGAGTTTGTGTATCTAGGCACTGTATAGATAGAGAAAGCAATCACTAAGTAGCAAAATGTCATATTAAAGCTTGGGAGGAATTTTATCCCTTTCTTTTCAGAGGGAAAAAAACAAACAAAGAAACAAACAAAAAAAAAGTATTGTCACTGAAACATTAAAGTATCAAGTGTTGTTGGAATTTCTTGCTCTGAGAGGAGCACTTTAAAATCAACATCACTGAAATGTTTGGTTAAGCAAGTCAGAAGATCTGTCAATGACCACAGCTGCCTAAAGCCATGGTTCCACCCTGCATCCCTCAGCCCCTGCACTGCCCTGGACCCCATGCAGCCACCCTTTAGGCAGTGACCCAGATCTGGTCCTGGCCCCACTGGGCCCTCACCCACACCCACTCTGATCCCCTCTGGGAGCAGCAGCGCAGCCCCAGGTGAGGTGACAGTGCCCTGGACCCAGTTCAGATGGGGCCACAAGGCTGATAGCGACAGTGCCCATGGCCCTGATGCCTTCCACTGTTTGTTCCTGCCCCAGTCAGTGCTCCTGTCAAGCAGGTAATGACACTCAAACAGCCTCAGAACCATGGGTAGAACCACATCAGTAACTTTCATTATCACATTCCACTTCAATAAATAGCTGTCATTAATTAGCAAACAAAAAAATATCCCTACTCTGTTGTACAAGAATAAACACATGGGTAATATTCTTTACTTCATGATAATGTCTTTTTATTATAGTGCTAGATATTTTCATTTTATTTCTCCCTCCAAGCATTTATAATTCAGCCATTACTGGTGGGAGAGGCTGGTAAACATCCTGCAAAGAGCAGAATGATTCCAAAACAAGTGAAAAACAAATTAGGCCAAAAGTAGTTGGAGAGGACCCCACTAGTTCTTGGCCAAACAGAAGAAAAAAAAAAAAGGGGGGGAATGGGATAAGAAAGGGTTCAAAGCCCAGATCTTAATTTTCCTGCCATAATCTGCCTGAACTGACACATGCTTCAGTCTTTCATCATATTGTGTGGTCAGAGAACATTAAATATCTTCTTATTCCTACATTTAATATTATAGGTGAAGAAAATCAAGTGTATGAGGAAAAAAGTTACTGAACAAAGTTAATTAACAGCTCTTCTACTACTAAAACTATCTATGTAAATGAAAATTTTGGTAGAAAGTTATTTGTTATGACCTCTGTTGCCTGTGGCTGTATGACACATTACTTAGAGTTGCTAGTGCTGCTGTGTAAGAACAGAAAGACTCTTCTAGCAACTACACAGGACACAGTCAACTACTCTCTCAGTAAACTCATAGGAGAAAATATATCCATTATTTATGCCTCATAAAACTGCACAGAATTTATTTTTTAGAAATGTGGTAATAATGTTTGGTAAATCCCGGTTGGTAGGTCAGTCCTTCCACAATTTTACAATGCATACACTGTGCAACAGTTTGCATCTCCATAGCCCAAGCCATGTTAGCAGCTGGAAAACTGGTCAAAGATCTACACTCCTTTCCAGGCCATTAATGAGGTCTCTGTCCTCATTGCATAATGTTGCTGAAAACATAATTGTATGTGTAGCAATTTCAAGAGCCTCAAATTGTGCAGAGTGATTGGAAAGATTCCAGTCAGTTGGAATAACAAATGTAGTGGGACTGAAAGATGCTGCATCAGTCCCTCACAACATAACAAGGTCAATTTTCATATTTCATTTTTCATTTATTCAGGTGAAGCAAATGTTTTCCTGTGGGAGCTGTGTTGTTAAGTAAGGTATTTTCAGCAAAAATTTTAAAAGTACCAGATGGAGAAGGACTAGAAGGTAGCAGTCACTCAACAGTATCACAGAATTAAGACATATCTTGTTCTAAACCACCCCTCTAGCAGTCATATTCTCAAAATGACTCAGGTGACTTCACAGGAAATGAGAAGGTGGAAACCATTCCATAGCCAAGACTTCCATCCTTGTAAGAGAAATATCAGGCATCAAGCACAAATATGTCAACTGACAAACAGAGATAGGAAGTAGTAGATTATTTTGTTTCCTAGGCTCCATCACCAGATTTGAAATCTGTGCGGAGGAGAGAAACTCTTGAGAGTATGGGCAAAAAAAAAAAAAAAAAAAAAAAAAAAAAGAAGAAAAAATTAATTTTTAAAAACCTATTTACCACTGGCAGCAAAATCCTCAACACATACAGGTATCTTGGCCATGGAAGAATTCAGAGCTAGAGTACATTTCTTTCTAGTGAGAGGTAACCAAGAAGGATAATTAAACCTCAGAGGCATTTTTTTGTCTTGTGCAATTTTTCTTTGAGTAGAAAACAGGCTTTGAGGCTGCCCCAAGACACTCTTAGGTTTGCTATAGCCACAAATGTGGACAACAAGTGAAGGCATAGCATTTATTTTCTCCTCTGTTTCATGAGAGAAGACACCTTAATATTCAGTGGGGACAAAGCACTGCCAAAAAAAGAAACAAAAAATAAACACCTGCCATTTCTGTATTTAATGGAATAAGAGAGAATATTTTCAAGAAATGCAGGGTTTTATTTTAAATCATCAGCTGAAGTAGCCTGTCTTGCCTGTGAACGACTGTATTTGCATGAATAACAGCTGCTTGCTAGCTTTCAAGTGGGGAGAAAAACAGAAAAAATTAAATGATGTGTAAATTATTTTTTAAATTCTGTAAAGGCTTGGTTCTGGAATCAGCAGCAGTACAACAGAAGTACTTACTTGTATAGAGTTAATTAGCATGCATTTGGGATGATCACCGCACCTCACAGTTTACAAGGCCTTTCAAGGCCTTGTCACACTAAAGTGATTTTCCAAGTCACAGTAAAGTGACTTTCATATACTTAAGCCCCACATTGTAAAGCCTTTCTTGTTACACCGACTTCCTTTTATATCCAAGAATTATCTAGCCAGTTAGGGAAGCACATGCACTTCTTTTCTGGAGGGCAGCATCTGTTAAACTACATGCAACCACACAATGTTTTACCTTGGCAGGTGCCTTCTACAACCAATATAAAACACTGGCCCCATTTCGACCAGTGCAGTGTTGCAGCACTGTGGTCTTTGGGGACTGGGATTTCATACTTTGATTCACTCCAGGTACACAACAGTCTTTCCAGCTACAGAGTTTCTGTGGGTGCTTTATGATAAGGCAGTCAGGGATCACGTCTCAACCACTTCTCAAACCTTCATTAGAAGGGGACCAGAAATATGCCACCTACTCCCCTCTTTTATTGTGCCCTGGTTTCTTTGAAAGGAATTCCAGGGCCAGAGACTGCACAGATGAGCAGGAGGTAGATGCTACACACCACAAAGCCTTGCACAGGATGCCCTTGTACACAAGATAATTGCAGCCTTTAGTAAGTTTAAAGTGCCTTGAATCTGGTTCTATTTTTGAGAACACCTTTGGACATAAATCTTGTCCTTTTTTCCTCTAACAAGTGTTTGAACATTTCTGGAAATGGTGATAAATAATACCAGTTTTGAAGTCAAGACAAGTGGCAGATTTTAAAAGCTCTGTCTCTTTGCAATACAAAAAGGGATGTTTATAGAAAAAAATTTTTGATTTTCAAAGATGTCAAGCAAATCAAAACCCATCTTCAGAAAAAAAAAAAAGGATTCAGTAATTCAGGAAAGCAGGCTTTATATTATTTGAATAATAAATCCTAAATTTTGAAGTGCTGTTCCTGCCTATCTTCAGGGCTTTAGTATAATTATACACAGAGGAGAATCTGTGGGACAGTATTCTCCATTTATGATTCTCTTGTAACCTTTAAGCTATCTTTTTTGCTTTTGATACAGTCAAATGAATGCAGTAATTAATGTTAATTTTTGTTTTGTTGCATGTTTTGTTTATTAATTATTTTTTAGTTAGTTTTCTCCAGGAAACAGTATACCAACTTTTGGAAGTACAGAGATAGCCCAGGGGTTCTTTCAGCTGTGCACAGCCCCAGAATCAAAAGGATATTATCATGGAAAAAAGTTCCCAGCAGGCAAATACTATTTATGAACCTTCTGGTTCTATAGTCCTGTAATGATAAGAAATGTCACTGTGGCATATTGTGCTGAATAATAAACATTCCTTACCTACCCACTTTAAAAGTGTAGGGAGCTGAGGTTGCTGGTTATCATTAGAAAGAAAAGAGATATTTTGCCTTTTCTTGTTGAAAACACATTGAAAACCTTGTTAATTATGTCTGTGATGGAGCAAAGAGTGAAAAGTTCTGAGAATATCTACATTATGCACATGAATATAGTTTGACTATTTTAATTCAAAAAGTTCTAAATATAACTCTCTTTCATTTCAGAGACTAAATAAAAATGTAATTAGTTAACACAACTGTATGACATCCGTCACTAAATTGTTTGTGTAAAAATGCAAAAATCCCTATAGGATACTTGGTGTGTTTACTTGGAACTTTCTATGATGAACTTTAATGACGAACACCACAATGATGTTCTGCATCCAAATAAATACACTTACTGGAAAACTTTTGGGCATTTTCAGGATTGTATTGCCTATATAAAGATTGCAACAATATAACCTAGGGGGGTAATTAATTCCTTGATTTATCTTGATAAAACTCGTGCTTCTTCTAATATGTATTTTTTTAGTTTTTTCCTTTTTTTTTTTCCAGTTTAGGTTGCATGACTTTCGAACCCTTAGCTGAACTAAACTGTACAAAGGATAAAACTAGCTATGAATGACCCACTGATACTACAGAGGAGTCATGATTCTGAATACATACAATATGAAATTACACCATAGTTAAGAGTTGCTGACGTCATCACACCAGTCACCAGATCACACATGCAAGAGTTGTATCTGCAATAGAAGCCCCATGCTATTACCTCATAAGTCTTTTATGATTTTGCTATTCCCTGTCTTTGTTCATTGGTATGAATTGTGACTGAACATCTTTTCCTTACCTGTGTTTCTGTACTGAGCTATCATCCGCTTAATAACTCTAGTTTAGTGCTCCTCTCCCTTTCCATAAAACAGCTGGTGGATTTGAGGATGGTAATGGATTGATGAAGGACCCAATCTGGAGGATGGAGAAGGAGGCATTTCAAAGCTGCCTCACACTGGGGTTGGATGGAGCTCCTCACAAACATTTCTGTGTCCAGCAGACAAAAATCAGTCAAAGCATTGTTTAATTCCTTAGTTTCAATTATGCCAGTTTTACATCTCATAAATACAAACTCTGGGTTCAGATACAGAATATTGAGTTGGTAGGGACCCACAAGGGTCATCAAGTCCAGCTCTTAAGTGAATGGCTCATAGGGGGATTGAACCTGATACCTTGGTATTATTAGCACCATGTTCTAACCCAATGAGCTAATCTCTGTTGCTGTCAATATCCATTTTTTTTATTATTTTTTTCTCATTTTCCTTTTTAAATTTGTCCAAAGACATCATCATAAAGCAAGAATTCCTTATTAAAACTGACATACAAATTCATTTTTCTGCAAACAAATAAAAATTCAACAGGGTGCACATATACACTGACTCATACATAAAACAAAGATGTGTTCATTGCTCTTTGCAGTATGGTAGCTTTTTCTGCTCAGAGATTATAAAAGCATTTGTACAAGCAGTACCTCCACAATCAATGCAATCTTCTGGTTCTGTACATCGTTATATGCACAACTTTGAAATTAACATTACTTCAGTTTAATTACACAAATGTATGCAGAAGTGAGCTCAAGAGGAGAAGGCACATGAATATATGCATCCATTTGAAAACATGAATGAAAATTTGTGGGAAAATGTTATGCATTATTGTTTCAGCTCTGTTCAGCACATAAGTTTATTCTTCAATACTTCTAATCACTGTTTTGTGAAAAGAATTATTTTTCTTACTGAAATAATACTGTAATACTTCAACCCCAGAGCTATGGGCTTATAGTCTCTGCTAAGAGTTTTACTTTAATATTTATATATATACAGGTGGTTTTAATACCTTAAGAAAGCATCCAGAGAACAAATGATGGACTTGTTCCCAAGGAGTTTCTTTATTAATTTAGGAGAGAAAATAGGGGAATTTGGCAAAGATTCAAAAAGGACACTACACAAGTTAAACAAAATGTTCCACCACAAAACCAACTCAGCACATACTAACCAACAACACCCAAGTCAATATTCAATCAATTCACCACACTTAAGTCAAATCCAATGCCCCCTGCTCCAAGTCACCCAAAGCATCAAGAAAGCAGTAAAGAAAAAGAGGCAGAGGGAGCAAGGAGAGAAGGAGAAAGAGGGAGTTACTACCGAGAATTTGTGGAACACCAGTTCTCACACATGCAGGTGGCGGAACTGCAACACGTGGCACCCCAAAACCTCTGGTTTTATCTCTTCTGGTCTCTACAGCCAAAACCCCAGGTGGGGCCTCTGACCCACCATCCCCTCTGGGGTTCCAGGCCAGGGTGAGGGGCTGTGTTCTCACTGTCCCTGCCCATCCAAGCTGGATCATGGGCTCCAGGAGCTGTGGGGTGTTATAGTTTTCCTGGGCTGTTTGTAATGGGCAGCTGCTCCAGGGCTTCCCCGCATGGGCTCCAAGGGCTGCCAGGAGGGATAAGATGTCACCCCATCTTCGTGAGGTTTGATCCATCCCTTCCCCCTCCACACACACACACGCACACACACGCACACACACGCACGCACGCACACACACCCCACAAGGTGGTTCTGACCCAATAATTGATCTGGTGTGTAACACATACCCTATTTTACATTTTTTAACATTTAATTAGGTAAAAAATACAAGGAAAACTAGAAAGAGTTTTAAGAACAACTGTGATTTGGAGGGGACAGAAAAAGCGATTTTTCTGAAGAAAATTTCCTATAACAGCAGGGCTAAATTTTTGAGTTCTATTGCTGCTAAATGTTAGGCATCCCTAGTTAAACAGAGAGAACATTCTCTAAAGTGGTCAGCTGAAAGTACTTATAAATGAAGTGGTAAGAAGCCTTTCAGCAGGTTGTTATGCTCAGTGACTTCCTGGATATATTAGAATGCTGAGAATAACATGTCAGAAGCATCTTCATAGCTTCATAACTTCAAAATTTTTCCCCTTAAAACTACTATAATTCATGGGACTAAACTGAGGTACAAGAACTTGAAAAAATCATCTTAACTGTGTAAGGAAGTGTAAAGAACCACCACAGATGGGTGGTTCATCATTTGAGTGCCTAGCTTAAATGAAAACAACTTTGGAACTCTTGTAAATGGATGGGCAACATAATAAAACTAAGAATAGAAGTAAAGTACAGAAAACTAAGAACCTTGCACAGACAAAAAATTACCAAGCAAGAAGGGAAAACATTCCTAAGGGAAAACATCATTGATTACAGAGTTTTTCTGTCCAAAAGCAAATGTAGAGTGTTTGATTCCTGAATGGACATGAGAGGATGATCTCAAAAGGTTCCTCCCAAACTAAACAATTCTTTGATTCTGCAGCTTTAATCCTTCTCTGTGGACATGAATTTCACTTTGCAGATTCAGTAGGACACACCATTGTATCACAGAGAATGAGCTACATTATAATCATTTAGTCACATGGGGAATTAAACACTGACATATATCTCTATCTAACTGCTCATGCATGACTATAAATAGCCACCAGAGAATTAAAATGGGAACTTAGGTGAATCTTAAGCAATGCTTAAATTTATTGCAGAAATAAAAGTCACAGTAGCTCATTTTATTTTCCCTCATTTCTAGGGATAAATATATAGATGAAGTATAGGAAGTTGCTGATTTAGGTTTATTGCCCATATTTGTAAGTAGTCAAACTACATTTTGGCATACATTTGAGATATCCAAGCACTGAGTGCACCAACAGGGTCTAATTCCCCTGAGTAGCCTGTACGCACCTTCTTTTTCAGTCTTGTGTAACTTTTCTCCTCTCCCATCACAACCATTGGGGTCTGCCCTGCCAAAGTGCACCTTGAACAAGGCTTCTGTGAAAACAACTAAGCTGTGAGAAAAAATTGAGAGAAGTCCCACTTTGAGCCTCCATCACCCTACAACCTTTGGGTCCAGAGATGGCACCTGAGCTCATGTCCTGGCCCCTGGTCCTTGACTGAGCTACACCATAGGTATGCCATGCCTGGCCATGTACCTTGCCAGTCCTCACTTTTCTTTGTTGACTTGACTCCATGGCTTGGCTGTGGACTCCCATGGGATGGAGCCTTTGTCAGAGAGGTCCCTTGTTCTGCCTTGCTGTCAGCTCACCTTCCCTCATGGGACAGCTCCGTTGTTGCTCATTTGGTAGTTTTGTGCTAAGAGTAGAAAAGGCAAAAGAAATCTAGAATCTAGTCACTTTTCTGTTAAAAAGGTGCATTTCCATAACAGTTAAGGTTTGTTGCAGTTAATACTGTTGTCCAAGGTCAGGTATTTCAATTAGAAAATTTTTGGCCAGCTATTTCAAAACAAAGGAAATTTCTTTCTCCATTCCTGTTCTCCACTATAACCTGTATTCTTTCTAGCTAAAGAGATGGTGCTTTTATGTTTTTGTAAGTTCTAGTCAGGGACTAAAATAACTCATCATAGAGTCATAGGCTCGTAAAATATTTGGGTTTGGAAGGTACCTCTAAAAGTTGTCTGGTCTACCCTGACTGCAAGGAACAGGGACATCTTCAACTAAATAAGATTGCTCAGAGCCCCGTCCAACCTCACCTTGAACATTCCCAAGGATGGGGAATCCACTACCTCTCTGAGCAACTTGTTCCAATGTTTCACTACCCTCACTGTAAAAAACTTCTTATATCTAAACTAAATCTCTTTTAGTTTAGAACTATTACTACTTGTCCTATTGCAGCAGGCCCTGCTGAAAGGCATGTCTGCATTTTTCCTAAAGGCCCCCTTTAAGTGCTGAAGGACTGCAATAAAGTCTCTCCAGAGCCTTCTCTTTTCCAGGCTGAACAACTTCAACTCTCTCAGTATGTCTTTGTAAGAGAGGAGTTCCATCCCTCTGATCATCTTTATGCTCCTTCTCTGGATCTACTACAACAGGTCCAGGTCCTTCTTACGTTGGGGATCCCAAAGCTGGATGCAGTATTTCAGGTAGGGTTCTCACGAAAGCAGAGTAGAGGGATAGAATCACCTCCCTTGACCTGCTGGCCACACTCTGATGCAGCCCAGGACACAACTGGCTTTCTAGTTGCCAGTCACATTGTCAGATCACGTCCAGTCTCTCATCCACCAGGACGCCCAAGTCCTTCTTGGCAAGGCTGCTCTCAATTTATTCATCCCCCAGCCTGTATGGATACAGGAGTTGCCCTTCCCCAGGTGCAGCATCTTGCTCTTGGTTTTGTTAAACCTTATGAAATTCCCACGGTCCCACTTCTTGAGCTAGTTAAGGTTGATGTGGATGGTATTCTGTCTCTCAGCTGTTCCAACTGCACCACTCAGCTTGGTGTCATCTTGTTCACGGAAAGTAAGTGCTTCCATGTCCATAGAGTCAAAAAGGTATCATATAAGTGAAATGTGTATCATCATCACAGCCATTAAAGAACTATGTGGAAGGTTCATAGATTCATCTGCTTTTTTTGGAAACCTGAAGACATTCCTTCTAAATTTGATTGACTATTTTAATTATGTATTACTCTGAGAGGTTTTATTATTTCCTATGTATTTTAACTGTATGGTTTTGAGGTAATTAGAAGGTTTTGTTGAACAACAACATAAAAATTAAAGGAATTCTTATTAAACTTACCTTTAGTGCTATCTACTGAAAGCTTGATGGGCTCTTTACATGAATCTCCCTGTAGGTTTCTAATTGAAAACAAATCACAGTGCTGTTTACTCAGTTAAAAGATGCCTGCAAACTTCCACCATTTGGCAGCAGATATTACTGCGGTCATCACATTCGTATGAATAAACAACCAGCTTTAGAAAATAGCAATGCTTTGTTGTCTCATATCTGTCATGCCATATATTAAGAATACTACTCACGGTTTCTCTCTCACTGAGCAGTCCTCAAATATAATTATCCTAAGGGTTTTGGGTCTTGGGTTTTTTGCTGTAAAATAAGTCACAAACAGGATATAGGCATACCATAGGCAGAATGAGGAACTGAATTTAATGATCATCATCCCTATATAGTTTAAAAACATTAAGAAATCATGCTCCTCACCTTTGGAGTTGTTTTTTTCTGACACTTCTTTAAGTAGAAAATTTAATGCATGAAACACACAGATAAATTTCAGTATTTAGAAATATTCCTGATGTATGAGTAACTTCCAGTTTTTACTTCTGAGACACAAAAGGAAAACTGTGGTTAAGAACAGTAAATAGTTTTTCATTTGAGATAGACTATCTTCTGAGAAGAAAATATTCACACAATTTCTCTGTTGGTGTTTCTTCCTGCCATCCTGTCAGCAAGGCAAACCTTGTTTTCCCCCGTGGAAATAGTCATGCAATCAATCCACCACACATCCTACAGTTCCTCACAGGTAGGTCCTGTCAATATGTGTACAAGCCTCTTGCCTTTCTACATTCTCTATTTCCACAGCTGCTTGTTGGCTATCTTTGAAGGCTTTGGCCTATTCTCTGTCTTTCATCACATTCATTATTCTTACATTGCAAATGACCACAAGAGTAGAGTGAAATACAGAACATTTTGTGCCTATTTTGGTTCAAGCCAGCATATGAAACAAAAGTTCTCCTGTAATGTCTTGCCTACAAATAATTACAATGCAGTCAGCATGGCATTACTACAATCTCCTGGCACCTGTGGGCTACATAAACTGTATTCATATGCTACTCATAAGTGATGTTTCACACTTGCTAAAGAGCAAAGCATATTTTGTGGTTGTAATTACCCACAATTAAAATAGCAAATTCAAATGCACAGACTTTTGTGATACTACAGAAAGACAACACAAGAAAATGCTATGTGCAATTATCTATTCTGTTTCTGACAGTGTTAATCACATTGGTTCCACAGAGGAAGTCCATCCTTATATATATATGCCTACTGCCTGCTTTCCTACAGTTATCTTCTGAGGAAAAATCAAATTTGTCCTCTGTGGCTCTCTTGGAGCAAAGGTAGGAGGTATTTGGACCTGATATGCCTCCTACATGGCACACAATACACCACACAGATAAATAAATCCCATCTGAGTAATAAAAATAGAATCAGCTAATAGCAAGAGAGAAATAGAACTACTGGAAAAGAAGTTGATTCAAGTTTTCCAGGTGTAACACTAACTGGATAACAAGGTCTCTCAAGTCTAGTAAATCACACCTTGGAATGTCTATTGGTGGCCAAATGGCAACTATATAACTATTCATTAGATTCTAATGTTTTCAGATCTAGTAATGTCTCCTAACCTGTTGTTGTCTCCCCTTTTCTGTATGTAAAGGTCCTGTTACTATTTCTCTTCTGGAAGACTGAGTCTATATACTAGCATATGAAAGCACAGTCTGATTGTTACTATCTGTTGTAGGGAAATGAAATTGCTTGATTAAGAGGATTTATGGATTTGGCCATCTTTAGCTGCTTTGGTGCATATACCTGACACAGAGGTGATCAGCCTCATCCTGGACAAACATCAGCTAGAGAAAGGAGCAGCAACTCATCCGCTCAGAGAAGGTAAATGCTAACATGACTTTCATAGGACTTCAGTAGTCTTGTCTCTTGATTTCAAATATTTAGAAAACCATTCCATGCCATCAACCCACACCACTCAAACTAAACTTTAAAATCCAGGGAAGGAGTAAGCTCTTTTTCTTTTGGCAAATACGAAATTTTCTTTCATAATGGTTAAGTACTCATATATTCAATTGACTGAACTTCCCAGAGTCAAAACATTAATATGATAATAAGCCACAAAGATCATGATAAAATTGTGAGAATTGGGAGTATAGAAATTATTTTGACTCAGAAGTCTCTGTTCTTAATGGGATTTAAAATTTATTTTAATTTTCCCTAGTGATGGGAGCTCACTGAACAAAGTATCCTGTCACTGATAAGTTTCCAGAGGGGAAACACAACAGTTCATACTCACTTTTCATACATAATACATAGGAATGATGGCTAAAGTTGATATGCAATGTATGACAAATTGAGAAATGTTTACTTTTCATCTGGATCCTTTTCAACATTAACAGTAATTGTAGTACTGATTTTCCTTTTGTGTTGCTTTTTTTGTTGTGGGATGCATGTGGGGGGCTGGTGGTTTTTTGTTTGTATTGCTAAAGAGAGGGCTTTCAATACTGTGATGGTTAGGGAACTGATTTGTACTGCATATATCCAGATTCAAGTCCATTCTGCACCTGACTCACAGTGGCCTTAGATAAAAATCTTTGTACCGACTGAAGAGGAATAGGAGCCTTGGCTTCCTGCTGTATATGACAATGTCCTAGCTAGTAGACAACATACATATCTACCTATTTTTGACAATATAAAACTAAGACTTTGGTTCTGAAAAGATGCATTAGCATAATCCTGCTTTTGCGAACATTCTCAAAAGCTTTCTTTTCAGTTCTGCTGTGGAACAAAGAAAATAAAATTGAAGACATTGACAAAATGGAATTGTCAGCTTTGGTTGGCAGATGTATATTTCATGTCCTTGTGCCCATCATTAGTAGTCCTTTGTAGGAGCAGATAATGAGACACTATTCATATGGCACTTTGGAAAGTGGGTAAATGTTATCTTTTATGGGAATAAAAAGAGTTTCTTAGTCCAGTTCAAAATGAACACACTATTGTAATGAAAAAAGTCTTCAGTAGTGGGGACATAATGACTGTAAGTCTGGAGAAAATTTATCATTATGAAAAAATGCACCCACTTTTCCCAATAATTCTCTTTCATTAAAGTAATCTTTGGCTGTTTTACCTTTGTGGATCTCCCTACGTTTCACACTTTCACAAATCTTGTTCCACCAAGACAGACTTGTAACGAGAGTGAAGTGTTTTTATTATTGTTTTTGTTAATCATGCTTCTTGCATCCTGCAAAGTGCTTCTTATTCTAAACTGTGCCAGAATTATTGAGGAATGAATCAATACTTGTTACCAATCATGATCACAGCTGTTAATCACAGTTGTAATTACCAATTGATTAATTAGCACAGTCCTGTTCAAAAGTCAGGAGTCATTAAATTTCCAGTACACGTAACTTTAAATTCAGCCCAATATCCACAAAGCTCTACAATTACATTTCAACCTACCTTAATTTATTACACATTGCTTTTTATTAATAACTTTTATTTATTATTGCATTTTCCAGTAACCCAAACTGAATTCTTGGTCCATATATAGTTTCTCATTGTATACCTACTCTAAATATAATAATTCATTGCAACTCCTAATAATAAATGATGATAAGGTCAATGAAAACCCAACCTGCACATGTTTAGGGATCTTACTTTGAATTATCCTTTCATTGTGATAAATGCCTTAGCTAAAGAACAACATTTGGGTGTAGTCCAGAGGCTGATACACTAAATTATTTACTTTCTTCTGCTACTGAATGCAATTTATATTAGCAAAACAGCATTTCATTATATTAACTTAGGTACTGGCATATTTTTACTGGACAGTGTATATCATTAAACTCCTAATTCATTGATCTTTCTTTTTCCACAGTTCTAAGAAGAATCTGAATCTGTTGCTTGATGTTTTAACAGAGCGAAAGGAGCTAAGGTGCCATATTTCCTTTATTCTTTCTTATTACTTAGAAAATTTAAAATATTTCCTGGTAAAATCACTAGTCTGCTTCTGATCTCAATACTCCATTAAATAATTTTGATTAAAATTCAAGGTCAATCCTTGATTTAAAACACACACTATTCTTCATTTGAGACAATAAAAAACCTCTGGCGGCTAAAGAATACTAAACACAATCTACTTCATTTGTCTCATAATTTGAGTTTATATTTGGATTTTGCATTACAATTGTATTTGGAAAGATGTGCTCATCCCACTGCTTTTCTGCCAATGACATCTCTACTCCTCAGCCAGTTTTTCTTTCTCCTATTTCCTGTACCTGTGCTACTCTCGCCTTTATAATCACCAGCATCGTTGTTATCAGATGCAATTAGTAACTTTTTACCTGATTATCATATTCTTTTGAGATTTAGACATAAGGAACTGCTATACTATTGTTCATAATCATCTTTTTCTGAAAGAATGTAGTATTTGGAGATACCATCACCAGTTGCACATCTCAAGCAAAGCATAAGGATCAGATCCTATGACTTCAGTGTCAGAAAAGAATATTGGGGAAAATTAGTCCAGTGTTTAAAATAGTGCCACCAATCCTGCCCAGTGATCAAGTGAAAATAGTACTCTGCACATACACGTATCTGCCTGACCTAATCACCCTGAGAAATCAAAAAGGGCTCAGCTAATAGGTAAATACTATATATTTCTCATATGTTAAATACTATTTCACCATCTAATGAAAATCAATATGAAATAAATTTGCTTTATACATATTAGTAATGCCTAAGTATTTTAGCTAGAGCAAAACACATATATTTTAGGTTGACTTAAAGATATTTAACTGTAGCTAGACTTTATCTTTCTATACACATCTGCTTATATAAAGATATATGAACTGACTGACACACTGTACCACTACGTCAGAGCTAGTGATTTTTTTTGGTTCTAGGTGTAGTTACATTGTCAAACAGTATGTTTTTCTCTTACCTTTGTTGCTGTAAGGAAGGGGGGAAAAACTTGCCAGACAACTTTATGTGGGTAAAGTAGAGAAGAGTTCTTTCACTTATAGGGTTTTGCGGTACAGAATATAAAGGAGTATAAAAGAGTATATAAAGAGTATAAAAGTAGAAAACAGTATAAAAGAGTAGAACACATGTTGACAAGTAACAGATAGAAAAGACCGGTGCTAGGTTGAACTCACGGCCTCAGGATACCATGTGAGCTC